>CM074444.1:4105598-4665598 GCA_037101425.1 Elopichthys bambusa
ATTTTTATTAGTGATGCACCAAAAATCTGGCGCAAATATTTGATCAAAAATGATTTAGCAATATTAAAAATGTTATTGTGCAATTTAAATGCTGAATTTGCTACATTATATTACTTTGCAAGGAGGTGGTGACGTCGCTGTTTTTGAAGTAATTAAACTCACAGCTTCGTTGTTAGTAGAGAGACGCTGCACAGATGCAGGCTAATTATTGGAGCTAGATTGTAATCCAGAAAGGTCCAAATGACCGTCATCAGTGACAACTGGAGATTCACCCGTAGTCAAAAGACTTCGGACTGCGGAGTGGCTACAGAAATTAAAATCTGCAGGTAACTCTAATACACATAGTCACGCAATGCTAATGTTTAACAATTTAAGAACAAAGTATAACAATAATTTGCACTGTTTGATGTGATATGAGCTAAGTGATCGATAGATTTAATCACCATTGGCAGTGCGATTTACTGTAATGCTTTTTTATTTCTTAGTTGGTCAGAACAAAAGTGGCAGATTTGTTACTTGTTCAGATGATATTTTCTGGTGAAAATTCTTATTTTGGTCATACTTCCAAGACGTAGAAACTGTGATTCCGAAGTACAGTATCCACACCAATGTGGTGACCGACATCAAATATTAGATTCATTCGCGCCGAGGAGCCGTGCCGATGCACAACCCCACGTAAAGATGATAATTCCGCAAATAACTGCAATTGCAGGTTTCAAACAGAGATGGCGACAAAGAGGCAAAACTTACAGACTGCAGCTTTAACATTCATGCAGGTTTGTTTTATTGGTTGTCTCCCCAAACACACACACACTCTACTACCTTTCTGGGCCTTTAAAGGTGGTTATTTGGGGTTAAGAAAAAGCTGTGGAAAAGTGGTAAAGACATCGTTAAAATGGTCCATGTGACTGCAGTAGTTCAAGTGACGAGAATAGTTTTTGTGCGCAAAAAAATAACGACTTTATTCAACAATTTCTTCTCTACCATGTCAGTCTCCTATGCTGTTCACGTAGAGCAAACACAGTGTAGCACTTCCGTGTTCTACGTCAGAATGCCATCTCGGTATTGGCCGACACTGTTCACGTGAGCAACACGATGTATGCGTATCATGCTGACGCAGGAGCCGGCCAATAATGAGTAGGAATTATAAGGTTCCATCTGTTTTGACATACACCCCTTTTCCACCGGCACCGGGTGCTAGTTCAGAGCTAGTGCTATTGCCAGTTTAGAGTGGGTTCAACTGATGAGCCTTCTAAAAACCGGTTTGCCTTTCCACAGGCTTGAGAGCCACCACAAAGCCAGGTCTTACCATTGTATAAGTCTCATATTTCCCAGCAACGTTGGCGCAGCAGCACCAAACACAAACACACCAAGCTTGTTGGAGATGCATTGGCTTCTCGCAGAGCGATCGGCGTAGGACATCAAAGCACTGCGAGAGCGACCCAAAAGCACAAGGAGTCGTATGTTCTACAAACACTCCCGTGTACCCGCGGCACTCCAGTGTCAGGCGCTGATCGGTCCGAGCAACTCCGATGCATCTCGAATAAGCCTTCCATCAACAATGGCGAACGTTTCGTATTGTTGATGCTCGTGGTTTTGCGAACCTACGTCGGCATCCAAACAAGGCTCGCTGTAATTTGTATAGACAAAGATTACAATCGAGCTGCTATTAGATGCCATTTCAAAAATGGCCGTCACAAGTTTCTTGTTGGTCATGGTAACCCCGCCCCCAGACCCTGATGCAAGCGGTTCTTACTTGTAGACTAGCAATGTTTTGGTTTTACTTACGAACCACTTTTCTTGGTTCAGAGCTGATGCTTTGGGTGTCGAAAGACAAAGAACTGATTAGAAATTAGGCTCTGGTTTTCAACCAGCACTCAAACTTCCTTAGTGGAAAAGGGGTAATATTGAGCTTGAAAGTTTTTGCCTTCCATTTGACTTTGTAGATGGACCCTTTTTGTTGTCTAAATAAAAAGTCCCAAAAATGTACAGAACATTGTCACAGAAAAAGAATATGTGAATAACACAATTTTGACAAAAAATGTCAGATAGAACCTTTATAATTCCAAGGTGACTATATGTTTCTTCTGAGGAACACAAAAGAAGATATTTTGAAGAATATTGGGGTCCAAATGACACTGAACCCAGTTGACTTTCACTATATGGGACATTCTTTAAAATATCTTGTGTTCTACAGAAAAAAAAAAAAAAGTCATACAGTTTTGAACAACATAAGGATGATGATAGATTTTTAATTTGGGGGTGAATTATTTCAGTAAATTCCATTTTGTTCTTCACTATCATCAGCATTCAGAAGACTTACAGAGCACTTTTACGGTTGATAGACGTGGTTATTGTTGCAGTATGGAGAAGAATTTCATACAATATTTTCATAATTTATCCCTGTAGTGCTACAAAATAAATAAACTGCATATAAGCTTGGAACAATTGAGTAAATAATGACTGATTTTTCATATTTGGGTGAACTATCCCTTTAACTCTTGGTGATAAAAATCCCTCTCCACTAACTGGCTTGGCTCCATTTTCCTTCACGCCAAACAACGGGTGAGATTTGGCATCTTTCCTTGCTTGATTGGATGAAGTCGGAAACCCATTAGAAGGATCTCTAGGGTATATATATATATATATATAATATTTTTTACACTTTCTCATCATTTACTACACTGTAGCATTTTAGAGGAACTTGAGTCATTAATTAAAAATGGTTCATTCAAATGTAGTAAGTTTAGGTCAACTTGACTATCATGCTATTAGTGTCATTAATCACTTTATAGAGTATTAATTAAGTTTACTTCAGAAAATGTGAACTCTCCTCTTCCATGCCCAGATTATTTTATGCCAATAAATTCAGTTTTACTAATGAGAAGAGAGAAAGTATAGCTGATGGCACTACCATAATCATGTGAATGAATTAGCACTAGCCTGAGGGAATGGAGCTGTCTGTGTTTCACCCGGAGAAGGGATTCTGGCAGTGAGGAAAGTCACACTGGGAGTCTCAGCTGTTCTCCAGCGCCTCTTCCTCTCACCATCACTGGGTGTTCTGCCACTCTTCTCTAGAGCCAAGCTGTCCACGCTGTGTTACGTTTACCCCTGTTGATCGTGCGCTGGAGTAAAATGTGCTTTACAGCGAAATGCGGTTGACGATGGGTAGTTTCTGTGAAATGGTTTGAGCACCGTTTACTTTCCTGTGTTGATGTATTTCCTATTGCAGGGCTATCAATTAGCTTCATTTGAGGGCCGGATGAAAATGTGAGGGGGGCCAAGGGGGTGGAGGGTTGTCCCAATCGCTTTCCAGAGGCCTATAAAATGAGAAATTCAAATCAAATGCATATTCGGCAGTAAAATGTACTGATATTAACAACAGTAATATCTATATAGTATACAACAGATTTTTATTGGGTTAAATGAAAATATTCTGACAGTGCGACTGAGTTGATAACACCTATACATGTATAAACACTTAAAGAAACTGCAATAGTTTAAACAAAATTAATTTTATACCCTTACATCAAATGCGACATGCATGACTATATTAAAAATGAATATACCACATTTCTGCCAAAACACCACGGTTAACACAGTTACTATAAAACCACTTCCAAACATGTTAAATGTTTGTAAGGGTGATGATTTGGGGATTTAAAAGCCTTCTAACTTGTTTGTTCATGACACAATGTTTCTCCTGATTTCCTCATCAGTCTTGTTGGGAATATCGAGGCTGTTTCCTCTGATTTTTAGGCCAGTTTAATCATCGATTGATTTGTAGTTTGTAACAAAGATGTTAAGCCCAAAGTATATTCCGTTTTTTACGCGTACACTCAGCACATAAGTATTGAATATGACAACATTTTTTTTTTTTTTTGGTAATTAACACCGTTCCAATGCAGCAATTCGCATAATTTTGAACCAACATCGATATTAACTTAAGAAATCTACACAGACAAAGAAATCATAATTTTTACAATCCGTAAAAAGCTGTGTAATAAAGTGAAATGACTCAGGAAAAAAGTATTGAACACACTAACTGAAATTGTATTTAAGTCTTTTTTGCAATGACCGCTTCAAGGCGAATCCTCTATGACCAAACTTTAAATCTTAAATATTCTGGGGTCTCTCTTGTGAATTTTGTTCTTCAGTTCCTTCCACAAATGCTCTGTTGGGTTTAGGTGTGGTGATTTACTGGGACATAACTTAATTTTCTTCTTCTCAAACCAATTCAAACTCTCCTTTGCAGTGTGTTTTGGATTGTTGTCCTCAAATGCAAAGCTATTTCTCCTCCAAACATGGCATGTGGTATTGTTGCCAAAAGTTCGATTTTTGTCTCATCTGACCACACTAAATTCTTCCATTATTTCAGACCTTTCCAAATGTTGTGTAGGAAAAAATGAGCTTCAACATGCCTTTTCTTTGATAATGGAGCTTTCTGTAGTGAGTGTGCATAAAGGCTGTGGCGGTGGCAACTGTACCTGCTGCCTCCAAGTCTTTCTGGACCTCTTTCCGAGTGGTTCTTGGGCTACTCTTCTGACCAACCTTCTGACTCCCTGATGAGAAATCCTGCGAGGAGCTCCTTTGCATGACCAGGTGATGGTGAAATGATGTTCCTTTCAGTTGTGGAAAATGGCCCCAATGGTGCTTACCGGAAGGAAAAACCACAGCGTGGGTGTGGGCGGCGTCGGGATGTTTAACACTTCTTTTTATCCCTAAGTGAAGAACGAAAAAGTAGACGACTACTCCGTGAATTCATCTTTATAGCATTTACACTCCCATTTCTTGAATCTTTTTCAAATCGGAGGTGTGAATGATCAGTGCTAAAAGGTTCATGATACAATCCCACAGCTCCTCTAGGCTCTTCTGTCCTGCAATGTTTTTAAATCCGGGCACAGTTTGTCTTTTCCTTACGGTGCTGGTTTATTTGATCGTTGGCCCGTGCCATAGTTAATGGTGTAATATGCAGCTCAAGCATATCCACTTACAGAAAAACAGACGCTTATGGGTGGTGCTCAGTACAGTACTCTAAATTACCCCCACGACACCACCGGTCTGCACCCTGCTGTGACGGCACACCCTCACCCCCCCACCCCCACCCCCCCGGCCGGCTGCAAAGAAGTATTTTTATCCCAGCATTCCTGGGCACAGGAGAAGGACGAGTATCTGGTTCTTCAGAGGCTTGACTTTCTCAACAGCTGAGAGGAGCCGCTGATATAGACTTGTCCTGTGGGCTTTAATTGTCTCCTGTCTTTCATTGTGGATCTAACGGTCTCATTCATTCATTCTTTGCTTCTCTTCTCTCTGTGTTCTTCTCCATCTCTTTCTTTTATTTCCGGTGACAACCTGTTTCAGTCCCGCCCCAAATTACAGACAGTTGATTACCATTGACTAGATTTTGTAATTTGTCTTGGTACATTTTTAGATAGTTGTATAGTTAGTTTTATAGATATTTAATTTTAATTAACTTGCTGATCAAGGAATTCTATAATATTTGAAAAATGTTATCCAGTATCATTCCAGTTCATCACCGATAGAACATCTACAATACAATGGAAATACTTTGTAATTTTTGTACAAACCCGATTCAAAAAAGTTGGGACACTGTACAAATTGTGAATAAATAAGGATTGCAATAATTGACAAACCTCATAAACTTATATTTTATTCACTATAGAATATAGATAACATATCAAATGTTGAAAGTGAGACATTTTGAAATGTCATGCCAAATATTGGCTCATTTTGGATTTCATGAGAGCTACACATTCCAAAAAAGTTGGGAGCAGGTAGCAATAAGAGGCCGGAAAAGTTAAATGTACATATAAGGAACAGCTGGAGGACCAATTTACAACTTATTAGGTCAATTGGCAACATGATTGGGTATAAGAAGAGCCTCTCAGAGTGGCAGTGTCTCTCAGAAGTCAAGATGGGCAGAGGATCACCAATTTACCCAATGCTGTGGCGAAAAATAGTGGAGCAATATCAGAAAGGAGTTTCTCAGAGAAAAATTGCAAAGAGTTTGAAGTTATCATCATCTACAGTGCATAATATCATCCAAAGATTCAGAGAATCTGGAACAATCTCTGTGCGTAAGGGTCTAGGCCGGAAAACCATACTGGATGCCCGTGATCTTCGGGCCCTTAGACGGCACTGCGTCACATACAGGAATGCTACTGTAATGAAAATCACAACATGGGCTCAGGAATACTTCCAGAAAACATTGTCGGTGAACACAATCCACCGTGCCATTCGCCGTTGCTGGCTAAAACTCTATAGGTCAAAAAAGAAGCCATATCTAAACATGATCCAGAAGCGCAGGCGTTTTCTTTGGGCCAAGGCTCATTTAAAATGGACCGTGGCAAAGTGGAAAACTGTTCTGTGGTCAGACGAATCAAAATTTGAAGTTCTTTTTGGAAAACTGGGATGCCATGTCATCCGGACTAAAGAGGACAAGGACAACTCAAGTTGTTATCAGCACTCAGTTCAGAAGCCTGCATTTCTGATGGTATGGGGTTGCATGAGTGCGTATGGCATGGACAGCTTACACATCTGGAAAGGCACCATCAATGCTGAAAGGTATATCCAAGTTCTAGAACAACATATGCTCCCATCCAGACGTCGTCTCTTTCAGGGAAGACCTTGCATTTTCCAACATGACAATGCCAGACCACATACTGCATCAATTACAACATCATGGCTGCGTAGAAGAAGGATCCGGGTACTGAAATGGCCAGCCTGCAGTCCAGATCTTTCACCCATAGAAAACATTTGGCGCATCATAAAGAGGAAGATGCGACAAAGAAGACCTAAGACAGTTGAGCAACTAGAAGCCTGTATTAGACAAGAATGGGACAACATTCCTATTCCTAAACTTGAGCAACTTGTCTCCTCAGTCCCCAGACGTTTGCAGACCGTTATAAAAAGAAGAGGGGATGCCACACAGTGGTAAATATGGCCTTGTCCCAACTTTTTTGAACTGTGTTGATGCCATGAAATTATAATCAACTTATTTTTCCCTTAAAATGATACATTGTCTCGGTTTAAACATTGGATATGTCATCTATGTTGTATTCTGAATAAAATATTGAAATTTGAAACTTCCACATCATTGCATTCCTTTTTTATTCACAATTTGTACAGTGTCCCAACTTTTTTGGAATCGGGTTTGTATATTTATGTTGGCCATAAGTGTGAACGCTCGTATGACAATAACAAAATGGTTGACTTTTTCACTGGTAATTAGGGGTGTGACAAGATGGGTAGCTCACGAGATTGAGTTCAGTGGTGTTTCCTGATGGCAGTGGCCTCTTTCAGAAGGATAATGCACCCTACCACTTCAGAAATGGTTCAGGAATGGTTTGAGGAACATGACAAAGAGTTCAAGGTGTTGCCTTGGCCTCCAAATTCCTCAGATCTCCGTCTGATTGAGCATCTGTGGGATGTGCTGAACAAACAAGTCCGATCCATGGAGGCCCTACATTACAATTCGCAGGACTTAAAGGATCTTCTGTTAATGTCTTGGTGCCATGTTCAGAGGTCTTGTGAGTGGATATCCAGTAGTGGATATGTTGTTGAAGGTTGTGCCGGCATCGACCCAGTGAGCATTAGCGATAGCATAGACCGATGCAGCGAGTAAGATTGAGAGGTGGTGATGAGCTGAGTGGCTTCCTGACAGCAGTGACCGGCTACTACTCTCAGTCTTCCTGCTCCCGTATTGATATCCAATCTGACTGATGGGAGTCTCTCTGGGAGTGCTTATTTCTCCTCCTCAGCCATTGCGCATCAGCTTCTGGTCAAAGTTAAGAAGCATACAGCTTCCCAGCCGTCTGTTGGTGTGATGTCTGGCGAATAGAAATCTAATGAGAGCCAAGGCCAATTAATATCTGTTATAACACCCATTCCTGAAACTAGCCAACATATCGTAACCGTGTACAGGTGTTTTATCACAGAGGAAGTCTGTTTAGGTGACAAATTGTTTTTTGCATTGTTCCAAAATTGTGTATTGTATCGTTTTGTTTGGCACCTTTTCCAAAAAACAGCTTGTTTGAGATTCTGCATTCTGTTAGGATTCATGCACATTTATAGCTGGCTTGTTATAAGAGTAATGAAAATGACAGTTCTGTCTTTATTTACCTTCACCTTTTATTCCATTCCAAATCTGTCTGATTTCCTTCTTTCATGGAGCCTAAAATGATATTGAAAAATCTCTGAGCGGCTGTTTTTATTGCGGTGGGTCTTATTCATGATCTTTTGTTATACTTTAACAGTTCTTTTTCATCTGTTGGAGCTCAACAGTGTCTGTCCCCATTCACTTTCACTGTATGACAGCGATATTTAGAAGATATTTAGATAAAAACTTCAACCTGTCGTCCACCGAAGAAATAATGTTAGAGTAAATGATTTCACACTTGTCATTTTTGGATGAACTATTCATTGACAAGTATTTGAAACATCCTTTATTTTTTTTATTAATGACACGAGTGTCCATAATAAAGAGAAAAATCTTTTAAAAATGTAGTTTAAATGTATGTGTGTGTGTGTGTGTATATAATATATGTATATATATGTATGTATATGTGTGTGTGTGTGTATGTATGTATGTGTGTGTGTGTGTGTGTGTGTGTGTATATATATATTATCACACACACTATATTATATTATATTATATGTGTATGTTACAACTACGCACATGACAACTAACCTTTTCTTGTCATAAAACTGTCAAATTATCTGATATTTTAAGAGACTTGTTGACCTTGACAAAAAGTTTCTGCTTGATGGCTTGATTTGGCAGAGAAAAGTTTGAGATATGAATAAGCAGAGAAGCTTTTTTTTTCTTTTTTCTTATATTATGACAGGCAGCAGAAGGTGTTCGTGTGTGTGTGTGTGTGTGTGTGTGTGTGTGTGTGTGTGTGCGTGTGTGTGTGTGTGCGTGTGTGTGTGTGTGTGTGCGTGTGTGTGCGTGCGTGTGTGTGTGTGCGCGTGTGTGTGTGTGCGTGTGTGTGTGTGCGTGTGTGCGCGTGTGCGTGTGTGCGCGTGTGCGTGTGTGCGCGTGTGTGTGTGCGCGTGTGTGTGTGCGCGTGTGTGTGTGCGCGTGTGTGTGTGCGCGTGTGTGTGTGCGCGTGTGTGTGTGCGCGTGTGTGTGTGCGTTCGTGTGTGTGTGCGTTCGTGTGTGTGTGCGTTCGTGTGTGTGTGTGTTCGTGTGTGTGTGTGTTCGTGTGTGTTCGTGTGTGTGTGTTCGTGTGTGTTCATCTCCTTAGGCCAGTGTTGTGCCATCACTAAACTGTCCTCCCCAGATGCTATTTATAGTAAGAGTCTACCTCAGAGACATCGGCAAAGAAGAAATGCATCTATAATTAAACTGAGCCCCTCTCTCACGCTCTTATACACACTGTCCTTTACTTCCCCTCTTTTATCGTTTTCTCTTGCTATTTATATTGCTTTCCTTTCCTTCAAATGGTATTTGTTCCCTTACCTAAGACATCGTGTTATTCTCTGTCCAAGCCCCGCCCCGCTACATACACCTACAAATACCATAGTGTTTCCATGGGGTCGTTCGGATGGGGCACCACTGGAATTTTGGGCATTTCACATGGTAAAAGCATGGCATTCCTTTAAGTGCCTTTGAGTACATTTAAAATACCACAGTGCATAAATATGGTATTTAAACAGTACTGTTGTTTGTATTAAAATACCATTGATAGTGTACCATACTATCACCACAGTACTCTTTTGTAGGGATAGTATTTAGTATAAGTAAAATAAACAATAATTGGAATTTTATATATATATATATATATATATATAATTTTTTAGGTAGTTGCCAAGAAACATCTTTTATTTATTTATTTTGATGTGCTAAACTAAAAGAATTTAAATAAAAATGAATAAAAACGGTATGAACATAAACAAAACTAATCAAATTTACAAAAATGCACAAAAAAAAATGCAGAAAAAATTATTTAAATGGAAAATATAAAAATATTAATTCAAAATATTAATAAATTATAATAGTATCCAAGTCATACTAAAACAACATTGGTCTGTCGCACTTTTTAATGTTTCTCAAGTGATTTCTTTTATGTAATTCTGTATGCATGTCCACATGGAATCTGAAGCCACAAAATGTGGCAAGAAGTTTGCAAATATTTCCACAGGATTAGAACACTACAGATCCTCTGCCTCGTTTGTGTACATTTTATTATAGATTTTGCCAATTTTAATAATGCTTTCAGCAAGTGTTTGGCTCTATTAAACAAATTTGAACATGTTTAAATCCATTTAGCAGGATTATGCAGATTTTCCTTAAGTCATAATTTTGTCTTGGCCTGTCTATATAAATTTGGTACCGTTTTTGTTTTTCTTCTTTTTTAGCATTAACATCTAGGTGAACATGTTAATTTCTCTTAAGTCTTTAATCCTTGTTTCAGCAGCCCCTGAAGTCTCTCTGCTGTGTCCCTCAAGGCTGTAGTTTAGTCATTTCTATGTTTCTCTCTGAACGTGGGAGAGATGGAGTCATCAGGTCCCTGCAGTTGTTGTGCTTAATTTGTCAGAAATAGAGTGCTGGCCAAAAAAAACAAAACAAAAAAAAAAAAAAAAACTTTTTCAATAATTCAACAATCCATTCAGTCAAATCTGTTTTAATATCTTGGCGAATTTCACAGAAATTAAATGTCAACAGATGTGCCAGATTTAAGAGCGACGTTTTCATGACATTTCTTTAAAATCACTCCCACGTTTTCAGAGATATTAGACTATTTTAATGCAAAATAAAATGTAACTTTAATTATATTTATTGTAGCCCTTTCAAATTTTACTGCTTCTTGTTTCTGCACATCATGGTTCTCATTAAAATAATTATACAGACTTTTTTTGCATTAAAGCAATTATTAGGTGTGCAACGATTCACTTCTTGAACTCATTAGTGCTGCACAATTCTGGATAAATTGAGAATCATGTGTGGGTTTTTTTTATTTTTATTTTTAAATAGAGATTGTAGGGGTGTAACGGTACACAAAAATGACGGTTCAGTACGTACCTCTATATTAAAGTCACTGTTCAGTATGGATTCGGTACAGCAGCTGGGAGAACTAAACATAAAATTGCTTTTTTTTTTTTTTTTTTTATTAAACAGTGGTTTACTGAACATTGTGTCTGTCTATAAATAAATTATTATAATTAATTTTCTTAAGGATAAAATATTTCTCTACTAATGCTGTAAACTACAGGGAACACTTTCTTGCACATTACTATAATATTAAAGATTACAATTAACAATTAAATATTAAATTAAGTAGCGCTGTTATTTAGATATAATAATCAAAACTCACATATAAGGCAGTTAGCTTTGCATTAGCTTCTAAATCTGTTTCTACTCCAATTCGATGTTAAAATATATGCATTTACACATTGGCCGTCATAACTTGTTTTCATGACAGATTTATTTAAACATGCATTAAACATATACATTAAATAATAAAGACGGGTTAAGTAAAATATTATCAATATATAGGCTAATATAGTGTTGTATAGGCTAATTATAGTGTAATATGTTTCACTGATGTCTTTCGGCAGTTGAAACAGAGCGATTACGCGAGATATGACCGTTTCAGTAAGTTGTGCTGTATCTTTCAACATACCTTCAGATGTTAATTTATGTTTATTTTGTAACTAGTATTAGAGGAAGAGATGATCGCGTTCACTCGCACTCCGCGCTGCCACTTGAACTATATTGAACAGATACAATGATCTGTCACGCCACATCAGAGCGACAAAACTGCATTTATTGCTTTAATTTTATGATAAGAGAGACAGAATTTGAGGGATGAGACTTTGTTTCTTATTGAAAGTAACAAAACCGAGAGTTTTTTGCGAAGATTTTTGGTACGAATACAAGTACCATTACACCCCTAAGAGATTGTGATTCTCCCATTATTTAATAGATATCTTAAAAAAAAAAAAAAAAAATGTAATTTGCTTGGTTCTGACAATGTTAATTGCAGTTTATCTAAAAATATATTTAAGTTGAATTTTAAAAATAGTTTCAATGATTCAATGACTTACTCAAAGACTTGTTTCATTACTGCAAGAATTTTTTGAACAAATCTGTTAAATGAATGATTCAATGACAAATACATTTTTAACAGTCATTTGTCAACAGCTACTGGTGTAACGATGTAATTGATACCGTTTTTATTTGAAGCGTCAAGTTACTTTCAAAAGGTGATTTACTCTTGATTACTACCATAGACACCAGTGTTCATATCTGAACTATAAACATTCGTACTTCTGTGATAGTCTGAAATATTGTAACACAGAAATAATGATACTGTTTGAAAAGACTGTTTGTGAAGATGTTTCATAACTATATATGACAACTGCTATCTCTGGATCAGCGGCAGCACCAACACAGATCTGAATGTCTGCTGTGATCATACTTGTCAAAGACTTAATAGACACAGCCGAATTGTCATTTAGGAATAAGATCGTGTGGGTGTTTGAATCGAGATTGCCATATTTTAACAATTAATCATGCAGCTCTAACTCGTATGCATCAATCTTAAAACAGGGTTCAAGAATATAGCGCTGAAACTCTATTGTAATTGTTGAAATTTCCAATGATCAGCATTCTCCCCTAAAAGTGATCGGGCATACCAAACCATAAGTCTTAGAGACTTGAAACTTTGAGGGCTGGTAGTACTTACCGTCTACTACGTCACCAAGGCTCACCCCGATCGGCCTGAGGGGGGCGCTACCGCGGTCAAAAGTACGAAATTGCTTATAACTCCTAAACCGTTAAGCTCAAATATCTTCTCATTGGGGGGAGAAAAAATGGCTATAACTACGCAACCCAAAGTCTGATTGACTTGAAAATTGATGTGGTGTCTTTGTCCAAGGTGCCAAGACTGCCTTTGTGGATATCCGCCTATCTCGAAAAATGTGTCCAGTGGTGGCCAATGACTTTTGAGCAGCTATCAGACAAGGTTAACTGAGGCCGACTGGAACGAAACTCGCTGGGCATGTTTGACTCATGGCCCTAGAGTTTCACACATGCCCACGACATTTATACCACATGGTAGAATTCCTCATTCTGAGCAACTTTGCCTCTAGGACCACTGCTGTCCATTGAATCGTTTGTTAAATATTAGAGATTATTTCAAAAATCAACTTTGGCAAACTAGTCCTACCTCTAACTTCTAAAAAGCTTTATAAACCATACGTATTTTCTATGGTAAATTGCCTCTATTGGCTGTAAATGGTCTTTTCCATCTATGATTGAGATGGTTTGCTAATTAATTAAAACATTATACCTTTTTATGCCTGTGCTTGGACCCCGATAATTGCTGCTCGCAGCTATATTATCACTTGAATTGTGAATTGTTTTTAGTGTCCAGTAAACTTCTTAAATTGTAAATAAATCATAATTAATTACATTTTATGTATTGTACAATATTTATAATACATATTTAGCTAATCTTTCCACCCCAAAGCCACACCAGTGGTTAAGCCAACGTCTGGTCCAGACAGCCACTCCAGTCTATTGTCGTGAAAAAAGCCATCCTGGCAAAATCCATAATTGTGCAAAAATGATGCTTCGAGTAAACATTATTCCCTTTGATTTTTGAGGTGAAATATGACCTGACCATTTCTTGGTGTCAATCACCCTTTACATGATTCTCTCAGATTATTAACCGCCATTCATTATTTTTTTACATTTCCACCTGTTGGGAATGAGCAGATATGTTCGGCCTTTCTCCAAAGCATTCAGCTGTTACATTCCTCATTTTACAATTACACCTCCCCCCCCATCCTCCCCTCTGTTCTGACATGTCACTCTGCATGGAAGTGCAAACCGCCAGAACTAGTTTAATCCACACTACTAGTTTCAGACCCCCAAGCCATCATATGAACGTGTGAACCTCTGAACTTCTGAAACACACAAGCTTTTTCCTGCTTATACCTGGGCTTTGGTTGGACGTTAGAGTGACTGACGTTTTGTGCAGTTTATGATTCGGAGTGTTTGTGCACCCACTGTTTTTACGTCGTTTATCAGACGTTCATAAATAAAACGTGATGCTTTCCAGATGACGCACTCTTAAATGTTCTATATTTGTACTAGCCATCAGTTGCTCCACATGGGCTTTTTCTGTAACTTACATTTTAACAATATGGAAACAAATTGCCAATACTTTGTAGGTTTTTAAAAAAACAAATGTGACTATTCTGCCATGATTGAATGTGTCGATCTTCTCTCCGCAGCTCTTATATTCCTCTTTTACCTGGTCTTCTATGGCTTCCTGGCTGGAATGTTCAGTCTCACCATGTGGGTGATGCTACAGACTCTGGATGATCACACTCCCAGATACAGGGACCGAGTGGCCAATCCAGGTAACAATCCCAGAATATTAAGGTACTATTCCTTGTTAAGCCCCTTTGGAACAATGTGTTATGAAAAGTGGTAAACGAATAAATTGAAATTGTAAACTGAAATTCAACAATACATTTTTCAAACAATAGTATGCCACATTGAACGTTTTATGTTTAATTTACACATTGTACATTTAATTTTGTTTCTTTGCAGTCCAGTGTATTGAGTCATTTAGATGTTTTATATACAGAAAAATATTCACCCAATGCCTCACCCTCAATGCATCCTAGGTGTATATGACTATCTTTCAGACGAACACAATCCGAGATATATTTAAAAATATCCTTGATCCTCAAAGATTTATAATGGTTGTGAATGGGGGGCCGTGTTTTGAAGTAAAAAAAATAATGCATCCATCCATAAAAAAAGTAATCCATACGACTCCAGGGGGTTAATAAAGGCCTTCTGAAGCGAAGCGATGCATTTTTGTAAGAAAAATCCATATTTATAACTTTATAACTTAAAATAACTAGCTTTCGGTGGACAACCGTATGCAGAATGCTTAAATATATCTCTGGTTGTGTTCGTCTGAAAGAAGAAAGTCCTAGGATGGATTGAGGGTGAGTAAATCATGGGATAGTTTTCATTTTTGGGTGAACTATCCCTTTAATCAAAGTCTCAGATTTCAAATTCTGTCCATTTTATTACGAAATTCAAACAATAAATCCCGCTTTTGGCTTGACGTATCGCGTCAGTTCAAGCGGCAAGTGAACTGATCATCTCTTCTGCTTTACTACTAGTTTCAGCATGAAGTAAACATAAATGAACATCAGAAGGTATGTTGAAAGATACAGAACAACTTACCAAAATGTTATGTCTCCACGTAGTCAATCAATCAGTGTTCAACTGCAGAAAGACATCAATAAAATCGCTTGTCATGTAACATTGCATTTACCTCAGAAAAGCCATTCAGTGACAAACTCGTTAGTCTGCTAGAAACAATTCTCCAGAGAGGAGCAATTTGTTAAATATACTATGCATTAGGCTATATATTTACTATTTTACTGTTCTTCAATATTTAATGTATGTTTGAATAAAAAAAAAAATGTTCTTCTTTTTTTTTTAATGACAGCCGCCATTTACATGTTTATAATTGACGTAATGAAGTAATTATAAAGTATTATAACCAATATTATTATAAAACTTTGTGTGTAATTTAAGTGTTTGTATACAAATCAGTTAATTTTAACCTCCAGTATTATAGTAATGTAATACCAACTGACTCCCTGTAGGCCTATAGTTTACAGCTTTAGTTTTAGCCTTGAGCTGCTACATTTGCCGTGTACTGTACCTGATGTATTTATCCAAAATAATCGATATTGAATCAAATCAAATTCAGAATTGAATCGCAAGCTTGTGAATTAAATCGTGAAATTTGTGTCAATACCCAGCCCTACTGCACATACTATATACTGCAGAAATACAAGTAGTACTGTAGTTGCTTTTCACCATGCGCACAAAAATGAATTGGTGACAAAAAGACATAAGTTCCTTGTACATACACCTGCATTTTAATCTCTTAAAGCAAAGCTGTCTGTTTTCACAGCAAACCCCACATGTGAAACGCCCAATCACACCATATTTGATAATTTAGCAATGCTTATCTCTGTGAAACCAGTTTTTCAACACTCCTTTTGTTTCCTTTGTCTTTATGGTTTGTGTGTGTGTACTGATCTGCTCACGTAGTTATTGGTTCTAAAAATGCCTTTTGTGATTTTATAAATCCTTCTATATACACAGTTTTTGACATTGAGAGTAACAGAACAGACAGAATTTGTGGTAGAGGTGCCGTTTAGCTGGTGTGATTTATTCAGTGCTATTTTTACCATTACCTCCATTGCAATCAGAACACCCAACACCAGTCTCAGCAGTGTTACACATCATCCATTAGCCTCCCACACACACTCTCACACACATACAGTCGTACACTATGCAGCTCCCACACACTTGTGTACAGTCGTTGTGATGAGAGCGCTTCAATTCCATCCTCTTGCTCGATTATGAGCGCCGTTAAACCCGGCAAGTGAGACACAAAAATCTCACTCTCTCTCTTGCTATCATTCATCCTTCCCCAAGTGTCAATTTATTCCTCCCACTGATCTTTTTTTTTTTCTCCTTCCCTCAGCTCCCCCCACCTTTCTCGGGATCTTTTAGTAACAGAATGTTCTCAGTACAGACACAGTTGGACATCATTTCAGACAAGTTGCAGTTTAGTGTTTCCAATTATCAGTGCATTGAATGTTCCAAGCAAGATGTTTGAGGCAAGTGATAATGAGCACAAATGCAGACTGATTATGACCCGAAGGTGTTCTGATACCATAATATGTTCCCAATGAACACACACACGGTCAGATGTCTGTTGAAGGAGTGCATCATCAGGACATGTTTTTAAGACATCTGATAAATGTCTTAAATTCCCACATGGAATTTTAAAAATGATATTTCAAGGAGGAGTGGAAATTAATAAAACCAAAGGCTTTAAATTCCCTTCTAAAACTTCTTGGTGAATATCATTATTTGTCATTTTTGGCTAGAAATTGGCGTTAATTGGAAAATGCATTTGAAAAGTCTTGGAGGTGAAAAGGGGGGGGGATTGCGATAAGGATAATTTTGACATAACTGAATCAATGTATTGTATCATGTATATCTGCATGGCATATTTTGTCCTCAGGGCTGATGATCAGGCCGAAGTACTTGGAAATTGGATTTAACCGATCCATTCCCCAGCAATACAACAATTATGTGCAGCACCTGGAGTCGTTCCTGCAGCGTGAGTCTCAACGCTTTTTTAAGTACCTTTCCTCTCTATATATTTGACTTGTAAAAGTATAAAGTCATAATAAATATAGCACTAACCTGAACCTAACCAGATAATACAACCAGAACCAGAGTTGGAGTCAAGACCAGATTCGTCCCAGACTGCCTAAAACCCAAACCAGTACCAGACTTTCCAAGATAGTGACCAATATCAGGCCTCCGCAGAGTAAAACTGGACCTTTTGAGGCCCAGATCCAGACCATGAGCTGATGGTCCAAGAACCAGGTTGTCCATTGTAATGGTTTTGACATAGAGAGCCAGAACTCTTGTGAAGTTGAAAGAGGGCACAAGATCAAGACTCCAACTCTGTTCAGAACCAGCAAACATTAAACATCAAACATCCATATATGGCAGGCAATGGGTGGATAAAATAAGTGATTGAAACAAATCCTATTTGGAGGATATTCTTAATACAGTCAGATTTTAGATAAAATAATGATATATCTTTACTAACATGGGTGTTTTTGTAACTCTATTGCTCATCAAGGTCATATTTGGGGCAAGCAACTGCTACACTTTAGTCAGGAGAAGGTGGTGTAGTCAGATATTTTGCAAAACAATAAGAGCACTTAAAATCCACCATTATCAAATTATATATTAGATAG
This sequence comes from Elopichthys bambusa, assembly GCA_037101425.1. Lineage (NCBI taxonomy): Eukaryota > Metazoa > Chordata > Actinopteri > Cypriniformes > Xenocyprididae > Elopichthys > Elopichthys bambusa. Next base: position 4,123,458 of record CM074444.1, read on the forward strand.
TGGCCTAAATGGTAAAATGTTTATTTCAAATAATGTCTCCCTTTGTGTATCCTCTGGTTGGATGCTTTGAATGTGATCTCTATATATCTTCCACTGCTGATGGTTGAATGTACTCTAGTTTGCTTGTTTTTCAGCCACACAAATTGTTATCAGCTGTATGCCATCACCATCCCAGCTGAGAATGTAGAACTTAAATGCTGCGCCTGTGACTTGTTGCCTCGCTGCCTTATCAGGCAATGAATTTGCAGGCAGCATTTGCGCACAAAAATACCTTACGAAACTCGAAGATTTGATGAAATCTAGACGAATATTGAATTACTACAATAGTGATTTCTCGCTAGAAATGACATTAAAAGTAAAAAACGTTGGTCAAAAACTTTACACACAAACTTACCACAAATCGCAACTTTCAGATGCCATCTTTATTTTTTAGCTTAAATGTCACAGGATTGCGGGATATCAAAGGCAGCGAAGGATACATCTTTGTTGCCTTCAAAAATCGATCAGATGAAGGTAGCTCGGGAGACATGAAGTGAACTAACATTGGATTCGGACGTGCCTTGATGCCTTCCTACCTTGGAATGTGTTCTCCGAAGGCAGCATTTTTCAGCTTTCAGATGCAGCCAAAGACTTTCTTGACTAGATCACTAAAGATCAGATACAGCAGTCATGAGTGACTCATTTAAGGACCCCATGCAATCAAAATTGGAGTCTTGTGGCTTTTAGTCCTTGTCTATTGGTTTTAAGGTCATCTATAGGTTAGTTTTAGCAGATACACACATTTAAAGTGTTTCTTCTCTGAGAAAATGGACCAGAAATATAAATCATCTGCTGCTCAGAGGCATATATACATTCTTGTCTGATAAAACACTTGTCCATCCAATTACACCTACCACTAATTAGCAATAGCATAATCTTGGTTCAGTGGTTTATCTGATGCTGCGTTCCATTCACTTGCTTGCTGCTTGGAAAAGTGCAAAGATTACCTCTTGAAGTCGCAACTCTGACTTGTATACTCTTTTGGAAATCCAAAACTTTAATTTTAGAGATCCAGCACCCAGGTATGTGGTTAATGATAAACATGACATTTAATTTTATTTACTAAAAGTCAATAAGTTCCTCCATTACATGATGTTAAAACCTGTTTCGAATATGCCTACTTCCCTACTATATAGTATGTGAATAACCAGTATGCGAAATGATTATTTTGTTCGAGAATTCATAAAAGTTTGTAGTATTTATAAAACAGTAGGCAGAATTACCCGGATGACCTCCTACTTCCGTAAAGTGCATCTGATGGACACTTTACTATCCCATGGGGCCACAAGAGAGGAGTTGTGAAGTGCAGCGAAACTGACAGCGTAGGTCATATGACGAAGCTAACATGGCAGATGTAGTATGTCTAGATTATTACTATATAGAATGTACTTTAAAAGTCCCCCTGTAGTCCGTAGTTTCATCCCTTAAAAACTCATCTTTGATCACCAAAATGACACATTTAAATGTTTTCCTGTGGGGGAAAAAAAAAAAATTCTTCATGCCTTAGAATAGCTTGAATGTAACTCTACACCCCTGCCTCATTTAATATACGCGGATCAATGAATATGCAAATTAGCCCTGCCTTCGCTCGCTCACGCCAACTCAGTGATCCACTCGGTCAACTTACTGAAGTAAATGCTGCACAATGGTATCGCTCTTTACAACATTGGACAAATAATGGTAATTTATTATGATTAGCCTTTTGCTTGACTGTTATCAAACAGCTAATAATGTGTTGCTAATGTTACACAAACCATGTTCCTGTTCGCCATGTCAAAGTCAGACATCTGCTTGCTAATAATCAGTATCCTTACAAACGCTTTGAACAACTCAGAACATCAGTATGGAAAGGCATATAGTTCATCATATCATCGTAATATACATCAAAACCACATATAAACAACATTAAAAACTTCATTTTCACCACAGGGGGTCTTTAACAGTCATAGTTCTTTCCTCATCAAATGTAGTACCTACTGGGTGCTAGCAGACAACTGCGATTCTTTTCTTTTGTCGTTTTCCCTCCTGTTGGAGTCTATCTCAAGTAGAAATGTACCAATTCTGACCTTGATTTTAAACTAAAACGCTATTTAATAAGCAGCATAAACTTTTGATATGTCATGCCTCAACTGGACATATCAAACAGAAGATTTTCAATAGGAAAAGTTCAAATGCAGGACTTCCAAAATGGCCACACTTGTAGACAACAACAACAACAACAACAAAAAAACATCTCCCAGCCGCACAATTGTCACAAACTACTGCTGGTGATTTTTCAGCTCAGCACCTTTATCTCACTATCTGTTCTCTCTCTTTTGTTACTTCAGAGTACAATGACTCCCTGCAGGACTCAAACAAGCCCTGTATTGAGGGGAAGTACTTTGAGCAAGATAACGCTGAGGAGAAGGAGGTGTGCCAGTTCAAGAGAAGTGTGCTACGACAGTGCTCTGGACTGGCTGATAGCACTTTTGGTTATTCAGAGGGCCAGCCATGCATCCTAGTCAAGATGAATCGAGTGAGTCACATGTTTTTACGCTCTCCCCAGTGAAAGGCACCTACTGTTGAAACTGCAGGCTAGCTGTTAGCATATGTTCTCCAGACAAATTGAGCCATGGTGCTCATCCAAGGACAAAAACTTCCAAATCGGCCTTCACTGTGTTCTAATTGCATCTCAGAAATTCAACACTTCACATTTGAAGGATGATATCAGGCTTGTTTATGAATTTCTGCATTTTACTTTTTCATCAACTGAAATGTTATGCTGTTGTAGAATTAGTTGGATCATTGTCTAAGGATGTTTGTTCAGTGTATTTGTTCCTTATCCTTTGCAGGTTATTGGGCTTAAGCCACGAGGAGACCCACATATCAACTGCGTAGCCAAGGTAATTCCCACATCACATATTGTATACTAGCTTAAGTATGTACGATGCTAGGTGATCCTGATTTCACCAAGTACAACATGTTCCTGGATCAACATCGTTGTTGATCCTGGAACAACATTGCAATCAACCAATCAGATTTGAGGGACAAGTTTACAGTTTGCCAAGTTAAGGCTTACAACCAGGGTTAGGTGCTTCTACATCAGTGTTATTCACCTATCACTTCCCTTTGAAGTTATGGGTAGGGTTAGGTTTAGGGGTAGGGATATAGATAAGGCTTAATTTTTCGGAGAGGAATGTTGTTTCATGATCAACTAAATAAGCTGATCCAGCAACATGCCTTACTTGGCAAAATCACGGTGACCACGATGAGTGCGACATGATGGTGCGAGTCTTAATTAATGTGCGTGTTTCCATCTTGCGTTTTCACACATCTGTTTGTATCTGGTCTCTCTCCATGCTGCCTATAGGGCCAGCAGTATTAATGGTGGGTAAGATGTCGGGCCCCAGCCCCCCTACCCCATTGTTTCCCCAGGATCTTTGCCCTGGGCCTTTTCCATCTCTTTGCTGCCTCTCTCCTGTACTGCTTTGTCTATGGTGCTTTTAACTGCCCTCATTCTAGAAATGATGTATACCTTCAGATCCCCAGCCATTGAGAATGTAATTCATAGCGTCTTGTTAAAACAACCATAGCAGTGGGTCCTTCCACACCATAGGCACCCCTAAGGCCTGTTTGTTCCTGATATTAACATCTGATTTGAGTAATTCAATCACAAGATTCCCATATACATCTAGCATTAACATGCAAATTGCAGAATGCTTTAAACTAAGGGTGTGCGTCGTTACGTGTTCATTGTCGGGCATAGTGAAGAAATTTCCAATCTTTTTTTTTTTTTTTTTTAACGCTGACTCAGCAGGCAAATTTTATAACCATTTTTTTTGGTGGAAGGGTAGCATGTTAGCTGGTCTTGCGTAGCCATACTTTGAACCAGGGGTGTCCAGTCGTGCTCCTGGAGGGCCGCTTTCCTGCAGAGTTCAGCTCCAGCACACCTGCCCGGAGGTTTCTAGTGAAGGATTAGTTCACTTCAGAATTCAAATTTCGAGTTCAACAGTTACCAACGGGTTGAAGGTCCAAATTTCAGTTTCAGTGCAGCTTCAAAGGGCTCTACACGATCCCAACTGAGGAATAAGGGTCTTATCTAGAGAAATGATCGGTCACATTCTTTTAATAATTTATTTATAATAATTGATATACTTAACCACAAATGCTCATCTTGCACTGCTCTGCGATGCGCCACGCATTATGTAATCATGTTGGAAAGGTCACGCTTTGTGACGTAGGCAGAAGTATCGCAGTACTGCAAAACTCATTTTCTAACCCTAAATTCAAAATCGTCCATCATTGTGGTTTTACCTTTTTTTGTAAACATCAACCGCGACCTTTTCAACGTGACTACATAATGCGTAAAGTTGTGGACGTGCATTGCAGAGCAGTGCAAGACAAGCATTTGTGGTTAAAAAGTATATACATTTTCATTTATTTTCAGAAAATGACCAATGGTTTCTCTAGATAAAACTCTTATTCCTCATCTGGGATCATGTAGAGCCCTCTGAAGCTGCACTGAAACTGCAATTTGGACCTTCAACCCGTTGGTCCCCGTTGAAGTCCACTATATGGAGAAAAATCCTGGAATGTTTTCCTCAAAAACCTTAATTTCTTCTTTTGACTGAAGAAAGAAAGACATGAACATCTTGGATGACATGGGGATGAGTAAATTATTAGGAAATTTGAATTCTGAAGTGAACTAATCCTTTAATTGTAATCGTTTTTTTTGTTTTTGTTTTTTTTACATTTCAATTATGGATTCCAAAGATTATGAAAACAAGTTAACCGAGGTAAAACAACTATTTTTGTTCAGCAGCCGCATTCTGTCGTGCGCACCTTTATTTCCTTCTGGGCGGTGCGCTTTCGTTCCTCCCTAAAAGCCTGAACTTTTCAAATCTGCCAAATAAGTGAGTGTTTTAAAATGCAATCTACTGTCACTAAACCTGAAGACGTGCTTGATATTAGACCCTAACCGTGTTATTAAAAGCACATTAAGCCACAAAAGAGGCGGCTTTCTGTGAGCGCACCGAGACTGAGCCGAACACATATATGCAAAGTATACTCAGGGCTTCGGATACACGCCTAAATGCTCAAAAAGTTGTTTTGTGAAGTATTCTCATAAACAGTTCTTTTTTTAAACATACACAGTTAGGAAACAAAACACATGTGTAACTGTATATTGCATCTGTGCATTTGGTCTTAGAGTGACAGCAGCTTAAAAAACCTGCAGATAATCAAACAACAAAAGACAAAGGAAAATCAATCACTAATCTTAACTAAATAAATTAACCCCTGGTTTCACAGACAAGGATTAAGCTAGTCCTAGACTAAAATGCAGGTTTGAGCTGTTCTAACTGAAAGTAACTTGTACTGACATACCTTAAAATATGTCAGTGGCATTGTTTTGTCTCAAGATGCACACCAGCAATGTATTTTTCTAGTGAAAGTTTATAAAAGCCACTGCCCTAATTGAACTAGGGCCTAATCCTGGCTTAAGCCCGGAACACACCAAGCCGACGGTCGGCCATCGGGCAGTTTTTGTTCGTCAGCTGACTAAGTTTTCTCAGTGTGTTCCGCACCGTCGGCTGAAGTTGGTCCTCATCTGCTTTTTTCGTGCCGATTCGACATGTTGAATCTGCGTCGGAGCTGGTCGGACAGTCAGGCCATCTGATCATTCTGATTGGCTGTTCAGCTACTGCCACCTGCTGGTACGGAAAAGCATTTCTTTTTACGCAGGTGCAGAACGGACGTGCTACTTGGCCGTCGGGTGTCGACGTGAGCCAACCAGTCTGCTTTTGTCGCCACTTGTTCGTCGGTGTCGGCTTGATGTGTTTCGGGCTTTAGGCTAAGCCCTGTCTGTGAAACTGGGCCTAAGACTTAATATTTTTTTACTGTGTAACTAAATATTGATTATTTTAGATTTATTCAATTTTTGTTGTAGAAATTTCACTGATATTAACTGAAATTTCACTGATATTTAACATTTCTCATATCACGAAATAAGACTTTGATCATATTGGCCACCAACAATTTTGATTTCAGTATTGACCAAAATAATCATGATTATGATTTTTGCCATAATCGAGCAGCCCTACTCTACTGAAAGGTCCTTCGGGAGTAGAATTAAATACGCCTGGAGCAAAGGTATGGCTACGCAATGAGCATAAGATCACACTTGCTCCACTTCACATCGTATTCTGATCAAAAAGAGCCCACTTATGTAAGCCCGGACCAACTGACGACATGTAAATGAACAAACAGTTTGTTTTACATCTACAGTATCCTGTTTACTTGCTACCAAGTGCTCACACCAAACTCGAAATATCTTAAGATTTGATGCAACGAACCTGTGATTTAGCTCATCAATTCTCATTGTAGCAGCCTGGTACCTTGTAAACATGACGGCTCTTTAGGGTTGTTCAGGTCACATTAATGTTTACGCTACAAGTGCTTGTTTAGCACTTATTTTTGGATCACTATATAGGGTGTAAACAGGGCCCATTGCTATTTGGGAATCTGCCACACATAAGTGAAATGTGTTTGGGTCAAATTCATGGTTTGTCAGGTATTCCAATTGATTTTATTGACAGTAATATTTTTTTTTTTTCTTGCAAAACATTGCCTTTTGACCTCAGAAACCTCTTACGAATTCTTACGAACATGTCCACAAACATCTAACCGATATCAGGTGCAAGTTATGCAACGTTGGACCCGTTTCAAACCCGTTGCTTCCTTCAAGTAGTTTAGTGCTGCAGATGTGAGACGTTCCTATCAGACCTGCGCTGTTTTTCACTTGTCCCATGAGAACTTCTTTACTGCCCTTATCATTTAGTCATTTTTGCACCTCGTGACTTCTCTGAGAGCTTTCACCCGTGTGACCCTTGAAGGTATACAGCGGACACAAGTGCTCTCTGCTCCTTAGGAACTCTGTGTCCTCTGAACCTTAACGCTTTTGCAAATTATGCTGATGGATCCTGCTGTTTTAATCTTGCTGTTTCTTACTAAAACTTTGCACTAATAGAGTCCTTGCAATGTTTCAATGGGACTTTCACACATGAAACCGATTCAGATGTCATATAAACTCTTCCAGTGATATTACCACATCTGTTATTGACATAAGCAACAGCGTTTGGTGTTTACACATTTTGATACCACCCCAACATCAAAATGACATAAAACTGATTTTGTTTGCCAGAAATTGCATTTCAACAGCTATGATGAAAGTATTCTCATTCATAAATTGTAAACAGATTATTCTTGTGTAAATTGTTGTATTGAACAGCAGCAAAGTGAATTTCGGTGACCGTTTTTCGTGAAACCGTTTTTGCATAAATCATTCATGAAACTAGCAAAACACACATTTGTGTAAATTTGACCATGCTTGTGTAAATTATCGCATTGAATCGAACCAGAGCATATTGCTAGTTTGCGTTTGATTACAAAATTGTGATGATTGAATGCTGTATATTTGCAGCAAAATCAGTTTGTGTGAAAGCAGCTAATGAAACACTGCACTTGTTGAGCTTCTGTGCTGATTCTTAATAATTACATTCTTTATTTGAATTTGATTATTAAATGATGAATCATGGTCTGTAGTGTATTGGTGCTTTAAAATGACTGACTAAAATACCTTCTTTTATTATTTTTATGATCATCTTTTTCATTGGACTACACTGTCTGCAAGCATGCATCACTTTGACCTTTCCCAAGATACACAGCCATTTCAAAAGCTTCCAGCAGATCATCTCACTGGGTTCACTTAATGAAAGATGAACCAGTTATTGAATGCACATTAGGATTAGAACCTTGTAACTGTTCCTGAAACAGTTTGTTGCTTCCTGCTGCTGCTGGATATAGACTGTGAGCAGAGAGTTATGGATTCATGCGCTCATATAGAGTACATGATGCAAAATCCCGTCTGTATTGTATGATGATCAGAAACTTCAACCTTTTTTTTCCCCCCTGTTTTTTTTTTTGGTAACATGCTTTATTGAAATATCTGATGTCTGTGTGCATTTGAACAGGGTCTTATTTTTCTTTGTGTCATCAGTTTGAGTGATGTGAGGGCAGTCTGTTGCTACTGGCAACTGCACATGAGTCACATGACACATTGTCCATAAAGTGCACCAGTGTGATCTCATCCCTTGTCGTCGTCTCTCCTGATACAGAGAGAAACTCCCCTGCAGATGCAGTATTTCCCCACTGAGGGCAAACTCGACAAGAGTTACTTCCCCTATTATGGCAAGAAATTGCATGTGAGTACAAACTGTCGAGATATATTGGTGACCACTGTCAGAATAAATCATGTGGGGAAAAAAAAAATGTATGTATACCACCATTAGATGTCGTTTTATTAATGGTATAATAAACATAAATAATTATTTCACAGTTTTAAAAACTAAAAAAAAAAAAAAAAAAAAAAAGGCTTCTATAGGCTGTCTTAAAGCTAAATGGAACGGAAAAGGAAAAAAACGAAAATTTCAAAATGATTTTTGCTTAAAGAAGCCATTTTGTTCTGGAAAAAAAAAAAAAAAAAAAAAAAAATATATATATATATATATATATATATATATATATATATATATATATATATATATATATATATATATATATATATATATATATATATATATATATATATATATATATATATTTTTTTTTTTTTTTTTTGTACATTTCCTGTATTTTCTGTTTGTTTGAGTCAGAAAAATAAATATGGATGTTATTAAAACTTATAAAACAACAAAGCTAGTGGTGGCCTAAGACTTGCACAGTGTATATATGCATGTATGTATATGTACACTATTATAATAGTATATAAATGTATAATATATAAATTATATTTTAATATAAATATGTTTAGAATATAAATATTTTACATAGCTACATATTAAAATTTTTATAAATAAAAAATATTTTCTATACATTTATTGTGAATAAAAGTGAATTATTTGATGTATAGAACATATATAATAAATCTTTAATATAAAATAAATATTTAATATTTTAAAGTGTAATATATATGAAAATATATATGAATAGAAAATGTGTAATATAAAACAAATATTATTTTTTTTAAATGACTGGTATTTATGGCATTAATGGGAGATGTAATTTTGAAGTATTAAACACAAGAATTTTAAAATAAGTATTATGTATATTTTATGTATAGAAATTTGTATATAATGTCTAGGCTTTTTTTTTACATGTAGAAATATAATTGTAATTTTTATTTTATTTTAATATTTACATTTAAAAATTCTTTATATATTTTCTACATATATCAGATATACAATCTATAATATAAAATGCATATTTAAATTGTTATATATATATATATATATATATATATTTATATTTAAAAAATATATAAAATAATTTATATATATATTATTTTTTTTTTTTCAATGTATAAAAAATATATAAAATAATTAATATTAATATATATATATATATATATATATATATATATATATATATATATATATATATATATATATATATATATATATATATATATATATATATATATAATTTTTTTTTTTTTTTTTTTTTTTTTTTTTTTTCAATATATAAAAAATATATAAAATAATTAATTAAAATAAAAAAAAATGTTGGTATTGTCTGATTGTGCCGTTAATGGGAGAAGATAAACCCCGGGCTCATTTTTAAGTATTAAACCCAAATATAAAAAAGAAACCAGTTTCACACGTGTATCAGACAAAATTCTTATAATGCTGTGTCCATATTTAATTATTACTGAGCGTTCCCTCTTCTCTCCTTTAGGCGAACTACGTCCAGCCCGTTGTAGCTGTGAAGCTGCTGCTGGCTGAGGACGACTACAATTCTGAGCTCGTCATCGAGTGTAAGGTGGAGGGAACAAACCTGCTCAACGACAACGAACGCGACAAGTTCTTGGGCCGCGTCACCTTCCGGGTGAAAGTGTTCAAGTAGCCTGGATCATTTACCGGAGACGCACGATGTCAGTTCCTCTCACTCAAACCCCGTCCCTTCTCATATTTATCACGTCCATATCACGTACACCTCGTCCCCTGTGTGGCGTCCTGTGAGTTTAATCAGGGCCGTTACGTATCAAACACAGTATGAATGCTCATCTAGGGTCAAGTTTAAAACTCGTCCTGGATTACAGTGTAGTTTGATGCATGCAGACCTTCACTGGCCCTGCGCTACGGATGGGTCAGGGTTGGAAAAGTGTGCGTATGTGTGATGGTTAATTAAGGTTTAGGAAATATTTCTTATCATAATTCATTGATTACCACCCTTTTATCCAACAACACCCCACTGGAAATAAAACTCGAAGGTAAAAAAAACAAGACACATCAATTCTCCTCCAACATCTCCCCGTTAGAGAGAACCTAGTGTCGTCGTGTAGTAAGTTTAGGGACCTGTAAATAGATGCATCGACACATGACGTGGATGTGCTCTGCTCCCCCATAGTACTGTTTAGCCTGCCATGTGTGTGTGCGTGTGATGTGAAGCCTATATGTACATATTTAATGGATTTTAAACACTCTTTTCTCTGTCATTGCTCTCACTTCGTCTGACTGCTGTAAGAAATCAAGAGTATGAAATTATATAATAGCTGTAATTTAAGATTATTGAGAAATTAAAAAAAATAAGGAGGGGGGGGAAAGGGAAAACACCCAAAAACATCTATATCAAACCCGTCCACCATCTGAGGGAAGTGATTTTTTTTTTTTTTTTAAACCTCTGCAGAAACTGTTCTTTGTGCAGATGCCTTACGATCTGTATGAGTTTAAAAATCTTGAAATAAAAGTGATTTTAAACAAAGGTTTGCTTTGGGCTATGTTTTCATCATAGAGCTGCTGGATGTGTGGAAGTTATTGAAATACTTTAAATGTATTAACTTGCATTTTAATATTTCAAGTGGTTTCAAATTATTTTCAAGTCAATATGGTAGAAGTTGTAAAATCCTGCTATCGTTGAGTGAAAAAATATATAATTGCTTTGTGAATGCCTGGCAATAATAAAAAAAAAAGCAATTTTTGACTTTTTAGGGTTCTTTGATTAAGTAGAAAGTTGAAAAAAACAAACAAAAAAAAAACATTATTTTACAAATATTGTATAGTACAATATTTTTTTGTAACAAATCTTTACTGTCACTTTTGATCAAGTCAATGCATCCTTGCTGAATAAGTATTAATTTCTTTAAAAAAAATATTACTGACCCTAAACTTTTGATCAGTAGTGTATAACAGCTCATAATTCATGAATTAAATGATAAAATGCAACATGAGATAATAATCCTGCTACCAATAAGATTGCAGATAGTCAATATGTAGCAATAAAAGCAATATTTACTATTAACAAATATACTATATTAAAACTATATATAAAAAAATACTGTATAAATTAGGGGTGTAACAGTATATTGTGTCACAATATATCGCAATACAAAAATGCAAGTGACAGTATGTATTGTGCATAGTTCACCCAAAATGAAAATTACTGAGAAAAAAATCCAAGTTTACAGAGTTTTATTGTCAGTACTAAATTAAACTACTATACAGGTGCTGGTCATATAATTAGAATATCATCAAAAAGTTGATAATTCCATTCAAAAAGTGAAACTTGTATATTATATTCATTCATTACACACAGACTGATATATTTCAAATGTTTGTTTATTTTAATTTTCATGATTATAACTGACAACTAAGGAAAATCACAAATTCAGTATCTCAGAAAATGAGAATATTGTGAAAAGGTTCAATATTGAAGACACCTGGTGCCACACTCTAATCAGCTAATTAACTCAAACCACCTGCAAAGGCCTTTAAATGGTCTGTCAGTCTAGTTCTGTAGGCTACACAATCATGGGGAAGACTGCTGACTTGACAGTTGTCCAAAAGACGACCAATTGCACCTTGCACAAGGAGGGCAAGACACAAAAGGTCATTGCAAAAGAGGCTGGCTGTTCACAGAGCTCTGTGTCCAAGCACATTAATAGAGAGGCGAAGGGAAGGAAAAGATGTGGTAGAAAAAAAGTGTACAAGCAAAAGGGATAACTGCACCCTGGAGAGGATTGTGAAACAAAACCCATTCAAAAATGTGGGGGAGATTCACAAAGAGTGGACTGCAGCTGGAGTCAGTGCTTCAAGAACCACTACACACAGACATATGCAAGACATGGGTTTCAGCTGTCGCATTCCTTGTGTCAAGCCACTCTTGAACAACAGACAGCGTCAGAAGTGTCTCACCTGGGCTAAAGACAAAAAAGACTGGACTGCTGCTGAGTGGTCCAAAGTTATGTTCTCTGATGAAAGTAAATTTTGCATTTCCTTTGAAAATCAGGGTCCCAGAGTCTGGAGGAAGAGAGGAGAGGCACACAATCCACGTTGCTTGAGGTCCAGTGTAAAGTTTCCACAGTCAGTGATGGTTTGGGGGTGCCATGTCATCTGCTGGTGTTGGTCCACTGTGTTTTCTGAGGTCCAAGGTCAACGCAGCCGTATACCAGGAAGTTTTAGAGCACTTCATGCTTCCTGCTGCTGACCAACTTTATGGAGATGCAGATTTCTTTTTCCAACAGGACTTGGCACCTGCACACAGTGCCAAAGCTACCAGTACCTGGTTTAAGGACCATGGTATCCCTGTTCTTAATTGGCCAGTAAACTCGCCTGACCTTAACCCCATAGAAAATCTATGTGAATTGTGAAGAGGAAGATGCGATATGCCAGACCCAACAATGCAGAAGAGCTGAAGGCCACTATCAGAGCAACCTGGGCTCTTATAACACCTGAGCAGTGCCACAGACTGATCGACTCCATGCCACGCCGCATTGCTGCAGTAATTCAGGCAAAAGGAGCCCCAACTAAGTATTGAGCGCTGTGCATGCTCATACTTTTCATGTTTATACTTTTCAGTTGGCCAAGATTTCTAAAAATCCTTCTTTGTATTGGTCTTAAGTAATATTCTAATTTTCTGAGATACTGAATATATCAGTCTGTGTGTAATGAATGAATATAATATACAAGTTTCACTTTTTGAATGGAATTGGTGAAATTAATCAACTTTTTGATGATATTCTAATTATATTACCAGCACCTGTATATAATGTTGAATATAATGTATAATAATGCAATAGGGGAATATTTCTGGGTCCTGATAATGCCAAATGTCTTATGTTACCAGTAAAAAGTGGCCTACATTATTTTAAATATATCTAGTCAGTGACAGAGGGGAAACATATTCATCTAAAATAAATCTGTATTTTCAGCTTCAGAATCATAATATTTTTATTCTGGTGTCACCATTGTCCTGTGCATTGGGTTACCAGCAGCAAGTCCAAGCCTATTCATTTCCACCCCCAGTGTAATACCAAATTTAGCCTTTTAATCAACAGTACATTTTTTTGTTATCCTTTTACAATATGTCTTGAAATATCGCAATAATACTGTGTCATGATATGTATTGAATTGTGGCGTGAGGATATTGTTACACCCTTAGTATAAATGTTTAATTATTTAAAATGGTCATATATATATGTATATATAATTAGTCTGATGTATGCATCATATGATGGATTATTCAATGAAGAGTTTTATTACTGTACAGTTTATCACACTGACCCATGGTTTCACAGACAAGGCTTAAACATAGTCCCACGCTGAAATGTATGTTTGAGCTGTTTTAACTGAAAGTAACTTGCTCTTACATACTGTATCTTAAAATATGTCCGTGCCACTGTTTTGTCTCAAGATTCACACCAGTAATGTTTTTTCTTTTTCTGAGGCACGTTTATAAAAGCTGCTTAAATATCCTAATTGAACTAAGGTCTATTCCTGGTTTAATCTAAGCCCTGTCTGTGAAACAAGGCCTTATAATTCTCTGTATTGCTTAAAATCATACGAATTAGCTTCCAAAACGTAAAACACTTACGAAAATTCTTCCTGTCACCTGTTTAAAAATGATAGTGACAGAAACATGTTCCAATTCTGCCCTCTAGCGGCTGTTATACGCATTACATGATTCTGTGAGGCCCTGTTTCCATAAAATGCGTTTTGGTCGATCGGATCAAAAGTTGACATACTCGTTTAGACCTGGTATATTAATCCGTCTCTTTTGTCTACTTTCAACCAATTCTGTCCTGAGAGGGTCTATAGGTTGGTAAATGTATAGGTTTTTTCAGATCTTTCAATCTAATGGACAAAATAAGCTCTCACAATTTACATATGAACGCCCAGAGATGACGGGAAAACACGGAGAGCAATAGCTTTCATGTCAGCTCTGACAGCCACAAGACCACACTGAATACTGTGTGTATGTGTTAGAAATCAGGAATAGTGAGAGAACATTGTGCTTGGCAAGTTTTTCGTCTTCAAATCAAACTTGGGTCTTTAGCCGGCAAAATCTTGTTTGGCTAGCGCTTCCCATAGGCTAATGTTTACGTGTTCAGTAGGCGGAGAGCAGGCGGTCTTTTGCACCATTTGAACACATTCAACCACATTAGCATTTCCACTATATATATATAAAAAAGCAATCTGGTTGAATACGTTTTCAACTACCTCGGGAAGTGGTCAAAAGTGGACAAGCTCAAAACGTTTTACACCCCGTTTACACCTGTATTTAGCGTAGTCCACTTATGATCCGATTGATCAAAATGCATCTTAGGCCCTGTTTCCACCTGGTATTAAGATGTGTTTTGGTCAGTCGGATCATTGCGCTTGGTACGTTTTTCATCTCTTTCATCAAACCAAATTTGGGTCTTCAGCTGACAAAGTTTAAATCTCATCTGGCTAACGCGCTTTAATGTTTACACATTAGGTCAGTAGACTGAGAGTAGGCGTCTTTTGTGGCTGTTTGAACACATTTGACCACATGAGCATCGAAAGCTACGAAAGCAATCCGTTCAAATGCGTCGAAAGTGGACAAGCTCAAAACGTTTTACACCCCGTTTACACCTGTATTTAGCGTAGTCCACTTATGATCCGATTGATCAAAATGCATCTTAGGCCCTGTTTCCACCTGGTATTAAGATGTGTTTTGGTCAGTCGGATCATTGCGCTTGGTACGTTTTTCATCTCTTTCATCAAACCAAATTTGGGTCTTCAGCTGACAAAGTTTAAATCTCATCTGGCTAACGCGCTTTAATGTTTACACATTAGGTCAGTAGACTGAGAGTAGGCGTCTTTTGTGGCTGTTTGAACACATTTGACCACATGAGCATCGAAAGCTACGAAAGCAATCCGTTCAAATGCGTCGAAAGTGGACAAGCTCAAAACGTTTTACACCCCGTTTACACCTGTATTTAGCGTAGTCCACTTATGATCCGATTGATCAAAATGCATCTTAGGCCCTGTTTCCACCTGGTATTAAGATGTGTTTTGGTCAGTCGGATCATTGCGCTTGGTACGTTTTTCATCTCTTTCATCAAACCAAATTTGGGTCTTCAGCTGACAAAGTTTAAATCTCATCTGGCTAACGCGCTTTAATGTTTACACATTAGGTCAGTAGACTGAGAGTAGGCGTCTTTTGTGGCTGTTTGAACACATTTGACCACATGAGCATCGAAAGCTACGAAAGCAATCCGTTCAAATGCGTCGAAAGTGGACAAGCTCAAAACGTTTTACACCCCGTTTACACCTGTATTTAGCGTAGTCCACTTATGATCCGATTGATCAAAATGCATCTTAGGCCCTGTTTCCACCTGGTATTAAGATGTGTTTTGGTCGATCGGATCATTGCGCTTGGTACGTTTTTCATCTCTTTCATCAAACCAAATTTGGGTCTTCAGCTGACAAAGTTTAAATCTCATCTGGCTAACGCGCTTTAATGTTTACACATTAGGTCAGTAGACTGAGAGTAGGCGTCTTTTGTGGCTGTTTGAACACATTTAACCACATGAGCATCGAAAGCTACAAAAGCAATCCGTTCAAATGCGTCGAAAGTGGACAAGCTCAAAACGTTTTACACCCCGTTTACACCTGTATTTAGCGTCGTCCACTTGTGATCCGATCGACTAAAATGCATCTTAATACCAAGTGGAAACAATGCCTGAGAGAAGGTTTTTCTCAATACAAAGCGGGAATCAGGATTTCTCTGGATTTCTAAATACATTGAAGACTATCCTACCCCCTTATAGGATCACTATATGCTAAAAGTAGATTGTGGTCTTGCCTGAGACCATAAGCAGAAACATCAACACCACGTGGTCCCAAGACAAAGACCTTAAGATTTGTACAATATTTAGATCAAAGCTTTACACACAGGCAAAAATGCATGAAATATTGAATTAATATAACTATAAAATAATTAAAAACAATAGTGACATAAGCAAGATTTTACTGCTGATAACATCATGAGAAAAGTTAGGCTAGGCTACGCACCACAACAAAAGCTTCATGCTGCAATTGTTTTTCCTGACCTCACTTTGTGACCTGACCTGACGCTTATGTCACTATCTACATGGTACAAACTTGTGTCGACACTCGAGGAGCACAAGAAAACATCTCGTCTCATTCAGAGTTCATTTCTGATTTCCTTGTGCCTCTTCGTTTGCTTTCAGGCCTATAATCTGCACAGCTCTCGATAACAGAAGCATTAACACTCAGGGTCAAGAGCAGAAATCGGGGCTTGAGAGAAAAAGCGGCACCATGACCAAGTGTCTGGAGAGTGTGTTGATAAACCAGCTTTTCCACTACAGGTGACCTCTGATCTGGAGCCACTCACAGATTGTACTGGTATGAGAAAGCTGGTGCTGCTCATCACGGATGTAGGACCATCATGTGAATTCTTTGAGTTCTGGACCACATATGATGTGATAAACATTCATCATGACTCAGGAAGCTTTATGACTGATATTAAAGCATCAGCAAACTCTGGTTAAGAAGGTTGTAGCCAGATAAGAAGCACACACAGCACAGTGGAGTGATCAGATGGAACAGAGCTTTACACCTTTACAGACCATTAGAAAAACATCTGAACAAACAGTTGTTTGCAGTGGCTGGGATCATCTGAACTGATTCACAAACTAATCTTAATGAAGAGTTTGATAACTAGAGACTAATCATCGTATATAATGTGAATAATAGTTATACAGAACAATGAAATCAATCGATTATTCTATATAACTGGTCAGAACTATAGAAATATTTGAATATTTCATCAAAATCAGTCAATGTATGAGGAAGTTATAACACTTCCTGTTTCCCTTTTTTCGCCATGAATTAATTGCCTCGCCACGGCCAAACTATTCAAGATATCTAAAATCCATCCGCAATGATATTTGCTCTTCTTTAATGTATAAATTAGTCTAAGAAACAAGATTTGTGCGAACTCATTTTTTTATTAGATTGTTTTATAAATAATACTAAATGATGTTATTTGAATGTAAAAATGCAGAAAGTTTTCTGTGTTGGTAGGTTTAGGGGATAGTTTGTCTCTGGAAAAACCCTATAAAAGACGAATACCCAACGTGTATGTGTGTGTGTTTGTGTATGCACTCATTTCACATTCGCTGTTTCTGTTTTTCACTAAAACTAATGAAAAACTGAATGACAGTTTATGGTCACAACATTAAAAACATACAATCAGATTAAACATATTAATAATTAATTTTATTAATTATTCCATTGCGATGGACATCACACTTAAAAAAAAATCCTGTGTTCTACAGCTCGGAAAGATCTTCAAATTAACTTTAAATAGTATCACTTGATATTATTAAGATTATAATTTGATTGATGAAGTTGATGATGCTACAATGAACATGAATCTGCATATAAAAAAGGAGCTCCTGTCTAGTTGGTTAGCCATGCCTTCCTTTTGTGATGCCTGAAGCTCAATCAGATTAAGTTATGGGTCATACTTTCTTTGTGATTGGTTGATCATGGACCAGTCAGTGACCAGGAAGTACTTATATTATAAAACATAAAATCTTATTGGTTTAAACATGACCTTCTATGCGTTAAAACATAGGACATAGTGTAGTACGTCATGGTATAGCGTAGAACGTCATGTCATTGTGTACTACGTTGTGGAAGTTTACGCTTTTTGGATGTACGCCGAATGTGTATGGCTGTCGCGTCGGAAGCTTGTTATTTTACTTTCTAAAGTTTTAAATAAGGATATATGTCTTACACAAACACATTGATTTGCTCCAGAAGGCCTTTATTAACCCCCCTGGAGCCGTGTGGAGTACGTTTTTATCATCGATGGATGCGCTTTTTTGGACTTCAAAAACTCATCCTCCAGTCACTCCCATCATAAATCTTGGACAAGCCAGGATATTTTGAACATAATTCTGATTGTGTTTGGCTGAAAGAAGATAGTCATATACACTTAGGATGGCTTGAGGGTGAATAAATCATGGGATAATTTTGGGTGAACTATCACTTGAAATGAACACTAACTGACCAGTCAGTCTCAACTTAATTCTGAACAGCAGAGCCCTGTATTAGAGCATGAATAAAGTGCGGAAAATTGAACCTTAAGTTCTTTTTAGGATTACTTATATATATATAGTTGTTTCTTTAACTTCAGATACCTTTATGTCCCAGGAATTGATTTTTTTTTTGGGATTGATTCAAAAATGTTTTGTTTGCCTTCATAATTTATTTTTACTTCCTTTCAAATACATGTACACTTTTTATTGTTTACCATTGTTCCAGACACAGACTTTCAATGGAAAAAATAATATATTACCACATTCCATTCTAGTTCCACCTCTCTTTCCAAGTTCTCTACTTTCCTATCCAGTAAAGGCACACTTCCAATAAATGTGATGCTTTCTGGTTGTCAAGCAGTAGTGAATCATGTTCATAGTCAAAGTGATGATCTACACCTGTGGTTACTCGGCCAAAACACCCGTGTGAAACGGAGGAGAATTTCACACATCCACATAACTCACACCAGTTAAACCTTATCAAATAACGAAAAAAGGCTAGGTTACTATTGTAACCCCCGTTCCCTAAAGGAGGGAACGGAGACATTACGTCAATACTGACATGATGGGGTCTCGCTTAGGAGCCCAATCACCTCCAAATGGTACAAAACAAGCCAATAGGAATTGGCCAGTGAGATTTACATGCCGGGCCACACCCCCGGTATCTGGGTATAAATAGGACCGGCATACTCACTTCCATTCATATTTTGCTGAGGAGCCGAGATAGTTACCCGGCCATTCAGCGGTGACTCAGGGCTATGGCAAGGGGACGTAACGTCTGTGTTCCCTCCTTCAGGGAACAGAGGTTACAATTGTAACCTAGATGTTCCCATTCAGTCAGTCACGTTCGACGTTACGTCGATACTTACATAATGGGGTCCGATGGAAAATGCCATAGCAACTGAGCCAAGTTACGAGTGTTAGGGAAGCAGATGCTGGCAAGCCGTAGCGTGCCCAATACAGGTGCAACCACAGAGTCGTAACCTTCCAGCGTCCGGAGTAAGCCCGAAGAAGTCATCCATACCAGTGGGATGGAGTGGACAGGGCGTTACTCAGGGGATGGTCGAAGCTGCTGTTCCTTTTTCAGCCATGACCAAAATGCCAGGAAAGCGTTCCCAGTCCAAAGGGGAAAGCTACGGAGACCACACCCTGCCCGAAGGGAGGTGGCGTGTGGAAGATACATATGGATACATAAGGCACGGTTCGCCTTGGGACTGGTACGCCAAGGCGATGGCATCCACTATCCAGTGGGCCAACCTCTGTTTGGAGACAGCCTTTCCCTTCTGCTGACCTCCAAAACAAACAAAGAGCTGCTCAGAGCTTCTGAAGCTCTGCGTGTGGGCCACGTAAACGTGCAGGGCGCAAATGGGACACAGCAAAGCTAGTGCTGGGTCTGCCTCCTCCAGGGGCAGTGCTTGCAAGTTCACCACCTGGTCCCGGAAGGGAGTGGTGGGAACTTTGGGCACATATCCAAACTGGGGTCTCAGGATAACGTGAGAGGAAGCTGGCCCGAATTCTAGGCACGGTTTGCTGACCTAAAATGCTTGCAGGTCCCCGGCCCTCTTAAAGAAAGCGAGCGCAGTCAGGAACACTGTCTTCACCAACAGATGTTTCAGCTCAACTGACTCAAGGGGCTCGAAGAGAGCTCTCCGTAGGCACGCCAGGGCGACAGAGAGGTCCCAAGAGGGAACGAGGCAGGGGAACTGCCTCGGCCTCTGAGGAACCTGATGATCAAGTCGTGCTTTCCTAGTGACCTGCCACCGACCACATTGTGATGTTCTGCGATGGCGGCCACATAGACCTTCAAGGTGCAGGGGGACAGCCTCCGTTCCAAGCTAGAAGCTTGAAGGAAGGAAAGCACAGAGCTGACCGGGTATTTTCGGGGGTCTTCCCGGCGGGAAGAACACCACTCAGCGAACAGACTCCACTTCATGGCATAAGCACACCTCGTAGAGGGGGCTCTAGCCGAAGTGATAAGTGGCCTGCCGCCAGTGATAGTTGACACTAAGTCCTCCGCGTCCCGTCCAAAGACCACAAGTGGAGGTTCCAGAGGTTGGGACATGGGTGACACATGGTGCTCCGTCCCTAAGAAAGCAGGTCCTTCCTCAGGGGAATCCGCCAGGGAGGGGCTGTCGTGAGGAGCATCAGCTCTGGGAACCAGGTCTGGTTGGGCCAGTACGGAGCAACTAGCAAGACGTGTCTCGTCCTCCCTGACCTTACACAGTGTCTGTGGGAGAAGGCTCACTGGGGGAAACGCATATTTGCGTAGACCCCGGGGGCCAGCTGTGTACCAGTGCATCTGTACTGGGGGCAGGGTGGCGAATGAGGGTGTGGCTGAGAGTGAGGAAGCGGTGCGTCGCACACTGTCAGCACAGACCCTGTATGACCCAGAGATTTTGGAAACTGCTCTTTTATTGAAAAGGTGGGTACCACTGAGGCCATCAGTGGAACAGAAATAAAACGAAACACAGGATTTTCCACCTGGCCCTCTTCCAGGCGAAGGAACGGTGCCTCCACCGTCTCCTGAAGCAGAGCAGTGCCCTCCATCCCTGGGCCACCCGTCTCAGGGCCGCCCTCGCGAAGAGCAGGTTGGGGGCCAGCCCACGGTGAATTGGTGGCAACATCACGCTGGGGCAATCGGCCTGGGAAATAGGGGCATCGAGAAAGCGAACTTTGTCAGCATCCTTCATTTCACCCAGGTCCAGCCAGAGATGGCACTCCTAAACCACCCAGGGCACGCGCCGTGACTTTTGTCACCCGGAGGGTGAGGTCAGTCACGGTGTGCAGTTCTTGCAGTAGCCCTGGCTCAGAACTACCCTCGTGCAGCTCTTTCAGAGCTTTCGCTGATGGACCTGTCACAACCGCAACACCAACATGGACATGCCCTCGCATGCTGTTTGCCCAGGCATGTGAAATAGCGATCGTGGCCGTCAGATGAGGTCAGGAAACGACCGCATCCAGAAACACACGGGCGAAAAGACATCTTGAAAAAGACGCTGAATGCCTGTGCTTGCTCTTTTAGGAACTGCTCTTTCAGCTGAAGCATGCAGGGATGAGTGCTGCACCGTCCTGTGCCAGCGCGCTGATACACACACCGCTGAATGCTCCTTCCCACCAGCCAGAGAGATAAATTTAAGCAATGAAAATTGCTGTTTTGCTCTTGTAGAAATACACTCTTTTTCTTAGAGGTGAGAGAGAGAACGATCAGACGACTGATCGGCTCCGAAGCAAAATTATGAATGGAAGTGAGTATGCCGGTTCTATTTATACCTGGATGCCAGGGGTGTGGCCCGGCATGTAAATCTCACTGGCCAATTCCCATTGGCTCGTTTTGTACCACTTGGAGGTGATTGGGCTCCCAAGCGAGACCCCATTACGCCAGTATTGACGTAACGTTGAACGTGACTGACTGAATGCGAATGTCTTAGACAGTCTGCTCACAGATCGTGACAGCTCTCGGCTGGAAGTATTTAATACAGTTTGAATGGCAGCCTAGATGTGTGTCCAAGAAAGTATGGCTTTAGAAAGTAGTTTATATAAAATATTAAACTATGACAGGACTTAATTTGACTGACATGCCAATATTGATTCAGGCATTAAACTCAAATCAATATACGTTTGTTCATTCTACTCATATACAGGCAAAATAAACAAGAACTGATGAGCAAACAGAAAGGCATTATTGATCACTGAGGGAAAATTCTTTATGTACCATGTTGGGCCCCAAACCCAAATGAGGGGGTTGGATTATCGAGTTGAGGGAAGGCCGTTTGTATGCCCTTCACAACCTACCCGCAGTGGTTAGGAGTCTTCCTGGACTATGAGAGAGGATAGATCACTTTCTATGTGCAGACAGAAGGATAAGTTTGGATTTATCTTCTCATTTCAAGCTGAGCTGCAGGGCAAAATGTCTGTTTGATGTGTGCTGGCATGAGTATAGTACCACCACGCTGCCACTCTTCCTGCCACAATTATTTACTGAGAGCTAAAAGGCTTGCTGCTTTTGAGGCCTCCAACAGCATGGTCAATTACAGTTTAAGAACAAACCCCTATGGTGCCTTCAGTAGCGCTGTCCTCTTTTCTGTTGATTTCAACCACAAAATTTACATTTCTGTAAATGCCTGTAAAGCATCCAAGACCTCCCCATTGTATTTATGTGATCAATTCTACATTTAATTAGTAACTTGCATCTTATGTAATAGTTGGCATGCTGAATGACTGCCTTTGTTTAATGGGACTGTAAAAAGCAATGAAGCTTATGTTGCATTCATGCCATATCGTAACTACAAGATGCCATATCGTAATTAATTACAAGATACCAACATGTGACATTCTACTCTGAACTGTTCATGTCATCGGACTCAGAATTATGTGATCCTATGGCAACACTATCAATGGCAAAATGAATCTGCAGCAGTCAGGTGGCAGTGGTCATGTGGTACAAGTTGAAGGTCTCCGAAAATTACGAGTTATTGCGTGTTCTATGAGTAAGTAAACACTTTTTACAAGCTGAAATCTCGTAATTATGACATGGCGTGGGTGTACCTTTATTCTTAGGAAATATACATTTCTACTGTGGTGGCGAAAGTGTCTTGAAAGCACCTGACATCATAAACACAATTTCTCAACTTATAAATACGAACTCACCAGGAGGACTTGAATGCACCACACTTAATATACAGTACAATGCAGATATTCCCCTTGCTGAGTACTATTTATGAAGTAGTTCACGTAATAAAGGACAAATAATGTTTAGTTGCCGGTTTTCTTGGAACAGTTTTGCATAGCTAGGAAGGAACATTTTACTTTCTGAGTAAAATGTAGCAGAGCTCGAGTGTGCAAAACTCACCTCTACTTAGGTGATTTAAGTGATACACCAAGTAGACCTTGTTAGAGGCTATATTCAATTTTGAAAAAGAGGCTGCGAGGTACAGTCTTTATAATGGCACGTGCTGTATGAAGGTTGTAGATCACATAATTTTCACAACTCAGAACAGTTGTATGGAGATTTTTGTATGATGAAAGTTTTTTTCAGAAAGACATTTCCTCAGCTGGACAGTTGGTATGTTGTTAAACAATAGTAGCCTACAATCCATTGAACGCAGTGTAATTATATCCCTCACAGCCTCCTTTTCATTTCTGTCAAAAAGCGCCACCCTGACTGTCTGTTATTATTCATCAGGTGAAATGTCCAGTTACTTAATAGGTACAGGAATGGGTAATAGCACACCTCAACTGCACAATTTGAGGTATTCACAAAGAACAAAATGCTGAAAGTTTGTCTAAAACCTTAACCCTATACAAAGCCCCGCATGTGGCATGCAGGAAAAAATAGTAGGCTAAATCGTGCGCACACTTTACTTTTAAGTCGTTCCCTCGATTTATAAATCATGCACACGATTTACTTATTCGTTCCCTTGTTTTACTAAATCATGCACACGTTTTACTAAGTCATTCCCTTGATTTATAAATCGTGCACACGACTTACTAATTCGTTCCCTCAATTTGCTAAATTGTGCGCACAATTTAGTAAATTGAGGGACTGACTTAGTAAAGCGCACGATGTAGGGTAGAGTAGGGGAAAATGCCCCCCTTGGGGTAAAACGCCCCCCAAATGTTTTTCCCAAAATAACCACTAGATGGAGTCAAGATAGGTGTTTTGTTGTTGATATGGACTACTTTGACAAGAGTGATGTAGAAGTATTTACTGTGAAGCTTTCACTGGGGACATTTACGACGTTTACACCGTTTACTTGAGAGAAAACAGATTTCACATTAAGTGATCTAATTTTCAGCAGTAAGAAAATAAGTGTTTTAAAAGCTTGATGTTTTGCAGAATATCACAGTTATATATATATATATACATAACTCACCCCCTTCACACTATCATAATTACTGTAGTTACTCTGTTCTGAATTTTTTTTTTTTTTTTGTTACATCAGATGTAATCTAACTAGGTGGTTGAATAAAAATATTTGGACTTTATATTAAAAAAATTACCTCAAGTTAGCATTACCTAGCTAGTTAGCTAGCATCAGCTAACAATACATTTTAAATAGTCTATTATAATTTTTTAATTCATTATTATTGGTTATGGTTAAGACTTCATTACTGATTTAGTTTATTTTAGTGGTGGTGGTAACATTTTGCTGTAAATGTAATAAAGCAAATTGTTTTGATTCAAATGTATTGCTTGCTAAAAATCTAATAATATGAAAACTCTGGAGGTAATGATCTGGATTCAACGCGTTTGAAAAGAATCGGTTCAAAAACCACCGTGTTCACGAATTAGACGGACATTGTTTTGAAATAACGATTAACAATACGTTTTCATGACATTTAGTGGGATAAAATGTAGATGTTAAGTTTGAAATGTAAGTAAAGTGAATGTTTTTATTGGCCTAATGAAATTACTTTAAAAATATTATAAGTAAGACTAGCCTACTAATTGTAGCCTACTACTAGGCTATGGGGACGATACCCTGATAGCACACATACATCTTGGAGACTTTTATTTGATGTGTGTGTTTACATCTGGAAGAGTGTTTGCTCATCTGCAATAAGTATATAGGACGTTTCCTGTCAGATGTCAAACAGACGTTTAGAAGATGTCTTTAAGATGTTTATGATTTAGAATGTTTGTAAAACTGACATCTTAAAGACATCTATCGGATGTTTGTAAACAACAGATGCTTTCCAGATGAAGTGATCTTTAACAGACATCTTGCAGATGTACGTGTGCTATCTGGGTACAGTCTTTGCAAAAACACATATCTTCAGCTCACTGTGGGAGGTAGGTAATGCGACTCCTCTGGTTACCACAAGGTGGTGGTGTGTTAGCAGTTATATGAATTCAGATGGTTATGCAACTGTCCATTATTATTTAATAGAAACTGAAGCTTTGAAGTTTATAGATTCGTCATGTATAATCATTATAGCTACCTCCAGTTTGTTGAGGTGGTTAACCCAAAATATGGAGCATCAAGAAACCTTTATTGCAACTCAACGCATTTAGATCAAAGCGTTAAATGTGCCCTATTGTGACAGGTGATTTCAGCATTAATGAATAAACAGGTGTTCTGCCTCGGTCTTTATGATGAAAGGCACCTGTATTTGATTTGCAAGACTAATTTACAACTCTTTCAGCCAGGGTTTTCTTCCTCCTGAATAATAGATCTTTTAATACAAGAGCAGCTGAATAATTGACAGGACAGCAATTTGCTTGCCGCATGTTTTTGGTACCAGGCCAATGCAAAGACATGTTTCACCTCCAGGTTATTTATAGGTGGACAAAATTATTTTCCAGTTGTGATCTGGAGCAAAGCTTACGGTTTAAAAACTAAAGGTGCCTTTAAATGTCTTTCATTCTGTACTTTAATAAACTTTATTATATAGGCATATTAAAGATGACAGCTGTTATTGCAGGACCAATGACTGTCTTAATAGTTTCCATTCATTTTAATGTTCTATTATCACTAATATAATGATGAAATTCACATGCAGATCAGGAACTTTCAAACTTTTTGATGACAAAAGCTTCAAATATGATGATTCCCTTGCAAAAGTATCTCGCATCTTTCACATGATAAATGTGCATTTTTATTACAAATGATTTTATAAAGTCAGCATGATGTTTAATAAATTGTATTTTTATGTTGTCACTGTACTAGCCAAAGGCAATTATATATAATATTTATTTGATATCATAAGAAAAAAGATGTCTTTGACAGCCCTAAAAACACATTTTGTAACACCGACATTACACAAAACTAGTACTATTCATATCAGGTAGGGTAAAACTGTGGAAACTATAGCTTGGCTATAGCACACTATTATAGTAACCCTTGTGAAATGTAAAATGCTTAAATTTATTGAATTTGAGCTTGTAGTGTACTTCAAATCTTACACTTTCATGACTATATTTAACACACTTAGGCTAAGTACACTTTTAAAAAGTGCATTTTATGTCAAATTAAAAGTTTTACATTTTAAATAATTGTTTTAATATAATTTTTTCATGCTTTAAAGCTGCAGTTTTGCCTCTTTGTCGCCATCTCTGTTTGAAACCTGCAATTGCAGTTATATGCGGAATTATCATCTTTACGTGGGGTTGTGCATCGGAACGGCTCCTCGGCGCGAATGAATCTAATGTTTGCTGTCACCACATCGGTGTGGATGCTTTACTTCAGAATAACAGATTCTACATATTGGAAGTATGATCAAAATAAGAATTTTCACTGGAAAATGTCATCTGAACAAATAAGCAACATGTCTTTTGTTCTGACCAGCTATGAAAAAAAGCATTACAATAAATAGCGCTGCTAATGGTGATTAAATCTAACGATCGCTTAGCTTGGATAATGCCAAACTGTGCAAATTATTACGTATACTTTGTTCTCAAATTGTTCATTTTAACAACATCAGCATTGTATGACTATGTGTATTTAGCGTGTGTTAGCGTTACCTGTAGATTTCAATTTCTGCAGCCACTCCGCAGTTGAAGTCTTTTGCTTTTGACTACAGGTTAATCTCTATTTGTCACTGATGATTGTCATTTGGACCTTTATGGATTACAATCCACCATCAAAATAAGTTTAATTACTGCAGCTGCTGTGAGAAAAGGCTATAAATGATCTGCCGCCTGCAACATCCTCACATGATATAGCTTACTAGCTGAGACAAATGGCTGAATGCTTGAATTTCCCACGGAGATCCACCAGTACCACCCAAATTATATAACATTATTACAAGCTTACCGTTGTGAATCGGGCTAAGGTAAGGAGATAGTTTTTAACAATGGCCGGTTATGTACTTTCTCAAATTGATTTTGGATCATTTTTACCCCACCCCCCAAAAAACGTACGGACTGCAGCTTTAAAGAAGTACACTTATTGTTTGTGTTGACTAACTTAAGGTGGGTGCACACTGTGCGATTTTGGCCACGATTTGGTTGTCTGAGACAAATTTTGAGAATCCTAAAAGATTTCTATAATCCTAGGCAAAAATCTGTAGTCTTTGATCGCTAGTTTGACATGTTCACCGACAGCCGATTAATGACCGTTGCGATCAAATTTTTCCTCCGACGAAATTCTGGCAGTGTCAGAAGATTTGGCGCACAATGATGCAGTGTGACTTCTCCTACGACAAACGTCAAATTGTCTTCGTTTTTCAAGATAAGCCGTGTTAAAAATGAACACTAGAGATTTCTTTGTTAGCCACCATTTCAGTCCCGCGTGTAATGCAGCTCACCGTCAACGAATGTGTGTGGGTTGATGATGTAAACTCCGGACAAGTTTTCAAGCGCGCGTCCGTTTTTAATGCGTCTTGACTGTCGTACAGTCTGACATATAGGACAGCTGAGACATGAGGATCATGTTCGTACAGTCTGACAAGCAACAATCCTAATTATAAATCGCATAAAGCATGTAATTTTAGTAATTTTAACCGTAATGTTATTTGACACAAACATTTAAAGTAATTTAATTTAATTATATAACATACAATTTTCAATAAGTGTGATATTAAAGTACATGTTAGTTTACCATAAATGCTTGTCAGTACATTAAAAAAAAGCTTCTTTTCGTTATTTACGAATATGACCCCCCGCCCCACACACACAGATACAAAAATTGGAAGTGTGCAGTTTCAACATCCGAAATCCATCCCAGTAGCTCTACAATTAAAAACACAATTTTAAGCTCAACATAATGAATGTGGGTAAGGCCAAAACACAGTTTAGAAGATGTTTTTGTGATATACTTTCACATTATTTAAATATTGTTCATTTTGAACTTAAAAAAAAACTATAGTGTAGGTGTCAGCCCCTAGTAAGTTGAGCCTTTTGACCTTTTCCCAA
The DNA here is from genome assembly GCA_037101425.1 of Elopichthys bambusa. Classification (NCBI taxonomy): domain Eukaryota; kingdom Metazoa; phylum Chordata; class Actinopteri; order Cypriniformes; family Xenocyprididae; genus Elopichthys; species Elopichthys bambusa. The sequence continues at coordinate 4,151,762 of CM074444.1, forward strand.
CCTTTTTTTAACCGTTTCCCGACAAGAAAGAACTTTGGAACAATGTGAGGGTGAGTAAATGATGACAGAATTTTCATATTTGGGTAAACTGTCCTTTGAAGCATGAAACTTATTTAAACTCCATCCATCTTCCTAGTCTAAACTCTCAATTCCAATCCAAGTCCCAAAAACCACATTAACAGGCCTGAGCCTAACCCCTTTCCTATCTGTAAAATCTTTCTGATTGATAGGAATGTTGTTGCATGACCAACAAGGATGTTGATTTCGGAACATGCCCAAAATCACAATAAGGATAGAGGTATTCTGTTTATTTCACTTCAAGCATTTCATAAATAAATGAGTGTTCTAAATATGGGCTGTTTACTACATCAAATTTCCACATTTAATATTGAACTCTAAACAACAGAAAGCAACTAATAGAGCAGTTCAGTACAACTCAATGGAATGATAAAAATAAGTCAGTAAGTTGAGAAAACACTCTTGTTTTTTTCCCCCAGACGCTTCTCTCAGCCCACCATCCTCCCACACCACACTCATTCTCGCCACAGGAAAAAAGGATTTCTGGCCTCCAACTGGCTGGAAACGGTTGCCATGGCAATACTATGACAACGCCTTAGTCCATCTCATTAGTGATGCTATGACCACAGCAGAACATGAGACTCTTATAGCTGAATAGCATCCTGCCAATGCAGAACGTATCTGTGGTCTGTGTGCACTATGCATGCTCAGTCATGCAAATGTGACAGCTTTACATAATGCATGTAGCAATTAAAGATACAGCTCTCTAAGATACAAATCACTATGCCTGCTTTTGATTTGTCATCTCAGGAATGTGTCCATTATTCTGACAGCATATTAGCACTTAGTCCTTTTAAGATCGCTGTTTTGTTTGTTAGTCAGGTAATGATGCCAACGCCACCTCATAAAGAAATCACACTAAAGTAAAAAGCTCTATAACATGCATATATGACACATTCAGGTGTGAAAGGTTTCCAGCAATAAGTCAGTTTTTCTTCTTTATCAAAAGTGTAAATACTGTGCAACACAATAACAGGCAAACTAAACATATTTCCTATTTAATATGCATTTGTGTGGATTTTTGAGCAATGAAATTCAGAATGCTGCTGAATGGCTGGCAAAGTGTCTTCAAGTATTTGTTTTGAACTATTAGGACAAAAAGTCATTAGAGAGACATACGGTTATGACATGATATGACAAATAACCATAAACCGTAACCATTGTTAATTTAACAGGTGTAAAATACTTAATTGTACTTGATTACAATACTTACATATTATTTTGGAGGATTTGTATTTTGTATATAAGTGCAATTTAAATTGAATACTTTTACCTAATTACATTTCCAAAGAAAAACACACCTTAAAGGTGCTTTGTGTAAATTTTTAGGAGGATCTATTGACAGAAATGCAATATAATATACATAACTATGTTTCCAGTGGTGTATAAAGACCTTACATAATGAACCGTTATGTTTTTATTACCGTAGAATGAGCCATTTCTATCTACATACACCATGGGTCCCCTTATATGTTAAGTCGCCATTTTACATGTTTCTACAGTAACCCTAAATGGACAAATTGCTCTACAGAGTGCGTTAGCTTGCTGGCTACTCTCTGCTGTCTCAGACGAGATGTCGCTAAATATTACACACTGCACCTTTAAAGTATAAAAGTATAAATCTTTTAAGAGAGACCTTTTGTGGGCTCTGAGGTTAAGAGATAGTATATGTCAGCATATGACTCCTTATTTAACATGGAAGTCGACTGGTCCATGGTAACTGTCCACTACAGTGCAAATGAGAATAAAATAAGTGTTTTTTCAGCAATATTGATATAAATATTTGTATTTTGATGGCTATTATTTAATGTTATGAATCTCAAAACAATTAGTGTTTTATATGAACATTATAAAATGTTAAACACACTGAAAATGCCTCGTGTTTAATGATGCTCTTACCAAGGAGTCTTCTCTCTTGTTTTTATTTTTGCTAGGTTACTTCTACTTTTTTTATTCTTATTTTTTTTTAAAATTATATATTTTATATTTTTACTATCACTCAAGTATTTTTTTGGCTATATACTTGGACTTTTAACTGAGTAAATTTTTCATACTTTCACTTAAGTATAATTTTTGCACCCCTGATAACAAGAAGCACTTGCGATGTAAAGACAGGCTGTTGGTAATATATATATGCATGCTATTCCCCGGCCTGACACACACCTCTATTGTGATTGAACAGCATGTTATTAGTCTTCCATTATATGCCACTATCTGAAACAAGATTGTGTCTTGCATGGCTGCACTTTCATTCTGGTGAGAGAATCAGGGATACATGATACATGCTGTACAGTTTGGGAATACCAACTTTCTCAGGGTTTTAGAATGGGGGTGGCAGTTTAATACCCTGTTGAAAAGACCAGCATATGTTGCGTTTTGGATCCTGGGATGCTTCTTAACTTAACTTAACAAATAAAACTTAAAGGTGCAGTGTGTAAAATTTGGGAGGATCTATTGACAGAAATGCAATATAATATACATAACTATGTTTTCAGTGCTGTATAAAGACCTTACATAATGAACCATTATGTTTTTATTACCTTAGAATAAGCCATTTCTATCTCATATAACACAGGTGCCCCCTCCATGTCAAGTCGTCATTTTGCTCTGGCATGTTCCTACAGCAGCCCTAAACAGACAAACTGCTCTACAGAGCGCGTTTAGTCACTATGTTGTTCTTCTTCTAAATTGTTTGTTTTTTTAGAGGCAGCTTGTATCATCACTACATTGAATACACACAAAGTAGTAGTAATAGTAGTAGTTAGTAGTCCTCTGGTTTATTAGAGCAGAGACCGTTCTTTGTTAAAAGTAAGAAACCTCATTGCTTCACTAGCTAATGTTCTCTCTGCTGTCTCAGACGATGACATCTTTGTGTTGGCCAGATGGCCACCGTAGCTTCTCCGAAAGGGAGGGGTGAGCTCCGTTGGTTGTAGTTTTAAATTTTAGGGTTAGTGATGTCACCAACCTGGGAAGAAGCTCGTTGTAGTCCCTTCCAGACGTTTGCTGTAGTTCTTAAACAGAGAATTTTTTAAAAGAAAATATCTCCCTTTGCATTGAACTTTGAGCGTCATAACTTTGCAGATGTTGTTTGTGATCAAACAGCAACATTACACCCTACACCCCTTTAAGAACAGCTTCGGTTTTGGTTGGGATAGCTTATATGACAACAGGTCACAACAGGTCAATCTGGTGCATGCCTGCATGCAATGGGCATTTTGCAGGCATAGCATGCCTACCTGCTTAAAGACCTTGATGAGGGGGAGTGGCTTGATTCCAATGCAGTTTGAGAACTTAATTGAGCCACTGATTTATCTGGCTATCAAGGAGATGGCTAAAGCAACTGGCCGTACTAAGGCAGTCCTAGTAGTTTTGGAGAGACATTAATGGCTAAATCTCTCCAACATCAAACAGAGAGACAAGTCCTTCCTGCTGGATGCCCCACTGTCTCCTCCTGGCCTCTTCGGTAACGCCATCAACTCGGTTGTTGAGAGGTTTCAGGAGGCTAAAAAGAAAGCGGTGACATTCCAGAAAGTTCTCCCTTGTTGATCAAAGGTTTCAGGGGCTGCTGGTTGGGAGCAAACCCAGCCGTATGCCAGCTCTTCACACAGGGCGCAGCAGAAGCAGAGCGTTGCTTCTCAAGCTGTCCCACAGAAAGAATGAGGGCAGGGAAAATGCTTGAAGCCTAAACCTGGCAAGGATAAGACAGATCTGAGGGCAAGCCCATTTGTGGGAAGTGGTTTACACTTCAGTGCGTGGTGCCCATTTTTTTTCGGTGCCTTCAGGGGACCATTCTGCCAACCCCGCCACCTCAGGTGCTTCGGGGCGCAGTGGTTACAATGAGTCATTATTCCAGTGTCTGCCTGGAAACGTAGCAGTGCTAGAAGACTCACAACCTTCGATGAGGTTATAAGAGCAGTCAGTTCAGTCGTTTCCTGCCGGGTATCCACTTCAGGGCACCAAGCTGAGTACTCTAAGTACACCAAAGACCTTGTCTCGAGAGACTGGCTCCCTTAGTAGACCATCTGACAGCGTGGAACGTTCTGCATAATGTGTTACAATGGGTCCTGCTCATGCTAAAAAAAGGATACAGAATTCAGTTTTGTTCTCATCCTCCTTGTTTCAATGGCGTTCTTCCCACTATGGTGGGCTGCTTATGGAACAAGAGGTGAAAAGCTCTTGGTCAAGGTGGCCATAGAACGTGTTCCTCCACCAGGAGAGAGCGTCCGGATTTTACAGCCAGTATTTCATCGTTTCAAAGAAGGTTGGGGGGTTGTGTCGATTTTAGATCTGTCCCATCTAAATCGTATGGTAAAAAAGCTAAAGTTCAAGATGTTTTAAAGCAAATTGTGACTTAAATCAGATCCAAGGAGAGGTTTCTCATGATAGACCTCAAAGATGCATACTTCCATATATCCATCCTTCAACATTACAGGACGTTCCTCAGGTTTCGGGGGTTAAGCATGCTGGCACCGGGTTCTTCATTTCGGCCTGTTACTCCAGGGCATTCACGTGTTAAATTACACTGACGTTTGGTTGATATTAGCTCATTCAGCACACTTGGCAGTTCAACATTGAGACGTTGTTCTCGCCAGAGCTGGGGTTGAGGCTGAACGCCAAGAAGAGTGTGCTGTCTCAAGACCAGGGGTTTCCCCAGAGAGGCAATCCATTCCGCATGATCAAGGTTACAAGCAGATTTCTTCGTACCTTCATACCAGATCCTCCTGTGGGCCCAGGGGAAGTTGGTATTGCTGAGAGCAGCTTATATCCCTTGACACCTAAATCAGAGGACAGACAACCTGTCGAGACAGGGGCTCAGGCCCCTGGGAACAAATACTTCACCCCGATGTAGTGGGTCTCATATGGAAGAGGTACGGCCAAGCTCAGTGTCTCAGGAAACAACACACTGTGACTCTCTCTAATGCATCTAGCTCCACTGGGGTAGGATGCCATGGTGTAGACATGGAGGGTTTGGTTGTCGAACCTGATTTCCCTCCTTGATGGCTCCCCTTGGGACTCAATATTTCACCCCTGGCCAGAGTTATGGAAGCTGTGGTTGTCGCCCCTGAGGGGGCCCAACTCATAGAGGCTGGTCTCTCAAGGTTGTTGAGGTTGCTGAGACCATTCTTCACTCCAGATCTCCCTCCACAAGGAAACTTTATGCTTTTAAATGGAGATTGTTCTCTTCATGGTGCAAGATTCATCATTTAGACCCAGTTAACTTTCTGTACAGTGCTGGAGTTTATGCAAGAATATTTATCTGCAGGTTTATCCCCTACTACACTAAAGGTTTCCTTTCGGTTTCCCCTTCGTGTTTGGAGTTTGCACCTGGCATGGTGAAGGCTTTTCTTCACTCAAGGCTGGGTTATGTTCCTTAGGTCCCCACTAATGTGGCCAGATCTATAGATATAGAGAAGCAGGTCTTCTGTACTTCACCCGTTCATACATCAGACCAGGAGAAGTTAAGTCTGCCATGAGGGCACTTGAAGTTTACATTCACAGAGCTACCATGTGGTGTAACTCTGATCAACTCTTTGTATGCTTTGGGTCACCCAGAATGGGGTACTCAGCATCTAAGCAGAGAATGATCAAGTGGGTAGTTGAGGCTATCTCTCTTGCTTATGAATCGGCTGGTCAGCCTTCTCCTTTGGCTGTTCAGGTCCATTCTACTAGGAGTATGGTGGTTTTAAAAGCCTTGCTTTCTGGGGTTTCTCTTCATGACACATGTGCTGTGGTGGTCTTGTCCTCTCTGCACACATTCACCAGGTTTTATGACCTTGACCTGGGCTCCACTCCAGGCTCCCAGGTGCTTCGGTCTTAGTTGTGCTTCAAAAAGGATTCACACTAGACAGGCACTGGTCAGCATGGCATAGTGGGTATTAACGTTCCCATAGTGACGTAAACTTGCAATGCAGCGTCAGTTCCCTGAGAGGGAGCGCCTTGGTTACGACTGTAACCAGTCCTATCAGAAGCTGACATTGTTTGGTTCAGGGGTGCTTGTGACGTCACCTGCCTATGATGTTCTGTCATACCATTGGAGTGATTTCACATATGCTTCAAGACACAATCGCACAGAGGCATTCCCATAGTGTCGTAAACATTCGACGCAGTGTCTTGTTCCCTCTTGAGGGAACCAAAGTTGTAGTCGTAACTGAGACGTTTTGTGCAAGGGTGGAAAACTTCCTCACGCAGACTTTGCGTGTATTCAATTTGGTCATGCAAATTCGCCACACTGACCAAGAAAAATCTGCTTGGTTTGAAAGTGTTTTTTGTGTGAGCAAAATTTCTGATCGAGTGGATAAATCCCTTGATAACTTTATCTTCAGTGGTCCGCTATGGGAACAGTTTTCATAGGATCTTCGAATCTGTGAACAAATCAGTCAGAATCATGTATGAGTCCTATCCTTCACATATCATTCAGCCTGATTTGTAAAATTATGACAGAATTTTCTTTTTTGACTGAACAATTCCTTTAATGTGTTTTGAAACCTAGAATATTCCTCTAAGAATGTGACAAGGCCACATGCGGAGTTTGTTCATTTCACCCAATAGCAAGATCTGACCTTCTAGCAGAAAGGAGGGAGGAGGTGAACAGAATTCTGTTGGAGGCAGACACAAAAACATCATTGAGCAGGAGGCCAAGAGAGACAGCCAGAAACAAGCAGGAGAGATTGTGAAGGAGAACAGAAATGAAGTCTAAACCGAAACCAACTTGGAAGAGCAACAAGAAATGTGTCAAACTGCAGTGCTTCTCACTTCACAGTGCCCCAAGCTTTCTCCAGAGAAACTCTTCTGCAATATGTCATTTGGATACTGAAATGAATAGTCAATCACACTTTGCACTAAACAGAAATGAAATGGAAAGAGAGAATGTAAGTGCATGCAGTTGCATCAGATCATTGAGTTTCTGGCAGGCCTTGATGTTGTTCAAGGTGAGAGATGAGGATGGCAGCAGACGGGGATCTATCAGCAGACGTATCTGCCCGCTGACCTCGCTTTCCCATCTGGTGAAAGCAAGCAAATAAAGCCAGGAGTTGAGAGCTGAGTTATATTATGCATGGAACGCTTTATGAAAACCTCCCAAGAGTTACAGCCTTCAGCTATTGATCACAGAGAGCATTTTGAGATAAACTGAGATAAAGACTTTACTGTTGCTGCTTCTCTTTGGTAGGAGGTGGTTATTTTCATGGTCCCCTTTTGAAACATGAAAAAATGTTCTACTCCCTACCATACATCAGTATTGTTGCCAAATGTTTTGGCAGTTTATTTTGAACAATTAACAACAACAAAAAAAAAGTTATATGATTTATTCATTTAGCAGATGATTTTGTTCAAAGTGACTTATAAGGAACAGTTCACCCAAAAATGAGCATTCTGTCATCATTTACTCACTCTCTTGTCATTCGAAACTTGTTAATTTATTCCATCCTTGGAAATCAAAAATTTGACCTCTTTCCATTAATTACATAGACATTCATTTCTCACAAAAGCATGGCTTCAGAAACACTTAGAATATGTATTCATACACTCTAAAGGCCCATTTACACCAAAGATGATAACTGTAAAGAATGACTTTTTCCAGCTGATGAATTATAAAAAACATTGACAGCCAATCAGAATCCATTCTGCTTTAAAGAGCTCGAGCATTTAAAGCTGCAGGCGACAAAACTCAGTGCATGCTTATAATAGATCAATATCTTTATTGTTATTGTTAGTTATTGTTCTGGGTGTGAACAGGCCTTAAGACTCCAAGTTTGTCAAGCCACGGCCAAATGTACACAATGTACTATTGATTTTCACAGGTTTTTTAACCTGTATTTAGAATTTCTGCATTTCAGGTGCAATATTAATGCGATTTGAGAACTCATTAATATTAATAAGCCCATCTGGAATGGTATACTATATTACTCTTATTATTTCTGCAGTAGGTCTATATATGCTATGTCATACACAACCTTTGAAAATGCAAAGAAAAAAGGAACAGCTGAAGCATACCTTTTGGTAATGCATCCCACAATGCAATATGCTTGACCATCCATTCTTAGATTGAACTGATGAAAGTTAAGGTATTTTTTATAAAAAATGCATAGTAACCATATTTATTTTCTTTATAAATTTACTCCACTCATAATTAAACATGCAATGTGGCGAGGTCACATAACAACAAAGTACTAATGTTTGAAATGTGTATTGTTGCATTGTGCATATACTGCTTCTCATGCTATTTTCATAAAGTAGTAGACAGTAACGGATGGATCCAGACAACGATGAAACTCAGTTGGTGGATACATTTGAGAAATCTCAGTCTCAGTGTCTTTGTCTTGTGTATAAGCTAATCAGTCTAATCTGCTTTCTGATATTGGGCCAGCACTTTACTGCAGTTCCCATTTCATTTAAACGACGCAGGGTTTGGGTGGGCTCCAAGATGCGGAGATATTTGCGTTCATTCCTAGACGAGAGGGAGAGAAGCAGCGAGAGCGGCTCAGATCTGTTACATAACCCTACCCAGGCTTAAGTCATGTAAAACATATGTTTTCAATCAGCTGTGAGATCCAGCGCTGAGCTATGTCTGTTTCTTCACATGGGAACCCATCGATCAGGTTCTCATAACCCCAGGGCCAGTGTTAAAGTTGACAAGAAACAGAAGTTGCGATTTTGACGTATATCCGAGTGAAACGGCTTCTCAAACAATAATGTAGGGGGGAATTGATTTTGTCCATGGGGAATTGATTGGACGGTTGTGGCTTGCTATTGGTCGATTTCATGTGAGTGACAGGTTGTCCCGCCCTCACACCAGTAAACATGTCATCAGAGAAGAGAGGACATGAGCTGCAGAAGGGGTGGGAAGTTATTTTGATGACTTTAAGATTCTGTCTCAAAAGTGTTACATTCATTGATTATGTTCTTATATCTGACAAACTAGAACATTTGGTTTTCTGTGATGTTTTAAACAAGGTTCCTGGAACTCCACTGATGTAAAAATGTCAGCAAAATTATTTAGAGAATGATTTGTTGTTGTGAGTTGAAAATGCTAAACAAATCATTTATACACTGCTCAAAAAAATTAAAGGAACACTTTGAAAACACCACATCTCAATGGGGAAAAATATCATGCTGGATATCTCTACTGACATGGACTGAGTAATGTGTTAGGAATGAAAGGATGCCACATGGAAATGAAAATCAGCCTACAGAGGACTGAATTCAAAGACACCCCGAAAATCAAAGTGAAAAAAAAATGATGCAGCAGGCTAGTCCATTTTGCGGAAATTTCATTGCATTAATTCAAAACGGTACTCAGTAGTTTGTATGGCCCCTACGTGCTTGTATGCATACCTGACAACATCAGGGCATGTTCCTAATGAGACGACGAATGGTGTCCTGGGGTATTTCCTCCCATATCTAGACCAGGACATCACTGAGCTCCTGGACAGTCTGAGGTGCAACCTGGCGGCGGCGGATGGACCGAAACATAATGTCCTAAAAGGTATGCTATTGGAATTAGGTCAGGCGAGCATGGGGACCATTCAATGGTATCAGTTCCTTCATCCTCCAGGAACTGCCTGCATACTCTCGCCACATGAGGCCGGGCATTGTCGTGCACCAGGAGGAACCCAGGACCCACTGCACCAGCGTAGTGTCTGACAATGGGTCCAAGGATTTCATCCCGATACCTAATGGCAGTCAGGGTGCCATTGTCTAGCCTGTAGAGGTCTGTGTGTCCCTCCATGGATATGCCTCCCCAGACCATCACTGACCCACCACCATACCGGTCATGCTGAACGATGTTACAGAAAGCATAACGTTCTCCGCGGCTTCTCCAGACCCTTTCACGTCTGTCACATGCTCAGGGTAAACCTGCTCTCATTTGTGAAAAGCACAAATGAATGGCGGACCTGCCAATTCTGGTGTTCAATGGCAAACGCCATTCGAGCTCCACGGTGCCGGGCAGTGAGCACAGGGCCCACTAGAGGACGTTGGGCCCTCAGGCCACCCTCATGAAATCTGTTTCTGATTGTTTGGTCAGAGACATTCACACCAGTGGCCTGCTGGAGGTCATTTTGTTGGGCTTTGGCAGTGCTCATCCTGTTCCTCCTTGCACAAAGGAGCAGATACCGGTCCTGCTGATGGGTTAAGGACCTTCTACGGCCCTGTCCAGCTCTCCTAGGGTAACTGTCTTGAGACTGTGCTGGGAGACACAGCAAACCTTCTGGCAATGGCACATATTTATGTGCTATCCTGGAGGAGTTGGACTGCCTGTGCAACCTCTGTAGGGTCCAGGTATTACCTCATGCTACCAGTAGTGACACTGACCCTAGCCAAATGCAAAACTAGTGAAAAACAGTCAGAAAAGATGAGTAGGTGTCAGTGGCCTCCACCTGTAAAACCATTCCTGTTTTGGGGGCCCATCTAGTGCACCTGTTGTTAATTTCATTAACCAGGGATGCAAACACATCAGGGGTGAAAAAGGTGAGAAAGATGCGAGCTTTAAAAAGTTATAGCTATATTTAATGTTCATACATTTTTATTCATGACTTATGCGTTGAGTATGTGTGCTAAAGCTGCGCAGATTACATACACTTTGCCAGCATATTGAGTGAACATAATTTGTGGAACACAACCTGCCAAATTACCTAGCGTATTGATTTGACTCCACAGTTGGCTTTTACCCGCATTTACAGGTCTTCATTTCAAACCCTGTCATTATGAAATTGCACAGAACATCTTGTGTGTGTTTCATTACGTTATGACAATATAGTAAAGTTCAATTGGTATTCATTGGCAAAATGGCAATGTTATTAGCGTTATACAAATTGTATTTGGAATAATAAAAAGTATGAAATCACAACAAGTCAGCCATGTCAGGCTTATTAACAGTCCCAAGCTTTACATATCGATACCCCAGGAACGTTGCACGTGGTGCGAAGCCAGGATGTCAGAGTTTTTTTTTTTTTTTTTTTGACAACTAAGAAGGCGTGATTCTCATGATTTCATTCACTGTGACCCTATCCAAAGACTGTCCTCTCAGACCCCCCCCCCCACTTTCTCATTAGATCTATGCAAATCTCGTAGGTGACCTATTTTGATCTATGTTTGCATCTATGATTAACACCAAAGCAGCTGAAACTGATTAACAACCCCCTCATTTTTAAATATGTTAGAATAACTTCTTGTTCTTTAGAAAAATATCCAGCACAATAAACCAGTGGATAACCTGTAATATAACGTCAATACGTTTTAATCTCTAAAAGAACCATATGGCAACTTAAGAACTATATACAGGGAAAATGGTGATTTTTAAGAGTACATGAAGAGGGTATTAGCGCTCATCCCACTTGATGCTTATGACAGCGTCAGCATCCACCTCCATACAGATGCGGCAGGAGTTCGAGAGGGCGTGCGGGAGCGCGCATTCAATCACGGACACGGAGCCGGCGCGCATGAGAGCGAGAGGGGCGGGGGAATGAGAGAGAGAGAGAGAGAGAGAGAGAGAGAGAGCGAAAGAGAGAGAGAGAGAGAGAGAGAGAGAGAGAGAGTACAGGCTGATCTCTATCTATCTCCCACAGACATCTTTCTATGTTGTAATACACAGAGCAGAGGACGTGCTGGTCGTTGACGGTGGCACAGCAACCCATCATGCGCGCCGTCTTCTGAAAACGTTCAGCGGTAGGGTAACACATCGCCTGTCAGTCTGTTTTCAGTATGTGCAGATCGAAAACTGCGACTGCGAATGGATGAATGATGGTTTTAACTCTCATTGATCATGTTTGTTTCAGGCGCGAGGGATGGCTTAGTCGCGTGCGGAGCGCCGATGCTGCACGATGAGTGTAGCGCTGCAAGATTTACGAAATAACGTGAGTCGCACTGATGCTTTTTATTACATCCAAAACATCTGCACGCCGTGTCATTGGCAGAACATAGTGTGAATTGATCGGACATGCTTTAAATTGATTCTTGGCACGTAAAAAGGCCAATTCTGCACATTCGGAGATCAGTGGTTATCGCGCGTCTGTTTTTGATGTTTACTCTTTGGTTGCGCAAGGACTGATGTAACGAAACTCATGACAAATGATGTTCTACTCTTGTATAACGCAACAAACTGTTTATTTTAACAAATGTTTATTTATATTTGTGTTTCCTGGTTTCCATGCTCGTTTCCGCGTTTCATAAAGCCCGAAGCATCTTTTTTTTAAGGAAAATAAACAGTTGATGTCCAACGTCAAAATGTTCGTGGGGCTAAAATGCGAAGCTGAGTCGCTATCGCTGCTCTCTATCGCAAACAAACAATTTCTTGTAATGCTTGTAGATTCCCTGAAACCGTAAACTGTTCCCCAAAGACATGCACACGACACGCCGAACTCGTTCGTTTTCTAAAACAACACCGTTTCCTTTCCATAGAACAGCTGTTTCCAACTCAAGACGAACTGGTTTTTATTCATTGACTCTTTGTTCGAGGTTTCGCTCGTTTGTTTACAGGGAGTGGCTACACGAGAGCATCTTGAGTTGCACAGCGCTTTATAGCCTGGCGTACGCTGCCATGGCAACTGGGGGGGTCGCGCGAGGATAGTTGTACTGTAACAGGTAGGACAATATGCCATTCTCCCGCGAGCTCTCTTTTAGAGCCACGCTGCAAACGCGCGGTTTTATTTTTACGTTTTTAAATTAGAGTCAGGTTCAAATCTCGTTTCGTGGACTTCTTGAGTAATGTTTGTTAATTAGATATGAGACAAACAAAACACGGACTATTTTGAAGATGTGAGTGGTGCTCCTTGTACCACAATCTTACACTTTTTTTACACTTACACTTGATAGGCTTCTACAGAATCAATCTGAATGCATTGGCGGGCCGTAACCACAATAGACATTGAGGGGACAAGTCCTCCGCAATCGAAATGGCCAAATTGTACCCCCCCCAAACCCCCCCCCCCCCCAAATCTTGCAAATCTTGCACTGCTCTGTTGCACTATATTACGCAGTGCTCTGTATGTTGTTAGGATGTCAAAAAGGTTTAAAAGTTAAATTTTAGCCTGGTCTACATCAGCGGTCCAGCATCGCTCGTTAATGTCAAAGTGATTGAGATGGCCAATCAAATCAAGTAGGCGGGGTTTACTGTAACGGCGTAAAACGTCAGTTTAACGTTGAAAGAGAGTGAGGTAAGATGTAAGTAGCGAAACATTAAGCACATTTCAACTGTTGTATTGCGATAGAAATGTTAAAAGACCGACAGGAACATCTAGTGATGCAAACTACTCAGCTTTTCCTCAAATATGGCTGTTTTGAATTGAAAGTACGCATTTACGTGATTCATGTAATTTCTAACTGAGGGCGACGAGACAAGAAACGTGTTACGTTTTCGACATTTTACTAGGCAAACAAATAAAAGTATATGTGTGCACATTTTAATTTTAAAATCATTTGCAAATAGTTCAAAATGATTATTTCCCAAATAGAATTAGACCTAGAATTTCCTTCGCTGTTCTATTTCTTTATGCTTTAAAACACGTGGTTATACAGCCTTGGGTTACACAAACATTTAATTTTAAGCTCAGGTAGAAGTAAGAACTGCATTGGTGCCGTACAGTAACTGGGGTGTTTTAAGTGGTTGTCACACATTGCTATGCGGTTGCTAGGCTGATCTGATGGTTGCTATGGTGTTGCCAAGTGGTTGTTAAGTGGATCCTTACTGGCTCAAAATCTTATCTTTTATTTAACCTTTATTTAACCAGGCAAGCCACTTTAAAAACAAATGCTTACTTACAACAGCCCGGCAGGAGAATAAACTCCTGGAGGACATACAGATAACACTGTACACATACAATTCATCAAAACATAACACAAAGAAAAATTGATTAGTGAAAACATTTACAAATAGTAACTGAAAAGCTCCCTAATAATATTTGAAAAGCCGAGTGATTTTGTAACATATTCCAGTCATTTGGTGCAGCTGAAAGCAGAACGGCCATAAACACTTTTCTCTATCTGAGTGTTTATCCGGGTTTCCATGGTTCAGGTAAACCTGGAAATATCAGGACATTTTAAAATTGTGATTTCCAAGCCTGCAAAAAGCCTGAAATTAAATAATGGAGAATCTATTCATACAAAGTGTCTTGTCGGCAAAGGCTATAGGGAGCATGGCGCATGGAAGTAGCTTTTGATGCGATCGACCCAAGTTCGAATCCGCCTTTGGCCGAACTCGCTGTTCTCCCTTTTTTTTCCCATCACAAATCAGATTGAAAAGGCATTTATTTTTAATAAAAATGAAGAAAAAATTTGAAAAGTGGAAATAAAATGCCTAACGTGTTCCAATAACAAAGTATATATCGGTTAGGTTTAGGGGTAATAAATTTAATAATTTACACACTATGTTATTATTGCATCCTGTTAATGTACAATAATTCTGCGGTGCAAATAGTATCTGCCACTATTTAAGTATTGCGAAGAACTGCTATTTTGATACAGTGTAAGTAGAATATATCGCTATTTTCACTTAGTGTAAATAGCCGCTGGCTAATTTTGCTTATTTTATTTTCTGCCAGGCAAAAACCATACATCTAATCACAGCACACCTCTCCTGAACCGTCCACATGATTTTAGGTATCACTCATGTATGTAGCTTAAACTCGCTGAAGCTTAATACTAAGGAAAAGGGGTTTTGAAGAACCCTTTGCCCTGCCTTAGCAATCATCACTAATGAGTGGAACTCATTTCTGTAAACTTAATGTACCCCGAGCGGATGTGAGCGCACACTGTCTCACTCATTTGGGAGGAGTGCTCAGCGGTCATGATGGAGCTGCTCTAATACACTGTAAATCAGTTACTGCTTGCAGAGCAAGAGCCATCTCCACAACTTGGTTATTTATTTGTAGACTGACGCATGTCATACACTGTGTTTTCCAGGTCGGTGTACTAATGTTATATAAAAATGATGAATGGCTTTACCACAGTTCCTGTAAAGAAAAGTGCACTAATTCAGTATTACTCGTGAACATACTGAATGTACAGCATATACCCTTGTTATTTTAGTGAATGATGACATATTGCTGGCTTTTTGACAAATTCGTTTTTTTCATCTTTTTTAAGTCACTTTGGCTAAGTGTCTGCTAGATTTAAAATGCAAGTGTCTGCTAACTGCATAAATGGATATTTCAGTATTTCAGTTTCAATATATAAGTATACAAATTTAGCAAATAATTTGAAACCGATGCAGCTGATTGGTTCACAGTGCTGTATCTGAATAGTATACTGTAGCTAGACATAGTTTCACCATCCATCAGTCCTGAGATTTCAGTTAATGGGACAGTTTCAACACACTCTAATGGCAATTCGTAACAATTTTTTGGTGGCGAATTCATATGTTTTCATACACTTTCATTCATACATTTTAATCTGCTAACGCCCCACTCTGGGTTAGGTTTAGGGGTGGACCTTCATGCTTCGTCTTTTTTCAAAAAATTGTACATTTTTGTACTACATACAAAATGACATGACATGCGGGGGAAAAATATGTATAGGTGCTGGTCATATAAGTAGAATCTCATCAAAAAGTTGATTTATTTCACTAATTCCATTCAAAAAGTGAGACTTGTATATTATATTCATTCATTACACACAGACTGATATATTTCAAATGTTTATTTCTTTTAATTTTGATGATTATAACTGACAACTAAGGAAAATCCCAAATTCAGTATCTCAGAAAATTAGAATATTACTTAAGACCAATACAAAGAAAGGATTTTTAGAAATCTTGGCCAACTGAAAAGTATGAACATGAAAAGTATGAGCATG
This sequence comes from Elopichthys bambusa, assembly GCA_037101425.1. Taxonomy (NCBI): domain Eukaryota; kingdom Metazoa; phylum Chordata; class Actinopteri; order Cypriniformes; family Xenocyprididae; genus Elopichthys; species Elopichthys bambusa. The sequence continues at coordinate 4,167,626 of CM074444.1, forward strand.
TACAGCACTCAATACTTAGTTGGGGCTCCTTTTGCCTGAATTACTGCAGCAATGCGGCGTGGCATGGAGTCGATCAGTCTGTGGCACTGCTCAGGTGTTATAAGAGCCCAGGTTGCTCTCATAGTGGCCTTCAGCTCTTCTGCATTGTTGGGTCTGGCATATCGCATCTTCCTCTTCACAATTCACATAGATTTTCTATGGGGTTAAGGTCAGGCGAGTTTGCTGGCCAATTCAGAACATGGATACCATGGTCCTTAAACCAGGTACTGGTAGCTTTGGCACTGTGTGCAGGTGCCAAGTCCTGTTGGAAAATGAAATCTGCATCTCCATAAAGTTAGTCAGCAGCAGGAAGCATGAAGTGCTCTAAAACTTCCTGGTATACGGCTGTGTTGACCTTGGACCTCAGAAAACACAGTGGACCAACACCAGCAGATGGCATGGCACCCCAAACCATCACTGACTGTGGAAACTTTACACTGGACCTCAAGCAACGTGGATTGTGTGCCTCTCCTCTCTTCCTCCAGACTCTGGGACCCCGATTTCCAAAGGAAATGCAAAATTTACTTTCATCAGAGAACATAACTTTGGGCCACTCAGCAGCAGTTCAGTCCTTTTTGTCCAGGCGAGACACTTCTGACGCTGTCTGTTGTTCAAGAGTGGCTTGACACAAGGAATGTGACAGCTGAAACCCATGTCTTGCATACGTCTGTGCGTAGTGGTTCTTGAAGCACTGACTCCAGCTGCAGTCCACTCTTTGTGAATCTCCCCCACATTTTTGAATGGGTTTTGTTTCACAATCCTCTCCAGGGTGCAGTTATCCCTATTGCTTGTACACTTTTTTCTACCACATCTTTTCCTTCCCTTCGCCTCTCTATTAATGTGCTTGGACACAGAGCTCTGTGAACAGCCAGCTTCTTTTGCAATGACCTTTTGTGTCTTGCCCTCCTTCTGCAAGGTGTCAATGGTCGTCTTTTGGACAACTGTCAAGTCAGCAGTCTTCCCCATGATTGTGTAGCCTACAGAACTAGACTGAGAGACCATTTAAAGGCCTTTGCAGGTGTTTTGAGTTAATTAGCTGATTAGAGTGTGGCTCCAGGTGTCTTCAATATTGAACCTTTTCACAATATTCTAATTTTCTGAGATACTGAATTTGGGATTTTCCTTAGTTGTCAGTTATAATCATCAAAATTAAAAGAAATAAACATTTGAAATATATCAGTCTGTGTGTAATGAATGAATATTTCACTTTTCAAGTTTCACTTTTTGAATGGAATTAGTGAAATAAATCAACTTTTTGATGATATTCTAATTATATGACCAGCACCTGTATATCGTCGCCACAAATTAACAAATCATTCCCACGACTTACTAATATGTCAGCACCTTTTACTAATTCATTTCCTAATTTTAAGTAAATTGTGCACACAATATAATAATTCACTTGTTTTAGTTAAATCAATACAAGGGAACGAATTAGTGCAACGTGGCCACAATTTAATGTATTATATCGTGCGCACACTTTTTATTAAAACTTAATTCGTGGCCATGGTATATATGAAGACTTCAGATGCAAAAACCTCTAAGTGCCATCTGAAATTTTCTTCTAAAATTAAAGTTTTTATCAGGCTCCTTTGTTTAGGTTCAGTAATTTCACTTTAATGGCAATCAATACGTTCTTTTCATTGCCATTAAAGAGGTATTTGCAATGGAACTCTTCATATATTTCTGTCCTTATGTCATGTGCAGTATTGTACGACCCAAATCATACATCATACATTTTCCAAAACGTCAAATAGTTATGTTTTCTTATGAGTTCGGCTTTCATAGTTCACCCAAAAATACTGTCATCATTTACTCATCCTCATGTTGTTTCAAACCTGTATGACTTAATTTCTTCTGTAGAACCTAAAATAAGAAACTCTGAAGAATGATTCCACCGTTTTTTTGCCCATATAATGAAAGTCACTGGGGTCCAAAACAACATTGTATTTCATTTTATGAACAAAAAATGCTGAGACAGTTTTCAAAATTTGTGTTCCACCGAAGAAGAAAAAAAAGAAAGTCATACAAGTTTCAAATGACATAGAGTGAGTAAAGAATGACAGAATTTTCATTTTTTTGGCAAATTATCCCTTTTTTTGGCAGATAGGAATGTGTATATTTGTTTTTAGGGTGCGGAAAGATCAGAGACAGTCTGAAAATATACAATAATATGGCAAATTGGATTTCCAAAAGCACTGACTCACCACGATTCTTATTGGATGCTACTACGTCGGAGTGCATTGCATCAAACCTTTCACTAAGTTTGCATTGTTCTCTGATTCAGCGTGAACTCTGGTATGCAAGGCCACTGACAGCTTACTTCTTTATCTTATCTTCTACTGTACTTACTCTGTGATTCTGCACTTTGTGTATCATGGAAATAGTATCAGTTTTTTTGGTGGTTTTTGCACATTTACATAGTAATGCTATTGTTTAGTAGTTTTCAGGGGCTTGCTGTAAACTTTTGTCCTTACTGTTGTTTGGTATGGCCAGAGAACCACTGGCTTTTGTCGACAGTTATTGGATTATTTGGTCATGTAGATAAAGATGTTATGTAACCAGCATCATCCTGTTTGCATGTTTATGCTTCATGCGTAGTATCTCTATCAACGCTTACTGAAAATTAACCCATACTTATCTGGAATAGTGTTGTCTTTAGCTGGGTGTAATCAACATGGTACCATTTTAGGCTCAGCACTGCATACTGTGGTATGGTAGTAGTAATAAAATTATTTTTGAGTAGCAGTTGGCCTTTCGGTCTAATCTAGGAGCGGCTTGTCAAATCCCGATCCAAACCGTAACCATCGTTGGAGAGAACGCAGCACTGGCTCCAGATCAGAAAGACAGGGAGACTCCAGGGTGTGGTTTGCTGTGGGAAAGGCTGGTTGTTAAGCTCTCTGGAGGTGGAGTGCACTCTCTAGTCATCCCCTGCGTGACCCCTGAAGCACTGCTCAGGGCTCGGGAGCACTGGTACATCCTGCCATTGGGTGTGTGAGAGCAGGGAGATGGCCACACTTTCCTGTCTACGCCAAGTCTCCATCTGTACCGGTGTGTGTGTGCGTGTTCAGGGTCCAAGTTAAGGTCAGCAATCTAGCAATCCACCTTCTCAGTCACCATCTGATGCTCCTTAGAGAAGGCCTTTTTAAATAATGTTTCCTTGGATTTCCTTTCCATTTCTCTTCTACAAAGTCACATTACTGGATGTCTAGGCTAGTGGTCGACCATTATGTTTTTTTGTTTTTAAATGGCCAATGTCGATATCTCGATATCTAGCCAATGGCCAACATAATGACCGATTTAATTCCAACAAATCAGACACACAGTTTTGGAACTTGAACATTTATAGTTGCGACAGGCTCATTGGAAAAATGTGCCTCTATCTACTTTATATATATATATACACTATATAGAGAGTTCAGATGCAAAGTTCAGAGTTCAGATGCTAAATGCCACCCCCTTCAAAAATGAGATAACGATATAGTATAGTATGTAGTATACATTCATCAAATACTTTCGCTTCAAATCCGCTAAATCCCAGCGTCAACCCATTCAGAAATACTGGTTCGTTGGCAGAAACCGCTAAACGCCACTTACCTTTGTCTGCAAAAGCCGGTAACAGAGGAACCAATCGGAAGACGTGAATCGAATCATGATTTCCAGTTGAATGACGGTGTGCATGTAAGCCGGCTTTCAGTTGCACAACTGCAAGTTTTTATCATGTTTTGTTCATCATTACAGCGGCAATGACAGGATTTCGTGAGTAGCAAGTAAACACAACAGTGTTCCTTGTGTTGCTGTAGGTTTTTGCAAAAAAAAAAAAAAAAAAAAAGCACACATGGACTTAGCTGGTTTTGTAGAAAAAAAGACTTTGTTAAAAACCAATGAAATTAATAAAGTGACATTTTAGGAGCCTGTAAAAAAAAAAATCTAATTTAAAAGTAAACATGTCAGATGGACTTAGAGGTTTTTACATCTTAACTCTTCATATATATATATATATATATAAGCCCCTGAAAACTACTATATATATATATATATACTACTATATAATTTATTCAGACACCTTGAACATTTCATTCATTATTACAGTTTATTCACTATAGTTTAAAAATTGGCAATAAAATATGACAAGATCTCAGAGTTTAACTGTGTCAGAAAAAATTAATAATGTCAGATAACACTTAAGCAAAACATGGTCAGGTCAAAGTGTCTGAATAATTTTTGGTTCCAAATTTTTTATCAGTTTTACTGGTAGTCCACTGTGTGAAGAATTTTTGGGTATAATATGTCACAGTTTACTTTATTTTGCTATCCTTACTTACATAAATGAACTACGGTGTCCTGCACCCACTAGTAAAAATATATAAAAAATTATATCTAGTGTGAATAACTTTTGGTTTGACTGTATATATATATATATAAAGTTTCCAGCTGAAATGAACCCAAGTAGTAAAACATCATCAACTTTAATTCCTTTCCATACAAATTATTAGAGTAACAGTTAAGCAGTTACTTGCACAATACTATGTTATGACCTCAAAACCTTTTTACAATAGTGCATGATTTGTAAACTAAAACTTTTCGATGTTTGTATTACATAATCAGTTCCATATGCATGGCATTTCAACTGTAGTAAACTTGCTGTGTAGCTTCCCTGATACAGCAGTGCACTTAGTGGAGCGCCAGTATGAGTCCTGTGATACACAAGTTATGACTCAAGGACTTGTAGAAACAAACTAAAATGGAACAATTGCTTCAGCAAATGTGTTTTTATTTCACATTTTTCAACACTATTGGTTTGGTTTAGTGCAGTATTTAGTGTAAGCTAACCTTTTAGTGCCACTCACCACCAGACATTTAATTTCTGAAATGTCACGACACTAAAAACAACCAAAGATAAAATGTTGCCTCATTCACGTTTTGGAGAAAATCAAACACACTTTTAGTACCACTCACTTTACATTTCATGTTGAAAGTGCCATGAACAAGCAAGAAACACAGGAACATTTTTCCAATGAGTCTGGGATACATTTTACACCATATTTTCGTGAAATGTACAAAGGGGACGGGGAATTAGCACTTATGGTAATCGACAAGTATGCATACAGTATTTAGCATATTTAATGGTGAATGCTGCTAAATTGGTCAAGTATATTTAATATAATATTTTAATCCCATTACAAAATATTATAGTATATATATATATATATATAGTTACATATTATAACTACTATAATATAAAATATTATAAATCTTTACTAATTCCTTAGATAATTAAAACATGACAGAAACTAAAATAACATGAACATGTATCCCAGTGATAACACTTCTTTTTAAAATCTGTTGTTGTTAGCTATTAAACCTTATTAAACATTAACCAGCATTAAAAAACAAAAACAATTCTCGAAAAGTTGGAAACTTAACTTGAGTCTAGGTGATGTCATTTCAGAAGTGAGAGCATAGTATTTCATTTGAATTACATTTCATGAAAACATGTATATGTGTTTTAACCTTCATGTTCTTTTAAGATTGACTTTCCTGTTGTTTTCCCAGAAGGCCTTAGCGATGAATGTATGAAGATAATGATAATAATTTTGCAATTAACCTCTTATTTTCCCTTCGGATACTTTTAATTTGTTCCTCTGACCTAATCAGAACCCACAAGAGAGACATTAATGAAGCTTTAATCTTGTGCTGTTTCACAAGGTAGACAGATTTTTCATAAATACAACTATTATCAAATATAGTGATCTTGTGTCTACTTCTGTAGAAAAATGAAATCTAAATTGTCAGAAGTGTCTCTTCACCTTATAGATTAGTCAGTGTGAAAATTCATCGGATTTATTCATGCTTATCTGGCGCGTCTGAGACTCCAAACATAAGTAATGTAACATTTTTTTCATAGAGGCCGTTTGAAGCATGTTATCAAGTTGAAATTTTGTTTACAAACACTTCTCATAAGATTAGGATGACTCGTGAAGTATTAACCAGATACTTTATTGTTAATTATGTTTTTTGAGCTATTAAAACAAATAGGGTCAGAATTGATTTCTAGGGACCGTCTGTCCTGACTGTTATGTCTTTCTTTCATCTTTTCAAACCAGCTACTTTATCCATCTGCATTTGTCCTTCAACATTGCCCCCTGTTGTCTTTACCCTCTTTGTTCACTTTATACCTTCTCTTAACTTTCTTTTTTATTTCTCGGTCCCCATTATTCCCCCACGTTGCCATTGTTGGCTTGTTTAACATTCTGCCAGCTCTGCACTGCAGTACCTGAGACCTGGCATTAAAATGACAGAGGAGAGAGAGAGAGAGAGAGAGAGAAAGAAAGAGAGACGAGGTTTGGCTTTGCCCGCTGCGATCTCTCCTTGTCAGCTGTGAAGAACTCAATTCCTCTTCCTCTTAATCACATCCTCCCGCAGTAAATTTACAGCTTGTGTAGATGGCTTACAGATTGCTTATTAGATCTGAACAATATTATTATGATTTGTTCTCTACATTTTTAGCTCATCCTTTTACAGAGCGTATTTTGACTTGTTTTGCAGTTTATGTAAAACATAAACTGTTCATTTAAATTTTTAATCTAAACAAGATAAATCACATTAGAATCAAAATTATATAAGCTATTAATATTTATTTGCGGAACGTATATCTTTAATTCATTTAGTTTATAAATGTATTAATCATTGTTCATTATTAGTTAATTATGCTTAAACAAGAAAAACATTTTTGTTAAAAATACATTTAATTCAAGATATATTCTGATATGTGAAGCACTTGAAAAGTATGTAAAGTACTTATAAAGTAGTAGAGCTGCGTGTAAAGTATTTAAGATATAACATTTTATTCGGATTATTATTTAAACTTTTACACATTTTTATTATTATTCTCTGAAAGGAAGCATCTTACACATTATTTCTTCTCAAGTAAATGTAACCTGTTGTTTTTAGGGTGTTTGTACTGGACGACTACAAAAATACTGATTAAGAAAATGTGTTTTGCAGTGTAAGCTTTCTGTGCACAAACACCTGTGTGAAAGCTTAGACAACAGGAGGGAAGCTATTTGAAGTCTGTCAGGGTTGCACAAGCAGAAATCCACAGGAAGACAGGAAGTAAGCAGTTAATAGATGACGATATGCCGTGAAGAACAGCTCCACAGCAGAGTGTTACGTTCGGACGGCTCCCATTCCTGTGGTGCATTTCCACTGTAGCTCTGAGGAAAGCTGTGTTTGCATAATTTGCTAATTATGAGTCCTACATATTCCTTTCAAATGTGCGTTTGTCAACAGTTTGTGTTTTTTTAAAAAAAGAAAAAAAAAAAAGAATCATTGTCTGATGCTCAAGTTAAAGACTATACAAGACTGAATCTGTAGGTAATCTCATTTTTTTAAATCCTCTTTCAAAGAAAAAGAGCACAGTATCAGTGCAAACCCATCAGACACTCTCTCCACTGCCTTTTCTTTTCTTTTCCTTCCTTCCTTCCTTCCTTCTGTTTTTCCTCCGTTCCTCCCATCTTCCTCTCGCGGTCTGCGTGCGGGGAGTGAGGTAACCTTGATGCCCAGATGGGTGACGTCATTCGGGCTCCATGGGGAACATACTCTCTCTCTTTCTCAGAAACACACAGATACACACACACTCAGTGTGCTTCTTTTCGTTTAATCGATGACACAGTCAAACAGAGGGTGGCATAGCAAACGGAAAAGAGAATGTACATTCTCATAAGCAGATGCTCCGTTTTACCCTGAATGGCTGCATTCACACTGCTATTGAACATGACTTAAATTTATATTTTTTTCCAGTGTGAACAGGAAAGATCATATTGCAATGCATCACAATAATCTAGTCTTGGTTCATGAATGCATGAATTAGCTTTTTGGAATTTAAGAGATGATGTTATAATTTAGTGATATTTCTGAGATAGAAAAATGCTGTTTTACAAATGCTAGAAATGAGAGATTGTTATCATATTGCACACCCAGGTTTTTTTTTTTTTTTTTTTTTTATGAATTAAGTAATAGAAAATTGTCAGTCATCCAGCTTTTAATATAATCTATGCAGTCATTTGGAGAATTGGTAGGTTTTGTCTGACCTCAAGGAAATATAGAGCTGAGTATCATTAGACAAAAGCAACGGTCCTAGTACTGAGCCTTGTGGTACACCATACCGAGCTTGTGATTCATCTTTATTTGTTATCTGATTATAACAGTCAAATAAAAAATTTAAACTATGCTAATGCCATTCCACTAATGCCAACATCATTTTAAAGCAATATTATGGTCAACAGGCAGCAGTAAGGTCCAGTAATACTAAAAGAGATACTACCATATGATAAGAGCGAGTGATTTCTACTCATATCAAACTCTGATGAGAGCAATTTGGGTGCTGTGATATGGTCTAAATCCTGACTGAAATTCCTCACAGATACCATTTCTCTTCAAATAGTATTTGGTTTTTCACCATTTCACTAGCAGCACTCGAGCTGCATGAACTACACAAGTTTGATTATGTTCTCCAGCATGTACAAAGATGTTCACATGATCAGTGTCACAAATATGCTTATTTTATAAGTGACCTAAAACATTAAATGTACTCATTTGGCAGACACTTTTATCTAAAGCAGCTTAAATCGCATTCAAGGTATTCATTTTATCAGTTCACGCGTTCCAGCCAGTGACCTTGGTATTGTTAAGCACAATGGTCTACTGTTTGAGCTACAATGGAACATTCATTTAATCTACATTAGTTAAATTAAAAAAATCTAACTGGACATTTATCATAATTGTGTGTTTAAAGGAATAAAATAATTTATGAATTGCACCATAGTACCACTGCACCATAAATACTTAAATAGAAAGGTGCAAAACAGTATGAGACTTAGTTTGACAATAGATATTAAAATGTGTAATGAAGACAAATTCAAAGGTTCTTCTTAAATTTTTTCATTTATGAAGTATTTATAAATTATATTTTAAATCAGAATTAGGCAACACATTTATCTGTCCACTTTCTTTCATTCAGTCAGTCAGTCAGTCAAATTAACCCAAGCTCTGCAGTCGACATGAAATTAATAATTACCATATTTATTTCCTTAATGAAACTTTTCACCAGTGCGGCATTCCAAAAATATTTGTCTGCATAATCAAAATGTAAAAACTTGTTCCGCCTGTGACACAACTATCCCTTTTTGGCTGATGTTACCAATCTCTCTTACTTCTCAACCCTTCCCTTCAAACAGCCTTCCTCCATTCTACTATAAAACACCCACTTTTATGATCTAATCGATTCTGTGCAGATAAAATCAAGTCCAGCCTCCCATTCTTCAACATTGACAGTCCTGTTAGTCCTGTTAAATGGGTTGCAGATGGCATTTCACTTTGACTTGATTGTCAAAAACAATATTTCATGAAAAAAGCTACTATCAGCAGGTCTTCATACATTGTGCTTATTGGTTTACAGTGAAAGGGGGGGCTCGTGTGAAGTGCGCTCAAGTGTCTAACTACTTCAGGGCATGTTGGGCCGCCGGCACAGGACAGAATGGCCTTTTGTACCACAACAGTACGACTCTCTGTCCCTGTACCCTTCAACCGGCCACAATGGAAGCCCCCTCTAACGGTGCAGAAGTGTTAGCACACTCTGAGTAGGCAGCCTGAATGAAGTCCCTATGAATGAGCGGCCAGAGGACTGTGGGAATAGGTGGTGGTGGGGCGATTTTGAATAGGAGTTACTGTGGAGCGAATATGTACAGAGGAAAGGAAGGGTTGCGGTTTGTTTTTATGTGGTACTGTATGTCTCGGTGGATACTCTAAATAGCTTAATGTAAATGTATGTTACTGTATAAACTGAAATGGTTGAGTCCATGCTATTTTAGCTTTTGATTCCTTTTTCTCACTCTTTTAAAAGAAGAGTTCACCCCAGATTACAATTCTGTCATTATTTACTCACCCTTGAGTCATTTCCAAAATGACTTTCTTTCTTCCCTGGAACACTAATGGGGATATTGAAACCAATGATTCAGAAATATAGAATCAAATTAGTTTTGTAGTGCATGAGTCATTTGGGTTCATTTTTAGGTACCTTTATGGTGTTATTTTTTAAAGTTTTGGAGCTTGATAGCTAATAGTCTTCAACCATTTAAAATGTATAGAAAAGGGCAGCATGAACTTTCTGCTAAACATCTCATTTTGTGTCCAACTTTATAAAGAATTTCATACAGGATTGAAATTATACAGACATGAATGAGGCCTCAAACCATGTGGTTTGTTTCTTTTCTAAACGATCAGACTTCGAATTTTGACTTGGGGGATGAACATTTTTGCAAGCAACATTTGAATTTGAATTGCCTACATGAGCACCATGGCTCAATGTGTAAATAAATGATTGCAAAATGTTCTTTTATTGGCTAAACTATCCTTATTTGTGGGCAATTTAGTGGGCAGTCATCATTATTACATTAACAAACTTGAGAAATTTGAACAAATTTGAATGAACCCCTAACATTACATACTAAAGTTGCGATGAATTAGCGATATATCTTTTCATCCATATTGGGATGTATATCCGAATATAACAGACTATTAAAATGAAAAAACTGTAGGACAGTTTTATCCATCGGTTGTTTATTGGATTATGAAATGTATAGATTAAAAATATACAAGGATGAATTGGTCACAATACACTCTAAAAATGCTGGGTTAAAACAACCCAAGTTAGGTTGAAAATGGACAAACCCAGCGGTTGGGTTAAATGTTTGCCCAACCTGCTGCGTAGTTTTATTTTTAACCAAACGTGTGTTGGAAATTAACATTTATTAATATGTTTAATAAATTAAAATGTATTAATAAGTTTATTGAATAATAATTAAACAATAAACATTTATTAAATAGATCTCTAGTTCTGAATTTGTTTTCTCGCAAAACATTTGTTCTTGCGCAGGACTGTTGCATTCTTCGAAAAATTTTGCATTCACTCGTAAAACATTTGCATTTTGTCGCAAAACTATTGCCTTCCTCGACAACGTTACTGAAATATAGTTTTTCTTCCCATCTCATATTTTCATCACAAAAGTTTCTCGGGGGAACACAAAAGTTTTAAGTGAAAATGCAAAAACATTGAATTTTTTAATCCCATCTCATTTTTTAACATCACATTGTCCCATTTGGGGCTTCAAATTGTCACCTAGCAGAAGATATGTTAATGTTGCGAGCAAGATTCAAACTGATTTTACCCACATGAGCACCAGGGCTTAATACATCAGCATGTGCTAAACATTAGGCCAAAGCTCCTATTTTTACTTCTCTCTTTCACTGAGTGTTACATTAATCTATTGGGAACTCTCCTCTATTTTGTCATGACGTCGAATGAAACAAACAGCCGCCCCAGGCATTTTTCTTAGGCGAAACTGTTTACTTTTCCCACTATCATCAGCCCTTCAGAGAACTCCCCTGTTGATTCTCTCTCATCCCCTTATTTTTTTTGTCTCAAACCCCCTCCTACTCTCACAGACTCTTCTGACTGTGATTTTCAATCTCCCCTGCATGTGTTGTTTGTCTGTGCGTCTCATTCTTCCCTCCCGCCCCATCTGAAAGCTTTCTGCTCGCTGTTTATGGTCTCTCTGTGACGGAGGCCACCACCAGAGAAAGAGACGAGAAAAGGAAATGAGAGGGGGAAGGCAGTGTCTTTCATGTGTTTGGGGCGTGTGAGGTACGTAAAGAGCTTGTTCTCGGTACTGTATGATGCGGCGCGTTGAACGAGGGATTGATTTATTGTTTTGTTTGCCTGCTGTCCGGGTGCAGCCGTTGCTGACTTAACAGAGATGGTGAGAGTATATGCACAAGTAAAGCTATATGTGTTTACAACAGGCTGTTTATGGCGGTGTTTCTGCCCACACAGTTTACATTTAGTACAAGTAACTTATTTGAACTTTGTGTGAACTGCCTTTATCGCTATTTGCACTTTATGTAAACAAGATGCTAACTATTTACTTTTGGTGCACAGCATGTAAATTAACATACGCTTAGCCTAAATAGCATCTGGGTCAATGAGCCAGAAAAAAAAAAAAAGAGTTTAAAAGAAAATCTAAATGAAATAGCTTTCAAGTTCTTAGAAATGTCCACAAGTTTTCTATAGATATGTAAAGATACTAAAATGTCAAGTGGTGTAACCAGAATAAAACATTCTACCTTTCATTACACAACTTAATCTCAATTTCAAAAAAGTATTCAAACAATTTTCATTTTTTTCAATACTCTAATGTATGGAGTCCCGCACATGACATACGGACAAATATATATATATATCATGGCCACAAATTAAGAATTTTTTTTCTCGTTTTATTTTTCTCATTAATCATGGCCATATTGTACTAATCTGTTCCTTTCTTTGGATTTAACTAAAACAAGGGAACGGATTATTACAACATGGCCACAATTTAGTAAAACGAGGGAGCAAATTACCATATCGTGCGCACAATTTACTTAAAACTAAGGAACGAATTAGTAAAACATTCTGACGTATTAGTAAGTTGTGGGAACGAATTGTTAGTCTTTCCTATGGGGGAAGGCTTGGGTTAGTGGCTTGAACAACATACTTTTCAGCCAAACATTTCCCTCTGATTGTAGTTGTAGTCAATGGTTATGTTTAGGAACATTGTTTCAAGAACCACAAAAGATGTTGATCTGTCTTGCAGAAGAAAAACAGTCACTGTTTGGAAACAATAATGTGTCTGAGGATACGTCTAAGAGATGATTAGTGCTTTGCTCTGTCTGCATTAACAGGTGTGTGTGTGTGTGTGTGTGTTGTGGTTGTTTGTGTACATGTGTGAGTTACTGAGCGGGTCTGAGTGTGGAGAGAGGTCATGAATTGAAGAAAAGAGGAAAAGGAGATTGCTGAACCCTGACTTCCGTTTCGTGTCACCACTGAGAGCTCGGGCCAGCAGTTTCTCTCTCTCTCTGTGTCGTTCGCTCTCACACCCTTGTTTTGCCCTTTCACCCTCTCGCATTTGCTCTTTTAGATTTGGAGCATTTATTAGAATTGCTTTACAATAAGGATGGAACTAATCTAAACTTTAATACTCTTTCTTTTTATTCCAGCGAAATGTGTAGCGACAGTAAGCCATCGGTAGATTGACTTCCTGAAAAAGCTGTGACTCTGTGGTGCTTTTAAAACATGTTTCTGTTTTTTGAACAGTCTAGTGGTGTGAGTTTGGGTGGGACTATTTGTTGAACAGGTCATTTCATACATAGAGCAATATATCACCACATCTTAATATTATATAAATAGATAAAGCAGAAGCAGCAGCAAGCATATCGGCGAGAAAGTTCTCACTTAAAAGACAAAGCGCATTTCTTCTCTGGTTACCCCACACCAGTTGATTTTTGGCTTTTGACAGAGCATAACTGAAAATAAATGTATTAGATTGATTAGATTTAACTTTTTAAGTGATTCATTTAGAATACTGTTAAAACAACCACATAGAAACACACCAAAAACCACTTGGAACACTTTAGCAACCACCTACAGCACACAACAGACAGGCACTATCCATAATTTTGTATGTAAAAATCGTTTGTGTGTGTGTGTGTGTGTGTATGATTATGCTTGGTATCATTAGTAGCACAGAAATGAGGCCTGCATACTTAATGACATAGTTCACCCAAAAATGAAAATTCTCTCATTAATTACTCACCCTCACATTATTCCATACCCATAAGATTTCCATTCATCTTTGAAAAACAATACATTTAATGAACTGAGTGTCTATGAAGTGCAAAAACTTGCTGGCAGAGGCTATTTTCATTAACTCCGCCCACCATTATCTGATTGAGACAAAGTTACAAAAGAAACTCATCTGATAACAGGATCAGTGGTGTGGAGCGCAATGCAGATGGCATTAGCTTTTGTTGCAAGTTTGAATTAGCCTTTTTCTGAACTCATTCTTCTCCCATTTCCTATTGCATATCAGCTCGGAGAGGTGTTTATTTTAAGTAATAGTTTCAAAAAGTGGGAAAAAAAGTGCCAAATGGGTATTTAATGCTGGGGTACGGTTATTGTATGGCTTCAGTGACAAGGACAAGTAATATCCCAATAAGGCAATATTCATTTAATGATTTTAATAATTATAATCATATACACCTACTGAATATTATTCCAGGTTGAAATAGTGCAAATAACCTCACTTAGTGCAAATAGCCTCTGTCTTTACTGAAACCTGAGAAATTTCTGTCCCTCCATTCGAAGTCCATTCCACCAAAACTTTCAAGCTTCAAAACGTTTATATAATACATAATTCATATTAATCAAGCAGTTTAATCTAATTCTTCTGAATAAGCTTCGTTCTCGCATCTAAATAAAGTACAGTTAAGTTTCCGTTTACCATTTTGAAGTGCTCTGTGTACAATAGGTGCGTTGATCAATGTTTATATGTGAATAAAAGTCTAAATTATCTGTGAATAATTGTGTCTCTTCAGAAGACTTGAATTAAACATCTCAGCTCATATCAGCTCAGCACATATACAGGTGCTGGTTATATAATTAGAATATCATCAAAAAGTTGATTTATTTCACTAATTCCATTCAAAAAGTGAAACTTGTATATTATATTCATACATTACACACAGACTGATATATTTCAAATGTTTATTTCTTTTAATTCTGATGATTATTAACTGACAACTAAGGAAAATCCCAAATTCAGTATCTCAGAAAATTAGAATATTACTTAATACCAATACAAAGAAAGGATTTTTAGAAATCTTGGCCAACTGAAAAGTATGAACATGAAAAGTATGAGCATGTACAGCGCTCAATACTTAGTTGGGGCTCCTTTTGCCTGAATTACTGCAGCAATGCGGCGTGGCATGGAGTCGATCAGTCTGTGGCACTGCTCAGGTGTTATAAGAGCCCAGGTTGCTCTGATAGTGGCCTTCAGCTCTTCTGCATTGTCGGGTCTGGCATATCGCATCTTCCTCTTCACAATTCACATAGATTTTCTATGGGGTTAAGGTCAGGCGATTTTGCTGGCCAACTAAGAACAGGGATACCATAGTCCTTAAACCAGGTACTGGTAGCTTTGGCACTGTGTGCAGGTGCCAAGTCCTGTTGGAAAATGAAATCTGCATCTCCATAAAGTTAGTCAGCAGCACGGAAGCATGAAGTGCTCTAAAACTTCCTGGTATACGGCTGCATTGACCTTGGACCTCAGAAAACACAGTGGACCAACACCAGCAGATGACATGGCACCCCAAACCATCACTGACTGTGGAAACTTTACACTGGACCTCAAGCAACGTGGATTGTGTGCCTCTCCTCTCTTCCTCCAGACTCTGGGACCCTGATTTCCAAAGGAAATGCAAAATTTACTTTCATCAGAGAACATAACTTTGGACCACTCAGCAGCAGTCCAGTCCTTTTTGTCTTTAGCCCAGGTGAGACGCTTCTGACGCTGTCTGTTGTTCAAGAGTGGCTTGACACAAGGAATGTGACAGCTGAAACCCATGTCTTGCATACGTCTGTGTGTAGTGGTTCTTGAAGCACTGACTCCAGCTGCAGTCCACTCTTTGTGAATCTTCCTCACATTTTTGAATGGGTTTTGTTTCATAATCCTCTCCAGGGTGCAGTTATCCCTATTGCTTGTACACTTTTTTCTACCACATCTTTTCCTTCCCTTCGTCTCTCTAATAATGTGCTTGGACACAGAGCTCTGTGAACAGCCAGCCTCTTTTGCAATGACCTTTTGTGTCTTGCCCTCCTTGTGCAAGGTGTCAATGGTCGTCTTTTGGACAACTGTCAAGTCAGCAGTCTTCCCCATGATTGTGTAGCCTGCAGAACTAGACTGAGAGACCATTTAAAGGCCTTTGCAGGTGGTTTGAGTTAATTAGCTGATTAGAGTGTGGCACCAGGTGTCTTCAATATTGAACCTTTTCACAATATTCTAATTTTCTGAGATACTGAATTTGGGATTTTCCTTATTTGTCAGTTATAATCATCAAAATTAAAAGAAATAAACATTTGAAATATATCAGTCTGTGTGTAATGAATAAATATAATATACAAGTTTCACTTTTTGAATGGAATTAGTGAAATAAATCAACTTTTTGATGATATTCTAATTATATGACCAGCACCTGTATATATTACTTTTGCAATGTCTTTATGAACTTTTTGAAGTTTTAGTACAATGGACTTTTAATGAAGGGACAGAAATCTCAAAGATGAACAGAAGTCTTATGGGTTTATTAACAACATCAAGGTGTCTAAATGAGTTTCCTTTTTGGGTGATCTCCCTCTAAGCTCTTGACTTCATACAGTTCTTACAGATCCATATAAAAGATTGCATGACGAACACAAAAGCAAAAAGGCACTTGGTCGATGATGTCTGTAAGTTCACTTTTCTGTCGAGCATTGGCCTTAATTACAGATCTGGTGTCATCCAATTTATCAGAGCTTTCCCAGCTGCTCAATATCCACTTTCGGTGAGGCAACGTTTTTCCGTGCGTAAGTGTGTTTTGTTTGTGTAATCCACACCCTTCGAGGAATTCCACTTCCTCAAATGATCAGGCAAGGTCACTTAGGCCCTGACATTTGCTGTTAAGATTTTGCAGATTGTGTGTGTGTGATCAAACTGGAAAGTGCCACTCATTTCCTCTGAAAAACAGCAGTGTAGTCAGTGGGAGAATATTTTTTGTAGAACTGAGCCCACTAGCAAATAGGTTTTTTCATAAACCTACCACAATTGTGGATTTCTGTTTTGTTATTATTTTCTGTTAGTTCCTGTTTTGTGTACTCCGTTTAGTTCCGGTTTCATTGATTCTGATTATCTCCTCGTTTGTTTCTGTAGTTACATATAATCATCACCTGTCAGTCATTATGTTCACCTTGTATTTATACTTTATAACTTATACATTTCAGTTTATATGGTTTGCATTTTCATACGTGTTCTGAGATATCTCCTGAGTGTTTGGAACATCAGCGAGGCAGAGAAGGAGCCCGAGCCAGAACCAGCTGCCTGGGCATTCCCTGAGCTGAAGCAAGCTGCCCAGTCCATCTCAGAGCTAGGAGTGGCAGAGATGACAGATCTGTAGTCCGTGGATCCAGTTCCCTCCCAAGTCCCTACCCATGAGTCTTCACCTTCCACGCCGGTCCCGTCCGGCTATCTGGATGCTCTGGTTCCGTCGGAAATCTTCCTCCTCTGATGTCCCCGCCTGAATTCCTGGTCCCACTAAAACCCTCTGCTGGTTTTGTCCAGTTCCCTGGATCCGTCGGTGCCACTGGTGTCGTCCTGCTCCTCGGCTCTGACCCCGCCGCTTGCTCCATGCGACTCTTTGGCTCCGCCTTGGGCCTCCCTTCTACCAGCTCGACTTGAGGTTGAGCTTTGGCTTCACATCAGGCCTTCAGGCCCTTGTCTCCAGCTCCACCTGTCAGCCCGTCGGCTTTGCCCTGGATCTACTCTCCCTCGACTCTGCTGTGGTCCGCCAGCCCTGGGACTCCACTGGGTTCCCTCGTCCATCCGGATCAGCCTTAGTCAGTCGTCACTCTGCCTCTGCCGTGGACTTCAGCGCCTAGCCCTTCAGTCTAGACTCCACCCTGGCTCCTTCTGCCGTCGGCTCCACCATCTCATGCAATTTTTTTCTTTTCAAGTCATGCAAATCTTGTTTTAAATATGTTTAGATGTTTTCCAGTCATAATAATAAGAAAAGTAATATTTACAGCTGTAATTTAAAAATTTTGTGAATTATTTGTTTGAATATTTTTTTTACACTGAAACATTTCAATAGTAATATTTCTTGTTTTGTTTTTATTTAGTAATATAGCCATATTGATATATAATCACAAAACCTTGACAAAATTGTGTAGCCATACAAACAGTTTTTATACATTTTTATAAGAAAAATCACAATTAGATTTTCCCCCAAATCATGCAGCCCTATTTTTGTATGAACAGTATTTGTTGTCATTGCTCGTCTGTGAATGCACTCATATTTTAGCAAGTCAGACAATGTAGATTGTGTGTGTAATTATGTATGTGTATGTGATTATTTGTACTTGGACCTCACCCACGTCTGCCGGCGACAGAATGTCTGAGCACCTTCATTTGGGAGACTGCAGGCCGATGATGGCCTGCTCTTGGACTTGCGCTGTTTCCCACCCTTTCTGTTCACCCTTCTTCAGTATTCTTCTCACTTGGATCGAGTAATGCCCATGCTGGCTGTTCAAAGCAGGCTTTGTTACCTCATCTTTCCCTCGGATGGTCTCTGAGGGCTGACAGAAACTTGTGTGGCCCCGCTAGTCTCTTAATAACCGTTCAGAGAGTGTGTGTTTGTTCTTGTTGTATGGCTGGCGCTCTCTCCCTTCAAGGTGGCTTTAGGTTGGCTTGGGTGGGTTTCTCGGGGCAGGAGTGTGAGGGTATTTCTAGCTCGCAGGGGCAGAGGTTGGGCTATGCCAGCCTTCCCCCACCGAGCTGTTTCCTTTCAAAAACACTCCTCAGGAAACCACTTCAAACAATCACATTCCGCGCAGAGAAAGGTCCGCACCACTCCTGGAACTTGGGAAAACCTCTCCCTTCCCCTCATAAGGCTACTCTTTTTCTCCGTCTCGCTCTCATTAGTGAGTCTCCATCTCACCGTATGTTTCTTGTTGGGTGTCAGCTTACACATACGGGCAATTGTTTGCTCTTAGAATTACATCAACCTTTGTTGCTATTGTATCTAAGTATATTATATGTAAGTAAGTCCTGTTATGATCAGTGTTTGGGGTAATGCATTACAAGTAACTTGAGTTATGTAATCAGATTACTTTTTCAAGTAACTAGTAAAGTAACGCATTACTTTTTCAATTTACAACAAAATATGAAGTTACTTTTTTTTTAAAAAAGTAACGCATGTTACTTTTTCACATTTATTGACTGACAGCTCTCCTGTCCTCATGTTGAGAGAAATAAAGTGCAGAGGTGTTGTGTGCGCTGAGTGAACATGATGATTATTGTAGTTCTAGACTGAATGTGAACATGCATTTACTTGCAAGAATACATTCAGTGTTCCTCAAAATGAATAAAAACAGTAAAATGCAATCTCAGGATTTTATGCAAACCTGCAATAATGAACTATATTAAATTACACAAATATTTGTGTACTTAATCTTATTTTATTAACCAAAGTTTTTGCTGCTGACCTTCAATGATTTAATTTTAACCATACTAATAAGCAAAAATTACTTTAGATTAGATTTAGAAATAAGAGTGTTGAATTTCCTTCTCATGTATCCTATTCTTCTTTTATCCAGAATGGCAGCACAGCTAAAAGGTTTGTTTGAGCTGCGCCCTCTACTGTACAGGAGTAAATATGCATTTCCTTAAGCCTGAGGCTTATTCATTTCACGTTTGGTCTTCACACAGCTCTAATTTGCAAAATGTGACTATAAGGCATGAAGACATTGCAATACTAGTCTTTTCTTCCCTATTATGATGTATATCCAGCTTCTCGAACAGGAAAAACTGTAGGGTGGGACTTGATTTTGTCCATGGGGAATTGTCTGAATGGTTGAATGGTTCTGGTTTGCTATTGGTGGATCTCATGTAAGTGACAGGTTGTCCCGCCCTTGTGCCAGTAAACATTATCAGAGAAGAGCTGCAGGAGGGAGGGATGTGATGTGCACGGATAAATAATTTATAATAATTACTGCATAAAAAATAAGAATTGTTGATTTGATATGATGGTGACTTTAACATATTCTAAACATGAACATCAGGATTTTCTGTAAAGCTGTTTTGAAGCAATATGTGTTGTTTTAATATTGTATATTTTTAATGATGTATTTTTAATATTTATTTACATTACAATGTGTCTTTAACAAATCTCTAAATGAATATCCATTTTTCATAACATACATTATAATCTTGTGATGCCTAAATTTACTGGAGCATTAAAATGGATTGATTTTATTTATTTATTATTTTTAATGTAATTTGTAAATTATTGGTTTATCGTATCAGTCGTAATCAGTTTTATATTGTTTCATCACTACAGTATATTTTCAGTATTATCCTTTTTATTTTTAGTGATATCTGAGCATGTGTAGATTTATTGCACATGAGAAATTCTAAGTAGCTTTGATGTTGGATTGAAATATTCAAGGACCTTGAATATAAACTTCAGCCCCTGTTTCATAACATTGAAGTATGTTTAGATAATATATCATGTTCCTACTTTAAAAGTATCATGGCTGATTTAGAGAGACCTTCACTTTTCCTCCATTGCGTCAAGGCTTTAAAAAGGCCTTCATAAATAACAATTATAGCTTGTTTCATGACCTCCATGTGCATGTACTGTAAGCGCGCTCTCTCTCTTTCTCGCTCTGTCTCTGTTATTATCTCCATATTGCCGTTTATTGTTTGTGCGTCATTGTGTTTCCGTCGTGGTGCACAAATGGTCTCTCGCTCTTTCAGTCCTAGTGACCCCACACGACCTCACAGCTGTTTTTGCTTAAGGCTTCTGATTGGAGAGTTCTCTATCCAATCAAACAGCCTGTGAAAGGATACAGAACATATTGATTTAATTAGTGATAGTTCACTTGATCGACGCCTTGTTGCCATGGGGATGGGATGGGCAGTGAGTGTATGATGGCCTTTAAACAGAGCTGTAACCTTTTAGCCATCACCGTATCTTTCACACATACACACACGTGACTGATAAATGCTCCTGCTAACTCAAGGCAGGAGTCCCTTAGTGGGATTTTTTTTCACCTGACTTGTCTTGTCTGAATTTGATTTATTAAAAAAATACATAAACAGTACAAGTGATAAAAAAACAATGACTTTAATACACCACTTGTAAGACACAGTGTTGTTAATGTTAAAGGGGACCTATAATGCCCCTTTCACAAGATGTAATATAAGTCTCTGGTGTCCCCAGAATGTGTCTGTGAAGTTTCAGCTCAAAATACCCCACAGATCATTTATTATAGCTTGTCAAATTTGCCCCTATTTGGGTGTGAGCAAAAACACACCGTTTTTGTGTGTGTCCCTTTAAATGCAAATGAGCTGCTGCTCCCGGCCCCCTTTCCAGAAGAGGGCGGAGCTTTAAAAGCTTGCACTTCGGTTGCTCAACAACAACAAAGGTGGAAAATCTCACGCAGCCAAAACGAGGACTGTCAGTTACGGTGTTCAGCCTTACATTGTTCAAACCGGAGTCGGACACTGATGGAGAGACTCAGGAAGAAGTTACAACTTTTAGAAAGAAACTGAATGTTTCTGAATGGTTAGTGGATCAATTTAATGTAGTTCCAAACATAGGTTTGGGAGGAGCCTAAACATTCAGTCCTGTCAATCATAATTACGAGCGTATATAAGCAGCAGTCACTGCGTCATCCCAGTGACAATTCTTCCAGCATCCCTCCTCCTCCCCATCTCCTCCTCTATTTCTCTTATTCTCCTCTATGCAGTACTGTTATAGGGGGGTTTAACTCTGAGCTCGAGCTGAGCCTCGGGTTCGAGCCTCCTTCGGGAACAGCAAGCCAAGTTTGTTTTACCATTAACCATTCAGACTGAATGGGCAGGCGAACTTGTGAATGTAGTTGCTGTGGAGTTGATTCAACTCATCGACTATCATGTGCCATCATGTTAATCTTTTGTGCAAATCCAGTGTTGAATCGACCCTCGTTTTTGAAGCAGTCCGGCGTAAAATGACGGCATGGCAACAACACTCTACTACAACAACTCTTCCTCTTCTCTAAAGCAGCCCAACATAGCCTCACCCCCTTTGTTGTGTGTTCTCGGGGGCGGGGTTTATGTAAATTTTAGGGTTAGTGATGTCACTAACCCAGGAAGAAGCTCGTTGTAGTCCCTACCAGCTGTCTGTTGTAATCCTTAAACAGCGGATTTTTTTTACAAGAAAATATCTCCCTTTGCATTGAACTTTGAGCGTCGTAACTTTGCAGATGGTGTTTATGCTCAAACAGCAACATTTCACAATAACTAAAGTTAAAGTCATAATCAACCACCCCTTTCACTAAAACTAAAATAAAATAAAATATAAATATTAAATGAAAAGATTAAGTTGAAGTACTAACTAAAAACTAAACTGATATAAAAATAAAGCTAAATAAAAATATTAAAAACCTAATAAAAATAACAAAAGCACATAAAAAACTAGTGCTGTTAAATCGATTAATCATGATTAATCGCATCCAACAAAAGTTTGTATATATATATATATATATATATATATATATGTATATATAGTGTGTGTGTATGTGTATGTGTGTGTATATATATATATATATATATATATACAGTATAACTTTTATGTTAGATGCGTTTAATCACGATTAATTGCATAGATGTGTTTAAATTAAAAACAGGATATGATATCATCCAGGTCAGAATGTCTCTAGTCATTTGATCTTTTTTATGACATGAATTTAGATCAGGTTGTAAAATGTCATGTGGTACAACTTCCCCAAAATCTTATTTATGATAAGATATTTATGAAGAATGTATAATTTATATTATGTATTAAATTATGTATAATTATATATTATGTATAATTTATAAATTTATATTATACATTCTTTATTTATATTATAAAAAATAAATAAACAATTTTTACCTTGCAAAATATTTAAAAAAAAATGGAAATTTGGAAAATAATGATTCTGATGTGTATACTCACATGTATTCAAGGTGTATGAAAAATACTACTTTATGCAAGACATGACATTTTTAAACTTTTGTTGAAATATGGCTTTTCTGATAAGCTTGTCAATTCAGTGGCGAGGTCATTCATGAGCTTTGAGTGTCTTCAAAGAAATATTCAATACAAATATTTAAGAAATATTTACTAAACAGGAGCAGATTATTAAGTCATACAGGCTGTTTCTGGAATGATGATGGTTTACAGAAGAAGAAGGGTGAGAGCAAATTCATATTTATTCTGTCTTTTTAACTTATTGTTTCTTAGTGCTCATGGATCAAAAATAAATGGTTAGCATCCCACATTATCCTATATTCCCACAACATTTACCAGTGGTTCAAGCCTGAACTGCCGTTTACTGTAACTTCAGTGATTTTTTTTTACAACTTCCCCATATGCATGCGTTTCACCGTTACCCATGAAACCGAGGTAGGAGTCTCCTTTTCGGAAGTGAGGTTTATCTGTTCCTCACTCCCAGCAGCTTTCCCTCTCCCACGGTAGCGACCTGCCCTTTCTGGGTCATGTTAACAAAACATTGGCTTTCCTCCTCCCCGTTCTGCAGTAGATGGTTTATTCCAGTCATTCCACAGCAGTGGTACCAGTTCACTTCTGCTTTTGCATTGCTGGTGTGTCTTATACTGTGTTGATGAACGGTAAGTCCATCAATGGTTTTGTCTGGGCTGCTGTGACTGCTGTAGAATGTGTTTGCTTGTTGGAGTCTGTAATGACAATCTATCTGTTATTATATAAACTGTGGCTATGTTCAAAATGCAGTTCATACTGCACAAAAACTGCTCTGTGTACTGCATATGATGTATGTACTTTGCTTGTTTAATGTCACGTCCTGCTATCATCTTCTGATTATTTTGCATTTTTACTCTAATTTTAATTTTTGGCAGTGCAGTCAAATAATGCGTCAAGAAAGAGATGTAAAAATATCCCCAATGTTTAATATCTTAAACCAGAATAAGCTGATTGTCTTCTCTTCCAGCTGGGTCTGGCTGGTCTGTTGGTTGGTTTTAGATGGATTTTGCACAATTTTCAGTTGGTCAAGCTGGTAGACCAGCTGGCTGCCCAGCTAAACCAGCAAATCATCTCAAGCTGGTTTAAGATTATATATATATATATATATATATATATATATATATATATATATATATATATATATATTTATACACAGTATACAGTGTGTATATATACAGTGCTCAGCATAAATGAGTACACCCCCTTTGAAAAGTAACATTTTAAACAATATCTCAATGAACACAAAAACAATTTCCAAAATGTTGACAAGACTAAGTTTAATATAACATCTGTTTAACTTATAACATGAAAGTAAGGTTAATAATATAACATTTTTCAGTTTTACTCAAATTAGGGTGATGCAAAAATGAGTACACCCCACAACAAAAACTTCTACATCTAGTACTTTGTATGGCCTCCATGATTTTTAATGACAGCACCAAGCCTTCTAGGCATGGAATAAACAAGTTGGCGACATTTTGCAACATTTATCTTTTTACATTCTTCAAGAATGACCTCTTTTAGAGACTGGATGCTGGATGGAGAGTGAAGCTCAACTTGTCTCTTCAGAATTCCCCATAGGTGTTCAGTTGGGTTCGGATCAGGAACCACTGAATCACTTTCACTCTGTTCTTCTTCAGAAATCCAACAGTGGCCTTAGATGTGTGTTTAGGATCATTCTCATGTTGGAAAAGTGCACGACGACCAAGGGCATGGAGTGATGGTAGCATCTTCTCTTTCAGTATAGAGCAGTACATCTGTGAATTCATGATGGCATCAATGAAATGCAGCTCCCTGACACCAGCAGCACTCATACAGCGCCACATAAGGTCACTGCCACCACCATGTTTCACTGTAGGCACCATGCATTTTTCTTTGTATTCCTCACCTTTGCGACGCCATATAGTTTTGAAGCCATTGGTTCCAAAAACATTTATTTTGGTCTCATCACTCCAGAGTATAGAGTCCCAGTAGTCTTCATCTTTGTCAACATGGGCCCTGGCAAACTCTAGGCGGGATTTTTTGTGCCTGGGCTTCAGGAGAGGCTTCTTTCGTGGACGGCACCCATGCATGCCATTCCTCTGCAGTGTACGCCATACTGTGTCACGGGAAATAGTCACCCCAGATTGGCTTTCTACTTCTTTAGATAACTGCAGTGAACTTGCATGCCGATTTTCTTCAACCCTTCTCATCAGAAGACGCTCCTGTTGAGGTGTTAACTTCTGTGGACGACCTGGATGTCTCTGTGAGATGGTTGCAGTTCCATCTTTTTAAAATGTTTGTACCACTTTTGCTTCAGTATTCTGACTGATAAGTAAAGCTTTGCTGATCTTCTTGGAGCCTTCACCTTTCTGGTGTAAAGAAATGATTTTCTTTCTTAGTTCTTGTGACATTTCTCTTCTATGTGGTGCCATTGCTGACAGCATGAAATGGGAAGGGGTTTTAACACCCTTTTATAGTCAGCTGTCTGCTGGACACCTGTGTAATGAATAATTCAACTTCGGTTGAACCCTTGTTAAATTAGACATTTTGTGGTCTAAAATTTTACTTTGCTCCAAAGACTTTCAGTGGGGTGTACTCATTTTTGCGTCACCCTAATTTAAGTAAAACTGAAAATTTTGTTCTCTAAGTCATATTATTAACCTTACTTTCATGTTATAAGTTAAACAGATGTTATATAAAACTTAGTCTTGTCAACATTTTGGAAATTGTTTTTGTGTTCGTTGAGATATTGTATAAAATGTTACTTTTTAAAGGGGGTGTACTCATTTACGCTGACCACTGTATATATTTTTTTTTTCAGTTTAATGCATTAAAAATATTTAATGCAATTAATGCAGCATCCATTTTTCCTGTTAAAATTTTGCTAGCGTTACATTATATGACCACGCTCTTATTCACGCAAATGCTTTTAAACTATACAAGCGCCACAAGACGCACAGAAAGATGCGCGCCAGTATCGAGTTCTCTTTCGTGCTTATACACACAATAACACAGAATTATGCCAAAATGCCAGTTTTGTCGAGTATCCTCATAAGAGCAGTCTTAAGTGAGTTAAATAACATCTTAAATGAGCTTAAAGAGTGAGAAAATGAGATGCGCGTCAGATCCGCATCATGTTCGGTAGCGGCAGCTCTTAAAGTGACAGCAGCCTAATAAACCAGTTGCTGTGATGTCTTTCATTAATGTTAATCAAAGAATAAAGGTAACAGAGAAAATTGTAGCTTTAATAAAGATTAATCAGTATTTCATTTATAATTTATACAGTGAAGACTGTAAAGTGTTTGATAACTTTATTCGATTTCTGTATATTTACACAGGCCACAGATAAATATGACATTTATTATATTGGGTTTATGTGAAGATTGTTTTAAGTTCACTTAAATTAAAAGTTGTTATTTTAAATGCCTAATATTGAAACTGATAGCTTTTAGTTATACTATAACGTTGAATGTCTATAATTAATGTTTAGAAAAAATCTATTTCATATAAACAACAGTAGCAGTATTAGTATCAGTGATACTGGCCTTCATTCATAGAAAGATGCCATTAAACAGTTATTTAAAATATACAGTCTATATGTTGTTTCTACATTAATTTGGAGAGTAACTGTGGAATTATTACAATTAAAAAATATTAAAAACTCTATTAATCGCGATTAATTACAGAAAAAATGTGTGATTTAGAGTTGTCAAAAGTACCGACTTCGGTACCAGCTTTTTGAGTGCTGCTGAGCAGATAAACACCTCTGATTGGCCATTCTGTTGATGTGCTCATCAGATGTGTCTGTGATTGGCTTCAATGATCAATGCTTCAAAAACGCTGTAAGGCAGGAACACACCAAGCCGACGGTCGGCCATCGGTCAGTTTTTGTTCGTCGGCCGAATAAGTTTACTCAGCGTGTTCCGCACCGTCGACTGAAGTTGTTCCTCGTCTGCTTTTTTCGGCCGATTCGACATGTTGAATCGGCGTCAGAGCTCATCGGTCCATCTGGCCATCTAATCATTCTGATTGGCTGTTCAGCTACTGCCACCTGCTGGTACAGAAAGGCATTCCTTCTTACGCAGGCGCAGAACGGACGTGCTATTTGACCGTCGGCTGTTGAGCGTCAGTTTGGTGTGTCAGGGCAACTTTGGACCCAGACGCTGCCGACGTGAGCCAACCCCACAGTCTGCTTGTTTTTTTGCCACTAGTTCATCGGCGTCGACTTGGCGTGCTCCTGCCTGTACACAGATACACACGGAATCGTTTGAAAGCAAGCGCTCCCACTTTCAAAACGCTTTCAAACATAAACACTTCCGTGTGCTTTCAAACGCTGCCATGCGTTGATCATTGTAGCCAATCATGTTTATGAACAGCGCTCAACATCACATTTTTAAAATTTCAGTACCTACTGAAGGTGGTACTTTTGACAACACTAGTGCGATTAATTAGTTTTTTTTATCTTTATCGATTGACAGCACAAGATTAATCACAAACTTTTCCATTCTTTCTAAACTTCTAAAAGTTTAATTTTAAATTCTAAAAGTTTGTTTATTTTCAGGTTTAAATTAGGGGCTGTTTACACGACACCGTTTTTCGACTAAAAACAGAAAACTTTGTATGCAATTTGTCCTTTAATTTACGGGACAACTGAAACTTTTTTTGGGGGCCTGAAAAAGCAAATATTTGAAATCGGGATTCAAAGTGGAAGTTTTTGGAAATGATACCTTTATCGTCTCTGTGTAAACTACAAAAAAGTCGAATTTGTGAAAACGGTGCATCATAAGCTATATGTATTACGTGTTCAGTCTATAGGTGCGTAGTGTTTCTTGACAAAGTGACATTGCCAGCTACTGGCCTGGCATCAGAATTCAGCATTTTTAGTCATTTTTATGGATCCATGTGAACAAGAGAATGCTTTGACAACGTTGTCGTCTGTATGCGAAAAACGCGAAGGAAAAACTTATGTTTTTGGTGCATCATTGTCGTGTAAACATACCCTTTAGACTTTGAATAACAGATTTCCAGTGTGACCCTCCTGAACTCCACAGAATGTTGTAGTTCACACATCACCGTCATTATGAGTTGTGTGTGGAATGTGAAGGATTCTGTATACTGAGCTGAAAATCTCCAACACTGATAGAGGTCATTTCTTTTTTATGAAAGCTAAGAGCAGCAAATAAAGCAGAACAAACACCTCTCTCGCTGTTGTTTACATGCCAGTGATTATCTGTCATGCCATAATTTACTGAGCCATGTTCTAGATTGTTCATCACAATGGAAACAGTCAGGTGTACTGCATTGCATTTTTGTGATACAGTATGTAGTGTATACAGTAGGTTTAGTACATTTTGGCAATTATGGTAGTATGCAATTCCCAACATAGCCTTAGAGACTAAAATACTGAATTTCACATGACACCACGTCATGAATGTGTCAGTTACAGTTCAAAGAAGAACTTCAGTACAAGTATGCATGGGTAGTTTTCACACCAAGGTGTCCTACATTGTTTTTCCTTCCTCTAAGTCTATGTCTACACTAATTTTGGCCTTCCATCCACACTGAGATGCACACAAATACAAATGTATTTGAAAAGGATGTCACATGATGTGACGCGTATTGTACCCATAGATATATTATACCAGCATGTGTTTGCTATGTGCTTTTCTCTTTGAGTGTTTCTTAAGATAAATGTTACTTTGTACAATCTTTATATTACATTACTGCAAAGATGGCAGAAAATTTACTCAGAATTGCTGTCCTGTGGCAAAACATGAAGGTAATTGCATTTTAGACCAAACATGAATTAGCGATTGATTGCGACTTGGATGCAACAGTAAGTATATTCTGCTAATAAAATGATCTTGCCAGAAGAATAGTGAGCGTCTCAGTGAGCTTTTATTATGTTTCACACATGCGCAGTTAAAAGATTTTAGTATTTTTTGTCATTTCAATTTTGACTTTTGTCAAACACTTGAAAACACTAGTATGAACATTTTTCAGTGTTAGGGGTAACACATTGCAAGTAACTTGAGTTACGTAATCAGATTACTTTTTCAAGTAGCTAGTAAAGTAACGCATCTCCTGTCCCAATGTCGAGAGAAATAAAGTGCAGAGGTGTTGTGTGCGCTGAGTGAACATGATGGTTATTGTAAATGTGAACATGCATTTACTCATCTCACTTGCACGAAAACATTCAGTATTCCCCAAAATGAATAAAAACAGTGAAATGCAATCTCAGAATTTTATGCAAAATATATTCAATTACAAAAATATACTTTATGTATTTAATCTCACTTTATTAACCAATGTCTTTGCTGCTGACCTTCAATGATCCAATTCAACCATACTAATAAGCAAAAATTACTAAATAAGAGTGTTGAACTTCCTTCTCCTGTTTCCTATTCTTCTTTTATCCAGAATGGCAGCACAGCTGAAAGGTTTGTTTGAGCTGCACCTTCTACTGTCCAGGCGTAAATATGCATTTCCTTCAGCCTGAGGCTTATTTATTTCACTTTTGGTGTTAAAGGGCA
Source organism: Elopichthys bambusa (assembly GCA_037101425.1). NCBI lineage: Eukaryota > Metazoa > Chordata > Actinopteri > Cypriniformes > Xenocyprididae > Elopichthys > Elopichthys bambusa. The sequence continues at coordinate 4,196,890 of CM074444.1, forward strand.
CTTTACATTTGCCAAAAATAGAACTTTTTTGCTGTTATTAAAAAACAAACAAGCAAACCTAGCACAGGTGAGAAAAAGTAGCACATTACTTTTCATAAAAAAGTAACTAACACAGTATTATAATGCATTACTTTTAAAAGTAACTTTCCCCAACACTGACCGTTTTCAAATATATCTGGATTAATGTTGAAATACCCTAAGAAGCTTCCATGATAAGCCACCCAGGAATCTTGTCCAGACCTCTGGAGGGAATTCTTGTGGCTATGATCTCTTAAAACTACATCTCTCTTCTCAACCACAGCTATTGCATTGCAAAGTAGTATAGGAACTTATGACAAACAAGTGTCAGTTGACTGCTTATGAGGAAACAAATGATGGGAAAATGTCAAACTTGATTAGCAGCCGTGAAGATGCATGTTTGTATGGGCTTAGCGTGTTTGCACTGTGCATGCATTCGTTTCACATCACTATGAGTCAGAGTTTTCGTATTTGTAATCTCATTTACGGTTTCCTGTAAAAGCGCATTGAGAAATAGCTTGCCGAAACTCCAAATCTGGCTTTGAAGATACAACATTTATTTAACGGAGACACTAACAGCCAAGATGATTGAGTGTGGCGTTCCGGTTGAACTTTAAAGCATGTTGCAAAGGGCTCCCATTGCTTTCTTGTGTCTTACTTGCTCTGGTGAGTCTATGTGTGTGTGTGTAAAACCTTCAATACAATAATATGTCTTGTAGACAAGGTCTTTTCACAGATGAAAGTATGTAAAGTGTGTGTATTAAAATATGTTGGCCTTAGAAATAAATAGTTTGTATCCACAGGAATAAAAAATAAAAAACAATTATCACCAATGAGACTGAACAGAAAATACACTAGTCTGGCATTGTTTCTTTTAAAGCTGACACTTAAATGTAACAATTGAGAACTCCATTAAGTCCCCAAAGAGCAAACTTTGAGCAATACAGTTTTTCTCTGGGTACATCTCTGTGTTTTATGTCGAAGTTTACTTAGCTTGACATTCTGGAGAAATTAGTCTCCAGAAGTTATGTAAATTTGACAGAACCTCCAGGGACATCCAGTTAGAAAACAATTCATAAAACAAACTAATTTGTTATTCTAGAAATGCACAAAGGGTCAGGGTGTGGATTAGTCAGTAGCATTTATAATTGGTTTTGTGTGTAATATAAAACATTATATATATATATATTTAATTTTTTAATAAAAAATATAATTAAAAAATAATTAGTGGCAGGTCTCATTTTCATTATCTCAATGTGTGAGAGAGATTCTCTGGCTGTCTTTAGTCTGCTCTTGAGTAACCTGGGTGGGAGGTTTTGCTCTAGGCCAATGCATCTGCTGTCTACATGGCTATCAGTGCAGGCAGTGAGATATCAATAGACGGCATAAATAAGGTTACATTTAACTAAGATTTCTTTTCTCTGTAAGGTAATGCTTATTACACTGAGACTAACGCAGCAAAGTGAAACCTTTTTTGTGTATATTAGCTACCTTTTCAATTGTGAACAGTGATAGTCGTGTATATGGGTGTTGAAATGTGTGTTTGTATAAATTCCTTTCCAACGTCCAAGAGGGGGGGGGGGGGGGGGTGGAAACAGGGAATCCCCCCACCCAACATTCATCTCCATTTCACACTCTCTTGCAGTATCTCTTGTCCTCAGACTCGAGGCCTTTTTAAAATTGTTCTCTGTAGATTCTGTGGGAACGTAATTTAAAGAAAAATAAAGATAGGGTCATTTTTTATTTCATGGTGTATCTTTCTCAATTGACACACTTTAAAGTGGCTGTAAAAGCAACAGCAACATATAAATCACAAATTTCTGTGTTCTGCCAGTGCCTGGTTGTTTTGGAAGGTCTCATAAAACAGCGAAAAGGACTATTTTATTTTTCCTTGTCTGCTGCTGGTCACATTATATCTGAGGATCTTATTTAAATGTTTTTTTTTTTTTTTTTTTTCATGTTTGCTGTAAATTGACATTCATTGCTAACAATAATATTAATATAATATTTCTAATAATAATGTTAGAAATAATATTAGGTAATATTTCAACACATTTATACATGCTTTTTCTCTCCCTTTCAGATGTCTAACTACAAGCGTGCAACGTTTGAGGAGGAGGACGGGACAGACGTCTCTGCTGACGGAGCCATCTCTCCTGACAGTGTGGAGGTGAGTGTGGGTCAGGGCTCAGTGTGGATATGTACATTTTATGTTTACTTTCAGGCTTTTTTATCCAATGCCACATACAAATAATGATACCAACAATTTAAGCTGTTAGTTCTACAGAGACGATGAGAGGTGTTACTGTTGCGCAATTCCCCCGAAATGTAGAAGAACAGAAATGGCGCTATAACACGGCAAAACAACAGTAAGAGAATAGCGAATTGCTGTATAGTTATAATGTGCTCTGTGAAGTTCAGCTGTTTCCTGGCTACCGCTGAAAAATCTAGCTGACAGTTATGTTGTGGTGAATTGCTGGGCTAGCAGGGAAGAAACACTGTCATGAGTTGGTGGTGATGTTCTTTCTTCCAGGCCGAGATACTCAGGCAAGCCGAGATACATACAGACACTGCCAGAACACCAGACATAGCTGTAGTTGGAAAATACACTCTTCAAAATAAAGTTTCTAAAGGTTTTTTTTTTTTTTTTTTGCAATGATGCCACAGAAGAACCGTTTTGGGTTCCCCAAAATAAACTTTCAGTAAACAGTTCATTAAAGAAACATTTTCTACTATAAAGAAACTTTACGCTTTGAAAGGTTCCATGGATTTGAAAGGTTCTTCATTGAACCATCAATGCCAATAAAGAACTTTTATAAAAAATTTTAAGTGTGTAGATCTCATGGATTGTGAAAATTTGCAAAAGAGAAAGGGGCCAAGCACCGAACCTTGAGGTACTTCAGTGGTTTGCTGATACTGCTTAGATACTGCTTCCCTCAAAGACACCACACAGAATCTACCCATGCACAGTGTCTAAAGTATCTTTACTGTGATAAATGTCCAGCAGAATGATTCACTTTTTGTGAATTGTTGTCATTTTTGTATGCAGTCTTCATTTATTCATTCTCTTTCAGAGTTTTAAAACTCTTGTGCTCTTTACAGGGGATGCATGGAAAGTATCATGGAAAGTATCGAATCATGGAAAACATGATTTTTCTTTTGCAGTACAAGAATGTGATGTATTTTACAAATGCTTACTTTCCAGTGAAACAAATCAAACTAAGCTGTTAAAATGAGCAAGGCAGAAATTGTCACAGATATTATGTCACAGCCATTAAACTGAATGTATTACCACCCTCATTTACATAGCAGCCTATTCAGTATTCAGTATAACTTGACCCTGATGGTCAACAGTACCTATTTTAGTATGCGAAGATTAGCCAATTATACTTGAGGTCATTAATATAAGAAGTCATAAATGTACAGAAAACTGTTTAGTAGTCTGGACACCCATAGCTAGGCGTTTATTACATAATGACTCATGACTAAATGGGTAAACATCTTGTGGATTAGGAACAAATCCATGTTTGTTTTTTTTCAGTTATAGAAAGGTAAAATAAGTCTGAACAATTATCCAGGTATGAATAATGGTCTCAAAACACAGAAAACCATTTAAAAATATCAAATGGTGGACACAATGTATGTGTCACAGAGTCACAGCAAACGGCCACCAACATCCACGCATCGTCACTGGATCTCCACGCTCCACCCACTCGTTCACAGTCTCCTGAATACAAATCACCTGCACCTGCACCTCATCACCCATGGACTATATAAAGACATTTACTTCCCTCACTCCTTTGTGTGGTCTCGTCTATGTACCTGGACTCCTTACCTTCTACTTATCTGAGCTTCCCGTGTTCCCATCCTTTCGTCTTCCATTTCCATTTCCAGTTCTCCATTCTCCGTGTTCTCCAGCATCTACGAAAGACATTACCCTGTTATTCAGCCAGCTAAGTTGCCATTTCAAAGTGCTTGTTCCATTACTCACCTTGCATCCACCAGCTGCCTCTGTCAGTCCCATGGCTCAACCAGCGACATACTCTGACGCGGCGGAGGATTGCAGTGGGTTCCTCCTTCAGTGCTCGCTCTATCTAGAAGCCCAGTCTCAACTCTTCTCTTCTGAGCACGCCCCGGTGGCGTTCGTCATCTCCTTACTCTCTGGACGAGCGCTACAATCGGCTCAACCCCTCTGGGAATCCAACACCCCAGTGACAGCCACCATCGCTGCCATTTCGAGAAGTATTCAGTCAAAGCATCGCCGATCTTTCAGTACACGACCAAATCTTCAACATACTTCAAGGTGATGACTCTGTGAGTATGTATGCCCTTTCGATTTCGTACGCTAGCGGCCGCTAGTGGCTGGAACGAAACGGCCCTGATAACAGCCTTCCGCCAGGGTTTGAATCCTCACGTAAAGCAGTTGATGGTTGTGTATGATGGCACTATGGGGTTGGAAAACTTAATTCAAAAAACCATCCACGTGGCTCAACGCTTCTCAGCATGTGCGCTCCACACTCCTCTGCCCACCTCACTATCTGTCGCCCTTCCAGCACCTGAATGCATGCAAGTGGATTCCTATCGTTTAACTTGTGTGGAGCGTCAGAGAAGAATTCAATTACATCTCTGTCTGTACTGTGGGGGAGAGGACCATGTCATCGCTGCCTGTCCCATCCGACCACCACGCCCAGCGGTGAGTACCATCCAATTTCCCACTCGGATTGCACCCCTTACTAGAACTACTGTACAAATTCTTAATTCTCACGTCTTTGTTTCAGCGCAAGCCCTCATCGACTCCGGCTCCGCAGGGAACTTTCTTTAGCAACCAGACTCTCCAGAAATTAAATGTACGTTGTAAACGCTGCCAACAGGATCTCCGTATACAAACCATCCAAGGAAAGCCGCTGGGAGGTGATCACATCCGGAACTTTTCCCCCACACTGACGCTCCGCATTGGCTGTCTGCACACGGTGGAGATCACATTCATGGTGCTGGAAGGATCCACCGCGGACATCATCCTGGGACGCCCCTGGCTCACACAACACCAGCCAGACATCCAGCGAATACGGGTGAGATCCTCAAATGGAGTGACGGATGCTTTTTATCTCCAGTCAGAAAGTCTTCTTCAAATTCCCAATCTTCTCCTGACTCCAATGTTCTTCCAGTCTTCTCTACTTCTATTGAAAGTCCTGAAACAGACCTCAAAGTGGAAATTCCTCCTGAATACCGGGCATTCCAGGATGTGTTCAGCAAGCGGTTGGCAACGCAACCTTCACTACATCAGCCATGGGGCTGCGCCACTGACCTGCTGCCTGGGGCTACTCTACCTAAGGGTAGAGTTTACCCATTGTCCATCTCAGAACAGAAGGCCATGGAGAAGTACATACAGGAGGCTTTAAAACAGCATTTCATTCGACCATCAACATCCCCTGCCACTTCAAGCTTCGGAGTATACCCAGAATTCCCTCCGGCAAACCACTACAGGGCTCACCCCGTGTCAATGTATCCTGGGCTACCAACCACCTCTGTTCCCTTGGTCGGGTGAGCCCTCTGAGATTCCAGCTGTCAACCACTGGTTCCAGCAGAGCGAGAGAGTGTGGGACTCAGCTCATGTCCATTTCCAGCAGGCAGTTCGGAGATGCAAGGGGCATGCCGACGCCAGAAGGGGCCCCATTCTTCGTTACCAACCTGGCCAGAAGGTATGGCTCTCGAAGCAGGACATCAGTCTCCGACTGCCCTGCCGCAAGCTGAGTCTCCAGTACATAGATCCATTCACCGTACAGAGGCAGCTCAACTAGGTCACCTACCGTCTCAATCTCCCAGCACAGTATCACATCTCACCTTCATTCCATGTCTCACTGTTGAAACCCCACACTTTAATAAACTTGTTTCACTCACCTCTCTGCCTCTGTCTGTGTCCTGACAGTATGTAATAAAATTTAACTGGAAAGAGAGCATGGATAACAGCATTCTTTCTCATGTAGACATTTGCATTAGCAATAACTTTTAACTGACGAAAACAGCAGGTCAGATTTCCAGAGAATTTACTGCAATGAATTATGATATGTAATATATAATTATCGATATGAATTGATACCGTTTCATGTGGACCCTTTCATTTGCTGCTCATTTTTATGTCAAGCAGGAAATGTGACACCTCTACTGTTGGTTTAATGTGCAAGCAATGATATGAAGCATGTATTTGATATGGTATTCCCCAGGCAACTTGTTTTATGTTCTTTGGGTGCTGAATGATGTTAAGAGACGTGCAGTATATTTTAATACAAATCGTATGTGATGTTCCTAGAGTTTCTACACAAGATGACATTGCTCTTCTTTGGAAAGATTTTTATGAGAAGAATTTTATTATAAGGGAAAGAAAGGATCAGTATTTGTTAGTGGCCAGACATGAACCTGCATCTCCCATGTGAGCAACATTGCTCCACATTTCAGGAGGAAGTGTTTAAACTGCAAAGCCACAATTTGTCAATATTATATTATTCTCACAAAAATGTACTGTCATGTTATAGTGATGGTATCAGACGGTAATGCTGCCTTTGCATGCTATCAGAAATTTCCTACTTGCCACTTCTGAAGTCATAATTATGAGTTTGTCGCATTTAAGTGCTTTGTTGTTATTCTTTCCAATTTCTTGGGGAAATCTTATTAAATTCTAAATGTATCAAAACTGTTTAGTCAATATCCAATCATATCCGTTCTATTCATTTACAACCATATAAACATTACCCACTCTATTGTATTCATTCACCATGCCATCTTGATAGGCAGCATAATACCATAGTACTTAGTCTTAGTGTATATATATATCATGGCACTTAATGACTGCCGTGTTCAGAAACCATGGTATTTGCATAACATAAAATGCCAAAGAGAATTGTACTAATGTACTAATGTGGTACATATCCAAAAAGCATGGTATTATGTAAACTCTATCAAATAAATAAATAAAATTCACCCAAACTTTTTGAGTGTACTTGGGTTTGGTATGTTAACCAGCAAACAGTAAGAATTAAAAAAAAAAAAAAAAAAATCTAACTTAAAAAGACTCTATGATCAATATTTGACTCTCTTTTAGGTCGGTTTCCGTAAGGGTGGTGTTCAGTTGTTTGGTCCACTGGGCAGGAGGACTCAGCTGGAGGTGGTTTTGGCCGGTCTGCTTCTCGCTTCACTTCTAGCACTGTTTGGTTGTGCGATCACACTGGGAGTCCGCTATAACAGAGGTAACACACACACACACACACACACACACACAGACACAGTAATGTACAATAACTTACTGATAAATATGATGCCATGAAACACTGATTTATATAAAGCAGGCATGCTTTTGACATCAGTTTAGTATATTTATTTAGTATATAATTTCCTAGGTGTACATGCTAAATTTGACTAACATCCCCTTATAGATACTTAAAGGGAAAGTTTACCCAAAAATGAAAATTATCCCATGATTTAGTCACCCTCAAGCCATTCTAGGTGTATAAGACTATCTTCCTTCAGACAAGCACAATCGAAGTTATATTAAAAAATATCCTGGCTCTTACAAGCTTAATAATGGTAGTAAATGTCGCTCCTGATTTTGAAGCCTAAAAAAGCACATCCATCCATCATAAAAGTAATCCACACGGCTCAGGGGGATTAATAAAAGCCTTCTGAAGCGAGGCAATGTGTTTTTGAAAGAAAATATCTATATTTAAATCTTTATAAACTAAAATAACTAGCCTCCGGCAGATGGCCTAGGCAAATTAACTTGCGCCAAAAGAGTAATCTCTGACCTGATACATGACATATTGACGAACGAGAGAAGAGGAGCTTGAGTTTGTTGTCCAGCCCTATTTGTTTAAATTGTGAAAGGTGTCTAAGCTTATGCTGCTCTACGTCATATGTCTTGCTTTTATTACAAAAACCCATCGCTTCGCTTTAGAAGGCCTTTATTAACACCTTGGAGCCATATGGATTACTTTTATGATGGATGGATGCACTTTTTTGGGCTTCAAAATCTGGCCCTCCATTCACTACCATTATAAAACTTGGAAGAGCCAGGATATTTTATAATATAACTTCACAGCTTATAATGATTGTGAAAGAAGATAGTTATATACACCTAGGATGTCTTGAGGGTGAGTAAAGCATGGGATAATTTGAAAAATCTTTAATTATTACTTACCTTTGTTTCAAACTTGTATGTTAGAAACATAATCTAATGAATAATGTAATAATTGAATGAATATCTGTTTGGGTGAATTCAAAACAATTTCAATACATCATAATGACTCACTTTAACATTGATACATCGCTCAATTGCGTCGGTATAGAAGTACTCATGGCTCACTGACCATTTTCGGAGTGCTCTAATTGGTTTTGGTTGAAAAAAAAAACCCCAACAACTTATATTTAAACAATTTTTCATAGACCTTGCCACATGTACTTTTTTTGCATGCAACTAGGTGTTGTTGCATTATGACATTTTAATTCGTTCTTTAAAAACACAATGTGTGATTGTGTGATTAGAAGCATTTCCTTTCACATACTTTCTTGTTGTTGTAAAGAAAAAACATGTTTCATCATCAAAACATCATTTCCTATGATTAAAGTCCTGTTCACATCAAGACAAATGGTTGGTGTGAACATTTGGTGCCATAAACATTTCAATTAATGAAAGACTGTTAATGTGTCTGTCCAGAAAGACACGAACATTTACATTCTGTCAATGTGGCTGTTTTTTAACAGAGAGGTGTTCTAATCTCTTTTCCATCACATTGCGAAGAAAACTGGCAAACAAATAAGATTTGTGCTGTTGGTCTCAAGCCCAGAGCCACTGCTTTTGCGTAAAACCATGACTTGATTGCGACTTGGGGCAAATGGCATGGGAAAATTGGACCAACTTTTTGTTCCAAACATTCATGTTGGTATGAATAGGCCTTAATATTATTAATATAATAAATAATTCAAATAGTATCATCCACAATCCAATGAAATCCCGATGGATAAAATCAACGCTCTACTTGCATAATTTTTAATATTCAGTTTTATGTCACATTATGGGAGTTAAAGCTACCTCTTTTTGTTTTTAACGCCCAGATCCAGCCCGTAGTATCTGTCTAACGGAGGCATGTGTAACCGTGGCCAGTAAGATCGTGGAAGCTCTGGATCGCTCCGTAGACCCATGTCAGGATTTTTACCAGTACGCCTGCGGAGGATGGGTCCGCAAAAACCCCCTGCCAGATGGCCGGTCCCGCTGGAGCACATTTAACAGCATCTGGGACCAGAACCAGGCTGTGCTCAAACACCTGCTGGGTAAGTGCTGGAAAACACACACACACACACACACACACACACACACATACACACACACACACACACGTGCTTATCTTTTTTTTTTTGTAGGATTGGATTTGCTCAGTAAATCTCACTCAGTGTTCACACAACAGAATATATTTAGAAAGACATCTAAATGATTTATTTGATTTTCCAGTAGAAACTGCTGCATTCATGCGTTTTGAAGAGTTTCACACTTCAGTTTCCCTGTACTTGGGTTGTGTTTGTAGATCTGCTCAGAAACTTTCATCGATTCCTGCATTGTGTGATCTGATTACTTGTTTTCTCTGAGTGCATCCATCACTGTCTGTTTGTTCAATAAGGGACGATGACTTTCCGCACCCATTATCTGTTTCTGTAACTTTAAATCCCTCCATTATTCACCCTCACATTGATTTAGTGCTTGCAAGGCTTTTTATAGGTTATGCTTTTTTCAATAAATGTACAGTTCAAGTTTGTAAAAACTTCCATTCAAACTGGCAGTGATGATGCCGTTGACTTGGACTTGTAGACTAGGTAAAACTTCATACCACCACAAAGCTAGGTTGTTCTGAATGTTTCCCAGGATGTTTGCTAGCATGTTCTGAGGGGTTGCTAGGGTGTTGCTAGGTGGTTGCCATGGTATTACTCTGTGGTTGTTAGGCTGTTCTGAGTGGTTGCCAGGGTGTTAATTGGTCATTTGCTAGGGTGTTCTGGGTGATTACCAGGGTGCTGCAGTGTAGCTTACACAGTTCTTGTTGATTGGCAGGGTGTTGCTAAGGAGTTACTATGCTGTTCTCGATAGTTGCCAAGGCATAGCTCAATGGTTGTTAGGGTATTCCGAGTAGTTGTCACTGTAAATGGTTTGCTAGGTTGTTCTGGGTGGTTACCAAGGCACTGCTAGGTTACTACGCAGTTCTAGAAGGTTGCTGGATTGTTGCTAAGTGGTTGCTATACTGTTCTTGATGGTTGCTAGGATGTTCTGAGTAGTTATCAGAATGCTGCAAGTTGTTTGCTAGGTTGTTTTGGATGGTCGTCAAAGTGCTGCTAGGTGGTTGTTACACAGTTCATGATGATTGCCAGGGTGTTGCTAAGAGGTTGCTGTGCTGTTTTTTTATAGTTGCCAGGGTTACATTCAGTATTTGTCTGGTACTGCAAGTGGTTTGCTAGGTTATTCTGGGTGATTGCCATGGTGTTTCTAGATGGTTGCTAGGGTATTGCCAGGTGGTTTGATCTGGTGTTCTCGGTGGTTGCTAGGTGGTTATTTAGAGGACCAAAAGAGCCCACCCACTAGGGCCCTTCCTTTAATGTAAGTCTGAGGGATTTTTTCACACATTTATTGTACACCAGGCCCAAAACAGGTCTGATGTTTTAAGGCTGGCCCACACTAAAAGATTTTTAAAATCTTATCAGATTTTCAAAACGTGAGAGACCACAAACATAACGATAAAAAAATGATAGATTTAAGAGTTTTGTTCCTATAGTGTGTGGAGTGCCGTGATGTGACCAAGACAGCACAACACAACACACACTAACAGTATGTAAAATCTCTCACAGTCAAACATGACTTTAGAGTAAACAAACATGGCGGACAACGGGCAAGAAGAAATGGCGATAATAGTGTTTGGACTGCTTTTTACAGAAAAATCACAGAAAAAAATGAAAAAGATTTGGATAAAGTCATGTTATGCTTCCGTCATTCCGTCAGCTCGCTTTCTGATTGGGTATCGTTTCGTTCCACATCGCAATCTACAGAGTGCATACGCATTTGCCCTTGGGGTTCCCCCCAAACAACAGGATTTCTGATCGGTGTGGCCCGACGTTCTTCTGAGCAGATTCAATCACTCAACACACCTCACACCACAGGAAAATCTGATAAAATAATCTGTAGAACCATCAAGATAATCAGGACTTTACCTAGGATTGTCAGAAGGGGAGATTTGGGCTCAAAATCGGCCCAATTATCTTGTAGTGTCTGGGTGCCTTTAGAAAACTATAGCACTTTTTCTCAAGCCATGTGATTTTACGTAGGCTTAGCATTCATTAAACGCTGTTTTGTACAAACTCTAAGAATGATAAATGGCAGTATTGACGTTTGCCTTAGCAAACAACACTAATTAATGGAAAGTCAACCATAATTGGGGAGTCTCATCAATCTCTCTCTCCATCTCATTCCCACTATGTAAATCTGAATGCAACTTTTCATTTTTCAAAAAACTATTTATTGAACTCACGGGTTTACTTATTTGCTGCCTTGCAAACTCTAGAGTTCTGGAAATGCTAATGTAGTCTCTTTTGTGTTTAAATGCATTGCTCCATCATCCTCCCTCTTTCTAATTGTTGGTCTATTTTACTCTTCCTGCTTTATTTAATAACCTGTTGTAATGCACTGGCTTTGATCAAGCTCTCTCTCTCTGTCTAATGAATGCGCTCTCACACTGGGGTCCCTGCGGCCGTTTTGCCCTGATGACACTCCATCACATTGACTCTGCATGTTGCATCACCCCCGCAGTCAGCTCCATCCAATCACACGACACTGTTCTCTCAACACTCTGCACATTTAATAACACTCGCCTTACATCGACATAGTTTTGATCTCAGATTACTTTTAGATATGTGATACATCTTTTTTGGTTCTTTGTGGTGTGTGTGATTGGGCAAGTGAACACCTCAGCATGCTGAAGAGAACACAACGCTCCAGTGAACAGTAAATGAAGAGTATTCCCTAATGACCCGAATCAGAGAACTAGTGCAGCCCCCTGAAGAGAGAGAGAGAGAACAGAAAGGAAGAAAATGTTGAGAAGAAGTGGTGGAATAAAAGGTGCTCACACTACATTTTAAGCTTGTGGAATTATTTTGGCCCTAACATGAATATGGGCAACAGTACAAGACATCACACTCTGGGGCTTCTGTACTGCAAAACTGATAATCATGCCAGGGTGTTGTTAGGGGGTTGCTAGGGTGTTTAATGTGGTTACCAGGGTGTTGCTAAGTGGTTGCCAGGGTGTTCTGGGTGGTTGTTAGATAATTTCTAGGTGTTTTCTATGGTGGTATGGGTACTTTCCAGGGAATTGCTAGGTGGTTGCAGTGGTATTTAATAGAAGGTTCTGGGTGGATGCCAGGGTGTTGCTAAGTGGTTGCTATGGTGTTCAAGGTTGGTAAAGATTGCTAGGTGGTTACCATGTTGTTGCTAGGTGGTTGCCTGGGTGTTAGGGTCTTATCTAGAACCAGTAGTGTTTTTGAAAAGTACCAGAACCATGCAAAATTTCTAAGTTTCGGTTCCGAAAACAGTTCTGGTGTGATGGGTGTGTGGAGCTTTGATTAGAGACGTCTCACCCCATGAATATTATAGCAATGAATGCACTGAAAAGCCCTCGCACTACTCATATACGTCAGATATCAATGCAGAGAGAGAGAGAGATGCACAAAGCTGCACGATTCATCTTTAAAAGATCGCATTCTCAATTTCATCACCCATATGATCTAACGATTCAAAATCTGTGTTTGCGCTGCCGCAGATGTAGTCATGTTTAGATATAAACAGCTTCACAAACAATCTTTTCAAACACACAGTATCATTATTTCTGTTACAAATACTCCAGTTATCACAGAAGTATACAAAAGTTTATTATTCAGATATAAACACTGATGTTTACGTTACCGATCAAAATAGAATAAATCACCTTTTGAAAGTAACTGGGTGCTTCAAATAATGACTGTATTAATTGCATTGTTACGCCACTAGGTGGCAACAAATTACTGTTAAAACTGTATCCATCACTGAATCATTCTTTCAGAAACAAGTGAAGTCTTTATGAATCCAACTTACAAAAATATTCTGTTTCACCTGTCTGGATCTTACATGTGTTCAAGAATCTTATTTGTGTTGAACTTGTGGTAACACTTTACAATAAGGTTCATTTGTTAACATTAGTTAATGTATTAACTAACATGGACTAACCATGAGCAATACATTTGTTACTGTATTTGTTAATCTTTGTTAATGTTAGTTAATAAAAATACAGTTGTTCATAGTTTGTTTATGTTACTTTACAGTGCATTAACTAATGTTAACAAAAACAACTCTTGATTTTAATAATGTATTAGTAAATGTTGAAATTAACATTAACAAAGATTAATAAATGCTGTACAAATGCAGTTTATTATGAATGTAGTTAACTGTTAACTAATGAACATTATTGTAAAGTGAATTAGTTGAGATTAGCAGTCTGGTAAACTCATTTTACAAGTATAATAAACACAAAAATGACTGTTTGAGTTGAGTATTATGCATTTTTCCCCCTTACTACTATTTTTATTGGTTGTTTAACCCTTCACACCGGTGTGATCAGTCTTGGCTAGTCCCTGGAGCGTACGATCACACCGGTGTGATTAGAACGTTCAGTGCATCATGTGATCAGCTGCCAAATTCAAACGTGCTTGCGCGCTTTGGCTGGCGCCAAGCCAGAGTCGGACACGCTCAACGCTTTTCATATCACAAATATGCAGTGTTTTCAACCACATAATGTTTATTTTAGGTTTATTTAAGTACTAACAAAACAACACATTTAGAGTTTGTAAAATACACACTGATGTCTATGGAAGCGGCAATAACAATCCTTTCCATTATAATTCGACAACGCATTTTATTCATATCAGATACACATTGTGTATGTAACTTTAAAGTTTGCTGTATTTTTCTCCCAGTTCACCGGCTCACTTACTTTCATGTATTTCGGGAGAAGTGGATGAATTTGCGTGTTGTAAATCCAACAGATCCGATTCTCTGTACTGCTGCGCAAACTAACAAGGCGGCGCCCATCGCGTGTATAGCTCAACTAACGCGATCGTTATAAAGGTATTTAAACAGCAAAACACATCCACTTGAACATATTTGTCAATCGGAATATCAGATCTTTCATGCTATAGTTAACAAATTTGTGAATATTTCGAATAAAAAAGTAATTAAAAAAATATAATCATTATTATAATATAATAAGCAGATCATCAGTCATACAGCGCTATTGTGGCTGCGGTGTGTCACGTAACAAGCAATGACGCATCACCATGGAAACAATAAAGTGATATGTTCTAAATAACGGTCACCTTGAAAAACTCACGCTGGGGGCTCAACCAGGATATTTTAAACTTACGAGTGAAAGGGTTAATCATTTTAGTGGAACGGGAATCGGAACCGGAATCGTTACACCGTGTCTACACCACACATCGCATCACAAGAGCTAAAGCTGTCTACACTAAACGTGAAAAACCGACCATTGCAAAGAACTTGGACTACGTCAGAAATAGAACGGGGAATTTGTTTACTGTCGGGAATTTGTTGTCGCGTCACATCCAGTGTAGACAGTATCACTGATTATAATTGATTCTATTGACTTTTGATGCATCGCGCCACTCACATCCGATGTAGGAATCGGATCTGGAAAATCGGAATCGGAACTGGAAAATTTCTTACGATTCCCAACCCTATTGCTAGGTGGTTACCAAGGCATTGCTAGGTGGTTGCAATGGTCTTCTGGGTTGTTGCTGGGTGTTTGCTAGAGTGTTTTAGGTGGCTGCCAAGGTGTTACTAAGTAGTTGCTTGGGTCTTCTGGGTGGTTACCAGGGTATTTCTAGGTTGTCGCTAGGATGTTCAAGGTTGGTTACCAGAGTGTTGCTAGGTGGTTACCAGGATGTTCTGGGTGATTTCCAGGGTGTTGCTAGGGTTGTATGGATGGTTTCTAGAGCGTTGCTTGGTGGTTTGCTAAGGTGTTTTAGGTGATTTGAAGGGTGTTAGGTTGCTAGGTGACTACTTACTGGCCCAAGTCGTAAAATAAATTTTTGTTTACACCCTAGTGATGTGCATAAATGACTTTAACCCAAAAATATCATTTGAAATGAAACAATACAGTAAATATTTTATTATGATGTATATGTATTATACATTTATTATTTTATTACGTTGCAAAAATATCTGCATATTAAAATATGGTACTGTGTAATGGGAGAAATGTGTCAACCATGAGGATTTGCTACACTGCATTATTGTTCACCACAGATATTGACACAATAGTTGACTAAAATAGACAGAATGAAAAGGACAGATGATACACCAAATTGAGAGTGCTAGAAAGGGATGTTTTTTAAACAAAAACAAAAGCGGAGAGTCGTGAAGTCAGATTATGTGTTTGTAAGTGTGCGCTTTGCTCTCACACAGAGCAACTCTGAAAAAGACAAATGAGCGCTTTTTGCCAGTGCGCCTGCTTGATGGCCACCTTTTGCCCAGCAAACACAAACAAACATAAGCAAAATCTGGAAATGGAATGAGATCAGCTCTGAATTCTGCTAGACGAGCAGCGAGTCATGCCAAAGCCCATTCCTTTCTCACCGTGTGTCCTCTCTCTAGACTAGACCTGCTGACCGGTAATTGGACTGCCACTGTTCCCCTGAGAATTTATTACTTGAATATTCCTGCCTCCTGTTTCTTAATGTAATTGCACTGTTAGGAGGAGAAAATACTACAGAGAAGAAAAATGAGCAAGAATAGAGGGGAGAGGGGAGTAAGAGGTGGTTTAGGTATTGTTTGCTTGAATGATCATGTTGTAGATTAATTACACCATCGCTCTTTCGCACAACACAGATGTGTATAAAAACACAAAGAGCAAAGTGAATTATTCCTCCTCTAAAGAAGTGTGAGGTGTATTACCATGACAACAACTAAGAGCACCAATCACAGATCATGATGACAAGCATAATTGTGTGCTCAGGAGTGGGTGGTTGCATGTATATTTGCGACTCATCCTTTGTGTGCCTTTATCTGTTTGTTCACACCCCGTGTGTTCCTCATTTGGATGAGATGTTAGGGAACTATACACCGATCAGGCATAACATTATGAGCACTGACAGGTGAAGTTAAGTGATTATCTCTTCATCACGGCACCTGTTAGTTGGTGGGATATATTAGGCAGCAAGTGGACATTTTGTCCTCAATGTTGATGTGTTAAAAGCGGGAAAAATTAGCGAGTTTTGCAATAGCTAAACGACTGGGTCAGAGCATCTCCAAAACTGCAGCTCTTGTGGGGTGTTCCCGGTTTGCAGTGGTCAGTATCTATCAAAAGTGGTCCCCTAACCGGAGACAGGGTCATGGGCGGCCAAGGTTCATTGATGCGGGAGCGAAGGCTGGCCCGTGTGGTCCGATCCAATAGATGAGCTACTGTAGCTCAAACTGCTCAACAAGTTAATGCTGGTTCTGATAGAGAGGTGTCAGAATACACACAGTTTGTTGCATATTGAGCTGCATAGCCACAGGCCAGTCATGGTGCACATGCTGACCCCTGTCCACCGCCGAAAGCGCCGACAGTGGGCACGTGAGCATCAGAACTGGACCACGGAGCAATGGAAAAAGGTGGCCTGGTCTGATAAATCACATTTTCTTTTAAATCACGTGGGTGGCTGAGTGCGTGTGCGTCGCTTACCTGGGGAACACATGGCACCAGGATGCACTATGGGAAGAAGGCAAGCCGGCGGAGGCAGTGTGATGTTTTGGGCAGTGTTCTGCTCGGAAACCTTGGGTCCTGCCATCCATGTGGATGTTACTTTGACACGTACCACCTACCTAAGCATTGTTGCAGACCATGTACTCCCTTTCATGGAAACGGTATTCCCTGGTGGCTGTGGTCTTTTTCAGCACACCTGCAACAAAGCAAAAATGGTTCAGGAATGGTTTGAGGAGCACAACAATGAGTTTGAGGTGTTGACTTGGCCTTTCAAATTCCCCAGATCTCAATCCAATCGAGCATCTGTGGTATGTCCTGAATAAACAAGTCCGATCCATGGAGGCTCCACCTCACAACTTACAGGACTTAAAGGATCTGCTGCTGACATCTTGGTGCCAGATACCACAGCACACCTTCAGGGGTCTAGTAGAGTCTAGTGGATTGTTTTGGCAGTATAAGGGGGACCAACACAATATTTGGAAGGTGGTCATAATGTTATGCCTGATCGGTGCACATTCGATTTTTTTGAAGAAAATGTGAGTTTGTCAGATCCTTTTTTTCTTTCTTTCTTTTATTTTTTTTAAAAATTTTTTACAATTCATTAAAAATAAAATTCATAGATACAATTACACTATGATGAATATAAGCAGTGAAGCAATTTTGTTAAAACATTATTAATATAATAAACGGTTATCTGCCAAGTCATGTGGTGCTACCAACATGCAGAAAAATAAAGGAAATGATATCATAACCCTGCAGACCCTCATGACTATATGTCAAGGTCAGCAAGTCTTATAAAATATTAAAAATAATTTGACCTTTTTATAACATGGTAAAGTTCTGATTGTAAAATGTCACATGGTGATACTCCCCCCAAAAATATTCATGAATTAGCAATGAAAACTATATATATCAAATATATCAAAAAACTTTTTTGAAACAAATGAATAGAATCTATACACTCACATGTTTTTCATTTCCTTTCTTTATCTTGAGCGTTTGTATTTGTCATTGACCCTCCTAAAGATTAATACTGTTCTGGGTGGTTGATATGTGGTTGCTTACTGACCCGATCAAATGTGCTCATCCTCAAGTATTTATAATATTTTGTAATTCTAGGGAGTTTTTGTCATCTTATTATTCACCAAATTAAAAAAAATCCAACCCATTGGACTCATTGAAAAAAAAACAAAAAAACAAAACATGCCCATGGCAATATTTTGGAAATATTGTTGATTCTTGCACGTTTTGTGGCACTTTCAAGTTAAATGTCCAGTGAGTGGCTCAAAAAGCATGTTAAGTTTTATCCTAAAAAAAATTTATGTTGCTCTGGCAACATTTTATTATGCTGGTTGATGTACATATTGCTGCAGTCTGAAAACGAAATGTTTGGTGAGTGGCGCTAAAAGGAAATGCTCTATCAAGTATAACGTACCACCTACCCAATACCTAACCGATAACAAAAGCAAACCATTTTAGCTTGTTTCTACAAGTACTTGAGGTGTGGCTTGTGTATCACAGGACTTGTACCCAAGTAAGGCTGTATCAGGTGTGCTACCGAGCAAGTTTACTATGTCTGAAAAGCTACCCAAAGATAACTGATGGGTGCTCATATCTTACATACAGCTCCTGAGGTTGTCCTCAAAATTATAAGAATGCACATATACCTTTTATGGGGAGTATTTTAACTTAAGTGCTGCAAGCCATACTTGTTTTTTGTTGTGTTCATAAGAGAATTCTATTGTTGAATAGTATTTTGAAAAGTGTTGTATTCTGACGTAATGTGTGAGAACACAAGTAAAAGAGTACACAAGGTGGATGAAGTTTTCTGGAAGGAAAGAATATTCGTCACCGTTGTTCCTCTCTCTACTACCCAGCAGCTAATGGTTCTGTAGAGAGGTTCAACCGTGTGCTCAAACACACTGCCCAAATGGCCATCCAGCAACATCAGTCATGGTAACTGACTGTACCATGCCACTCCACATTCTGCAACTGGCACTTTACCATTTCAGCTTCTCTATGGAAGGCAAATGCGCACAACTGCTCCTGTGCACCCGCCATCTGACATGACTGTTTGCAGCAGTATTACGCGGCTACAACACAAAATGAAAAAGTACAATGATGCTAAGCGGGGTGCTCGCACTCCTTGTTTCCAGGAGGGGATAAAGTGAGGGTACAGAACCAATTGCATGTTCCAAAGAGACACAGAAAGTTTACCGATCCTCTCATGGTTTCCAAAAGACTTGGGGGGGGATACATACATTCTTTCTGATGAAAAGACATGGAATGCTTCCCATCTCACTGCATTTCCATGTACACCAACAACTCCAGCTAAGAACACTGCTCACTACACACACTCATGCCACTGGACCTAAACGTGATTATCTGAAGCCTAGTTGTTTAAAGGACTATGTTACTTAACTCTGATGTAATATTCTTGAAAGTGTTATATTCTGAGAATGAAAGTGAAAGACAGGGCCGTCGCTAGCGGGTCGAAAGGTGGTGATTTGCGATTTGCTTTGGCAGCCAACAACAGCACAGTTTAATCCTGCACTCAGCAATGTTCAAAAAGTTTCTGCTTAATTAATTAATTTGCTCTTTTTACCCCATTTTAACAATGGTTTCCTATAGAGACCGGAACAGGACAGCATACAAATGGAAGTTAGAATCCATCATGGCGGCTCACATCGTTTACTCAGGAAAAAGGTGGATGCATATGGAGCTGGTTATGTGATGCAAACATCAAGATGTATTAGTTTACAAAACTTGCATTATGGTAAAAGGGTTTGGAGGTAACAATAGTATTCTGCAAGGAACTGTACAAAATAAGTCTTTATTAGGTGTAGGTGCCAATAATGTTCGATAAATCTTGACACTGCAGTTAATTGTATGTATAGGTAAGTTCTTGGAGTTTTGCAAAAATGTAGGTAGAGGCACGTTTTTACAGTGAACCTGTGTTGTCAAAAACCACAAGAGTGTTTACACGGTTCAGGAAGTTAACCTGCATGGCTTGACCCTCACTGGTTGTTTCCCTGTTGAGTTGAATTTGCACCTAGCACTGCCAATCACCTGTCCCGGTTCTATCCTCTTAATTTTGCAATTTCTCATGTGAATAAAGTTAGCATGACAGTGGCAGAGCTTTCCCCCTCTGCCTGTCTTCCCGCTGGCAGCTGCGGCACACAGTGTTTTGACCGCGACTGATGGCAGAGGTTATTGAGGATGAAAACCACCCTGGTTGTTTGGCTCGCCAATGGCGTCTGCATTTCGTCATGTTTTGTCACGCAAGGGCAACTGTCATGGATGTGACATTCAGAAGATGGATGACAGGACCCTTTTTTGCAGTTCTGACTCAGTTTACCTCCATTGCTTCTGCTTACGTACCATCATTCCATGCAACATGACGGGAGCCAATCAGAGGGCACCGTCTTGTCAGCTTGTCAGGCAGCTGGAGAAACTCAGATTGCTGTTTCATGACCCTGTGCGTTGACCCCGCGCAAGTTGTTCTCCCTGCTGTCATGTTTGTTTACCCCAACAATGGTACTCCAAGCTTCCCCTTAACTACGTGACGTTTCTGTCTCTCGTCCTTCAGGTCTTTTATTTCTGTGGGGGACAATTTTGTTTTAGCATCAAGCTCTAAAAGAATATTTCACCTAAAAATGAAAATTGTCATCTTTTAGTCACCCTTTTAGTCACCCAATGCTGTTCCAAACACAAAAGAAGTCATTTAGAAGAAAGGTTTGATTTTAAGCATATGGCCGTTGAGCTCCAAAAAGTAAAAACAAACAAACAAACCTATACCTTGGCCTATACCTAATTTTGTTTTAATGTAAAGAGCAGCTTGAACATTTATTGTTTTGTATTCTATAGAAGAAAGAAATTTGGATATAAAATTTGTAATAACATGAGGGTGAGTAAAGGATGAAAATTTTCATCTTTCGGTGAGACTATTTATCAAATGTTACAATTTTGTGATGTAACTCAAATTCAATTTTTTATGTGTTCCTGTAGAAAATGGCACCTTTAACTCAAGCAGTGAAGCAGAGAGAAAGACGCAGTCATACTATCTTTCCTGTCTCAATGAACAACGAATAGAAGAGCTCGGAGCCCAACCACTCATCGACTTGATTGCAAAGGTGAGTGTTTCTGTGGCGCCCCCTCTGGTGTGGAGGGTAAACAGTGCAAACAGGAATTGGGAACCTTTTCCATTTCAAAAAGGCATTTCTTTAAAGCAAAGCTAATGCAAATATTTATAAAAATACCCAATTTTCAGTAATTAATTGTTTAATGTACAAAATCATGGTAACACGATCATTTAAAATTGCTCCCTTTGACAGACTTAACATGTATAAAATGTAAAACAAATGTAAAAAAAGAAGAGAACTTTACTTGTCCTTGCAGAGATGTGGAGATCATATTCTTTCTAATGCAATTGTGCATATTTACTACAGCAAAACACAGGGGTGAAGAGGCACAAAGGTATACAAAATATTTTTAAAAATATAGTAAATGTCACTTTATAATAACACAGTAAAAGCTGGTGTCAGCTATTCATTTGTAGTCATTTTTATGTATATTAATTAGGGACACAAAACCACCAATTTTGTAGAATGACCTTTGATTTAATTTGATGCCTGATTAATTTTTTTGATTGGTTTTCTGTGCATCTCCTAAAAATAGAGTTCTTTATTTGAACTGAGGAAGATACCTTATCTCAAATGGCTACGATACTATTAATTCTTCTCGGTTTAAAATCAGCGAGCCTTGAAATTTTGTAGACTTCCTTCAGTGAAAGACATTTTCATGTTCATGCACTTCTATCTCTCTGAATCAGCCATTTTGAAGAAGAAAGCTCTGTAACTAACCCTCAGCACAGACCTGAAAGATTAATCCATGTTACATACACAAAGCAATGATGTCAAACAGCTCTTCATCTACTTAATTTACAGCCCTCCCCACACACAGCTGCCTTCTGGAAGGTTTAAAAGAGATACGGTTGGGAAGATGGCGGACGAAAAATGTACACTGCCTTTTGAACACACTTTTACAAATGCTACCCTTCTCTTATGTCTTTCTCTCAATCTGTCGCTCTTTCTGTCATCTCGTGTCATTGGGATCACAGTGATAGAGCATATAGTGTTGAAGATAGCTGAGAATAGTTTTATTCTCAGAGGTTAGATAGATTTAATTGGCTTTGATATTAGGTGTCAGCCCGAAAACATCAGCCTGAGTCATGTTCTTCAAGCTTTTGTCTTTTGTCACACTTCCAGAACGTAATACCTTTGATCTAAACATCTTAAAATCAACATGAAATGCAGCTTATTTTACTTCAGTAAATGTGATATATTTCAACAAGAAAACTATTCAACAAGAAAATGAATGTGAGTTGGAACTTGGGCTTTCTATATCAGAATGGAAAGAGATCTGAGTGCAAATTTGCAGTCAGTTGTGGAGAGAATTTTTATTATTATTAAATTTATTATGAATATTTGCATCTTGGAATTTTTTTCAGAGCATTTTTTTAAAACTTTTATTAGGACATATTTAGTGATCTTATTTCATTATCTTGTCATCAAAATCCAATACTATTCAATCAGTTCACTGAAATTATTTAATATTCTGGCTGTGTACTGAAATGTGCATAAAAGTAATGTTTGTTTGTGCATCAATATAACAGACTCACGCGTGCTCACTATACGACTCCCGTAGGTCACCGCAATCATGTTTACCTTGAGCGCAATCATCATCCAGCAAAACTTTACTAGCAGGATGCTGGTTTGTTTCATCCAGCCGAGAAACTTCGTTTGTGTATCATCTGGCCTTACAGTGGTGGAGTGTTTTAATGTTACATTCAGTCTGTATTTCACACAGCGTGGCTCTTCAGAAACAATCACACTGGAATGAATAATTCACTGAAAACGTAACTCGGGTCTCTGTTCTCTCTGCCCTTTCTGATGTAATCAGTCTTGTTTTCTTTAGTACTGTTTTGGACTGATTGTTTGCATGAACTCGCATACTGGATCATTGGACTGAAATCTTTCCCAAAGTTTAGCATCTTTGATCTGATCGCAAGAAGAAGTGAAATCAGAGTAAGAATACAAAATTTCCACCTGCCAGGGTTACAGGTGCTTGTTTCATTGTAGATTCTCAGTATTATAAACTCGCAACTTCTAAGAACTGTGTGATGTAAATTACATTAATAATGCAATTTCATGTGCTTCAGTAATTTATTTGCGTTATTTGCATTAAAATATTTGCAAAATATATTTGCAAAAAAAAAATTATATAAATGCTCACTCTTTGTAAGGAATGTAAATATGATATTTTATCAATATTTTTTCTAAATGTGTAAGCCTTTGGACTTTGGAAAAGATAGCAAATAAATGGAAGCAGGTGCGAGATCCAGAGCCTGGCGTGATGCCAGAGCTGACACCTGAGCCATATATCGCCCTGGAGCCTGAGCCTAACATGTCTGACCAGGTGCGGCAACATTGTCCGTCACCAAGTGAATATTGGTGGAATATGAAGGGATAGTTTGGAGCAAAGGTGGGGCAAAGGTGGATGTGCTAAACTCTGAGCCCCTGATTGATTTGAAGGAGAGCACAAATGTTAGCACCCTGCCTGTTTCACTGTCCTGCACCGAGCCTGTTGGGTCACCCAGCACTGCTTCCACTGTCGGGTCAAAAGCAAGTGTGCTAGTGCGTGCCAGGGCCAGTCACGTTTCCACTGTCACTTCCAGGGCTTGATCGGGCCTCATCAGGGCTTTCTCGGGGCCAACAGCCAGGGAGAGATCGCTCAAACCTGATATTAGATCGCATAATTTTATGGAAAATTAATATAAATGCTCACTCTTTCTAAGGAAATGTAATGTAAATATTTTGTATTGTAAAACATTGGTCAAATATCGATGCTGGAGTCTTAAATCGTTTGCTTCTGTCATGCTCATTTTGTGATCTAGCTAGTTTTCAGTCAGCTGGTGAAATGGTGAAATGGTGAGATTGTGTGACGTTGTTCAGTGGAGGCACGTTAAAAACATAATAGTAGGCTAATGCGTCCAATCTTTTGCCTGGTACTGTAATTTAAACTATAATAGGCCTATACAACATTTTCTTCACATGTGTAATAATACGTGCATGCATGAGATCACAAAAAGGTTTTTTCACATAGCCTACCTGACTGAAAGGGCTCATTATGCGGGTCATTATGCGGGTCATCATGCAGGTCTTTGTCTTCTCAGGTGTGAATCACAGCATTATTCATGAAGATTCACGCCTCCATGCATACTGTGTTTCTTGACAAAAAGTGTCTTACAAAATTTAAATCAATATATTGTTTTATATGAACGAGTAGGCAAGATAATCTTTACATCATTTTGAAGAAAAAACTCTAGTCTACAACCTCCAATACCCAGAAGTCTTGTGAACACATATATAATATTTGTTTTGTGGCCTTCTTTCAGTGACTTAAGCTACTGGCCTGACAGTGGAAATGCATCTTGATTTTGGCCTCGGTGCTTGAGGTTTGAGGCTATTAGCCATGCCCGGTTGTTAGCCCTGGCTCACACTGGCTATTGATGTCACTGATGTTCCTGCCCTGCCTCCCACCTCCTCTGCATGTTCCTGAGATGTCTGTCTGTTTCGAGTCAGCCAAGAGCTGTTTCTGAAAAGTCTGCCCGTCCTGTATCGGCCAAGGAGCCCGCTCTTAGACTGTCTGTGTGTCCAGTAAAGGCCAGAAAGGCCTTTTATTAACGGTCTACACTGCCCAGTCTTTCAGCCCTGTCTTCACTGCCTCTCATTAGTCCTTTGTCTTCTCCTATGCTGTCTGCTCGGTGCATAGTGGTCCTGCCTCGGACTGATAGTTCATCAGTTCGACCCTAAACTGTCGACCCGTTCGCTTCGCCTTAGCCTCTAGTCCCCTCTACCTCGGCCCGTCGACCTGTCAGCTCCCACCAATGCTCCTCGCCCCCTCTACTCCAACTGGCACAATCGTCCCTACAGCTCCACCGGGCTTCCTCATCCCTCCAGCTCAGCCTTGGTCAGTTGTCACTCTACCATTGCCATGGATTTACGGACCTTTGTCTGTGCCTCGTCCCTCAACCCCTTTGGCTCTGTCGGGCTTCGCATTCTCTCCAGCTTCACCTCAGTCTTCCAGCACCCTGGTTTTCCCTCGGCTGTTCGTCCCTACAGTTCCGCCTTGGTCTACAAGATCTTTTGTGTCACCCGGTCTCTTCAGCTCTGCTTGAGTCTCCACCGCCATCAGCCTCGTCTCAGTCGGTCGTCCCCCTGATTCTGCCTGCCAAGCCTCCACCATGGCTCATCGACTCCACCGTGGGCTTACATCCTGGGATTCTTGCTGGGGGTTCCGCCCTGGCTCCTCCTACCGCTAACTCCTCCCTGGCTTCTGCCGCATCGTCTCTTTCCTGGCTGTTCATGTTGTCTGCTCCAGTGATCACCCCTTATGCCTGCTCTGGGCCTTATTAATAGTTAATAAGGTCATGCCTTCTTGATGTGCCTTCTGTTCTTGAGTGTGTTGGATACTCTTTCCTCTGTTTGAGTTTGTTGATTTGATTATCAGTTGCACCTGTTGTTCATATTGTTGATTAGTTTGCCTTTTGTATTTAAGCCCTGTGTTTTGTTCAGTTCTTTTGTCTGTTCTCGTCTGTTCCAGTTTATTTAGTCTAATAAACTATTTTGTTTCTTTGAGTTTTGTTGAATAAATCTACTGCTGCTTTTAGATCCTGCCGTTTCTTGTCGTTATTGCAACCGTTGCTGATTTTGGAATTGTTGCTTTCTTTACTTTCTGCACATTCACAATATGAAACATTAATGAAATATTTTAGATAATAAATAGATAAAACAGATAATTTCTTGCCCACACATTTTAAATTTCTGGGATTTTTGGTTACATTTATACATTTAGCAAACACATTTATCCAAAAAAAGATGATGAATCATGCACAATATGACCAGGAACTGACATAAAGATAGCAAACAGGGTCAGGTGTTTTGATTTCCACAGTAGGACTTAAGTACCACCTCTGTCTTCCTGCTAGAAACTGATGTTTTTCCTTTTCTTTGTGTTTATGTGTGTAGATAGGAGGCTGGAACATCACAGAGTCCTGGGATAAAGATAACTTTCTGGACGTTTTAAAGATAGTTTCTGGACCTTACAGAGCTCAGCCCTTCTTCACTGTTGGTGTCAGTGTGGACCCTAAAAACTCCAACAGTAATGTCATTCAGGTACATTTACTTTATCAAGTTTTAATGAACATCTGCTGTTTGAAAGTTTTTGTTTCATGTTTGTTTTATTGTATTTGCTAAATTGAATTTATTGTGTTTGCTCACCTGTGTAAACTTCCTCTTTCTCCAGGTTGACCAATCAGGACTCTTCCTCCCATCCCGAGATTATTACCTCAATAAGACAAACGAGAAGGTATCATGAAGCACAACTTAAAGTATAAATATTTAAAGACATTTTGTAATATTTAAAGCAACTTTTAGTCCATGTCTAATAGTCTGCCACTGATGTGTGTTTAGGTGTTGAAGGCTTATCTGGATTACATGGTAGAGCTGGGATTGTTGTTGGGAGGAGACAAGAATTCCACCCGGGGTCAGATGCAGCAAATTTTGGACTTTGAGACAGCGCTGGCTAACATTACGGTGCCTCAGGACGAACGGCGAGATGAGGAAAAGATCTACCACAAGATAACGATAGCTGAACTCCAGGTGCGTGTGCAGGCTCACGAGGGTTTAATTAGACAAAAGTCCTGAAGGTTTGGTGTAGTAGTGTGGTAAACAGATGAAAGCATAGTCAGGAAGTTTAGAAATTCTGAGCTGAATATTTGGGATTATTAGTTTTAATCATTAAATGTGTTTCAGATATATAGCTTATTAAAAGTGTTTGCATGAGATACGAGAAGAGAGAGTTCATGAATAATGCACAGTGCATGGAGTCAGGTTTGCCTCTCTGTGTCTAAGTGTGTTTACACTTAATGAACTTTCTGTCATTCTATCTATCTATCTATCTATCTATCTATCTATCTATCTATCTATCTATATTTGTCTGTCTCATTCTCATATATCTGGTTCAACAGAACACCACATCTTTTATCCGTCTGTGCATATAAATATTCATTCCTTTTTGTGTCTTCTGGCTTTTTTACATAATTTAATTATTAAGATTTATTTCATTTGAGCACCTGCGTTGAAACTTTTGTTTTGTGAAGGCTCCTGTGATTTCCGTGGCAACAGTTGCTGAGCAACTGTACAGTAAAGTAGTGAGGTGGAGGGGTGGACATGACAGTTTCTTACTGATTAAATTATGTCTGCTGTCTGTATAAAGGGAATAAGTCCAAAAAGTCCAGTCTTTTCAAAAACGTTTTTGTTACAAAGATTTTTTAAATATTAATAATTATTACTGTTAGTATTATTTAATGCTTATGGTTATTATATTAAGGTTTTAAAATAATAATTTTATATAGTTGTTTTACAAATTATTAAACAGGCGTCAGTTGATTATGTAAATGTACATGTTTACTTCTTATTCAATTTGTAAGAAAACCATCTGGTTGAAGTGTGTGCAAAATGACCAGTAGTTCTTCATTCCCCTGCCTTAAAGCTGAAGCCCAGTACATTATATATCCATGTCACTATTTTCTTGCATGTAATGAGCAAACGTCTCTGGCAGCCGTGGAGCTCAGATGTGTGGTGACACCCGGGAGGATTCCTACATTTGACTCAACATGCTTAGCTAAAAAAAAATGTAAATTACATAAAATGTGTCATTTTTAGGTGGTTCATTATAGAAGTGTTTTTTACTCACTCTCAAAAAAAAAAAAAAAAGGTTTAGAATGCGCTGAAACCGATAGAGAATACTACAACCAAAACAGTCTTTAATCGCAAAATCCAACAGGGAACACGTAGTAAATCACAGGAATAAGCATAGAACACAACCATGTAGTACAGCGACAACACCGAACCAAGAACTCTGAAGACAGAAGGCTTAAATACACAGGGAGTAATCAACAGAACAGCGAACAGGTGTGAAACTCAATTTAGTAACCAAGATACCTGACAATAGTCAAGTTTCCATCCAGTTTTTGCTATGTTTTGTTATCGATAAAATAGTGTTGTCACAGTACCAAAATTCCAGTAGTCGGTACCAATACCATTACAATTTTGTACCAATTTACATACCAATTTCGGTACCACAGGAAAATCTGTTGGAACTATTTTACTATTTTATTTAACTAGCCTACTTTAAAAACATTAAATATAGGGCTGGGCGATATGGCAAAAACATAAAAAATTTTTTAGAACGATTGACCGATTCACGATTCACGATTTTTTTTTATTTATTTTTTTTATACTGTTTAACTAGTTAACTTAAAAACTGAATTACAATATGATTTAAGTAACATTCTTTTTATTAACAATCTGGTTAAAAAAAAGTTCCATTCCAAGTGCACCACACATGAAGTGATCAACATGGTGTAATGTAAAACAATTTGTTAAATATCTTTGCAGAAAATATGCCTGAAAATATGAAGGCAAATGTTGTACAAACTTATCTTAAACACATCCTATATACTCAGAAATAATATAAAATAAGAAAATGCTAAATATTTCTTAGCCAAAAAGTAATAGCAATAAATAACACCAGTAAATAGGCTATTATTAACAGCAGATGCTTTGTAAAAACAGAAAACAACAGCAGCTTTCAGCCTGTCACCACCGTGCAAACATGAAATATCAAACATACCAGTGGCGTGCAGTGGTATTCTGAAATGAGGAGGCACATTTTTTATTTATTTAGGAATCTGTGTAAATTCATGTTCATTACTCTTAACGTTGACACATCTTCCTTGTTAAATGAACGTTACTTTACATTACATCAAAAAAGAAAAAAAGAAACCAAATATAATTCTATTTTCTAATTTTACCTTAACAATGTATTGTAATAAATGTTCTATTTATCAAAACCAAGTCAATCTTATCAAGTTAGTGTTGTAAGCATTTCTACATTCATTCCAAAATAATAACTAAAGGCAATAATAATATAAACAATATATTTTATTTGTGTATTGATGTTTTTCTTTTTAACTTAGGCTATTTTGGATCATCAGTCATGCTCCGTAAACACCGTCTGTCACAGAAACGAAGATGTATTTTTAATTTCACCAAGCTGTGTGCACTAAAAACCCCAGCAGTCATCGTGTTTTCAGTCCATTTCAAGTTTTTTTTTGACGTGACATAAAACGGTGATATCTAACTGGGTGATCTGTTTACTTACTTTTCAATTAGTCTTCCCATTGACGCCATCATTTGTTCATTCAAACTGACGCGCGGAACATGCACGTAAACAAGAGGCTGGATTTATCGCACAAACCAATCATGTCCAATCATAACCGATCATATCCAATCATAGCGCAGTTGAGGCATTGCCTCCTCTCACGTGAGTTTCCCCCATTCATTCTCAATTACCCCCCAGAAAACCCACCACACGGCGGGGGTCTAATGGTTTTCTATGGTTTTCTATGAGAGCAAAGGGAGGCATGACTCCTGCTGTAACTTTACCTGTGGGTGTCGCTGTTGGGCAGTGTTCCTTAAGAAATACGAGTGACTGGCGCTCTTTTTAATGTCATAATTTGTAATATTTGTGTTGTTTTAAATGTTATATGGATTATTTTCTCATCCTATTTTTTTTTTTTTTTTTTTGAGGAGGCACTGCCTCCCTTGCCTCCTCGGAGGAAACGCCCCTGAAACATACAGTAGTAGTCCTTTGCAGGTTTTTGCATTCCATTGCGCTATTTGCCCTATTGTTTTTACGTTTGGCAGATATGTTTAGGTGTTGCACTTGTGTCTCGCGTCTTTTGCAGCGTCTCACCCATGAAAAGGTGAGGTAAACTCGCGTTTAATAACTTTGCCTTTTTTTCTCATTCCACTGCCTGCATCTCATTTTTATAACACAGTAACGCATTTCTGAATGAACAGCCGCTCAAGAATAGTAATGTGTTCTAAGTTCATAGAGTGTCACATGAGAGTTAATCAGGTGCGCCGGCGCCATCATGAGGTCGGATCATTTTCTTCTCCTAATGCGGTTTTCATTGCTGTATTGTCAACATGTCTAATTGTAACGCTAAAAAATAACAAAATCGAGGCAAAACATTAAATTCGAATGAATCGAAAAAATCGGGAAAATCGCCCAGCCCTAATTAAATATTATGGTAATCATACATATAAATATGGAGTGTGTGTGTATATATACCTCAATGAAATAAATTATGAAATATAAAAATAAATAAATAAACAAATGCTCAAACATCCATTTGGTAATAGACGTGCGCTTATTTTAGCTATTCCGTCAGTGAAACGACACACTACAGCCTGTAAAACGATGAAATAAATATCAGTAAATAATGGTAACCTAAATAATAAGTTAAATATTATTTGAAAAAAAACATCCGTTTTTTTATTTCCATCATATAGCCTGCCGCTCTGCGCTTTGAGAGGGATGAGGGACATAAGCAGGAAAGAGACCATCTCTTTTATAATATCTTCATGTTATCTCCTGATGTTACAAGCAACTGACACTTGTTGTAAAAGGTCTGAAGAGCGAGTTTTATCCTCCGCAGGGGCAAGACATTCAGGCTATGTTTGATTTTGTGCTGCCAGAGAAAGCTAAACTAAAAATTAGTACTGTACTAATCAGTACTAATTCGCCAGTACTGCTTATTTTCAAATATAATGTTATTAAATATAAAATATAAGAAGACGACGGCGAAGTGGAGCAGCTCGTCTGTTCAGGACTTTACTGCCTTTATTTGACGAAGCGCAGGTTTGGACACAGAGCAGCTCATTTGTCCATATGCAAAAATGTTTAGGGTCTATAAAAACACTGATACAGTGAAATATTCAGTCTATACATATTGCAACAGTCTTTAACGCCTTGAACATGCAGTCATGCAGTCGAGCTGCAGAGATTTCCATGACACTATTTTCCTCATCCTTGTGATGCACCTTTGAACTACGGAGAAACAGTGCTTTAATGGGAGCGGACCGCAAAGGCAGACGCTGCATGTATAGGCTAATTCTGTCATGTGACACCACATTTATTTGCGTTAAAGACCTTTTTCTTGACAAAAAGTGTTGGCTGTTATGTTTTCGTTTCTATTATCCAAGTATCCCGAGAACCTTTGATTTATTTTTAAGTTTTTTAATAAAAAAAAGACTGCATCAATCGGCTGTGAGAGGAATTCAATAATAAACAACTTGACCCACACTTTATGGACTTAATCTCCCACTACACAAAGATTTAAGTTTAAATGGACTTTTACTAATAAACATTTGAGGAATGTTTTCCTCAAAAACCTTAATTTCTTTTCAGCTGAAGAAAGAAAGACATAAACATCTTGGATGACATAGGGGTGAACTCTGAAGTGAACTAATCCTTGAACATTTTGAGTTTGACAGCCCTTATTTTAATAGAAATAAATACATACTTTTTAAGGGCATTTCTGAATTTAATTGTATTATACCTCAGCTCTCATTAGACAAAGCTTGTAACAGTCACTTCTTATTTTGCACATCTTTATGCAGAGCAACCTCAAGGGTTCGCTTGGTTTTTGAGTTTATTAAAAAACAACACAGCTTCTCATAACCAGAGAGGGAAAGTAGTCCATTTTAGTCACCTAATTTGTTTTCATCTGCCAGAAATCCACAGTAGAGATGAAGGCTATGTGATGAATGAGGGTAGATGGGGGCTTTCATCTGTGTTTATGATGGAGGTCTTTGTTTTATTACACCCAAGGGCAGAGCGGCTAGAATTGCATCTAGGATTCAGGAATGCAAACATGCAGGTTATTGACTCTAGCCTGCTGATTATTTGAGCATTTTGTGTGAGAGCGAATCCGAACATGCATTCTGTGTCCTTTTCATGGCTAAAAGAGAAATCATTAAGGGAAAACATTGAGACAAGCAGAGCTCTCACAGTCAAGGTTATGAAAAAATTAAAGTTAGTCTTAATTAAATGTAATGATGGCTGTGTTATGTTGAGATATGACCAGCCGAATACTATTCACTTGATTACTGAAACCCCTGTTACTAAAGCTTCAACTGTAGAGTAAAATATTCATGAGTGATGACAAAGTCAAAAGTCACCTAGTGAGATATAAAGTTGCACTTGTCTGATATAAAGTGACAATGGCAATAAATAAAGTTGGCATTGCAAGATATAGTCACATTGCGATAAAGTCATAAATTAAAAATTCACAATTGTGAGATGTAAAGTGACACTGCAAGATATAAACTCACACTATGAGAAATAGTCACATTGTGAGTTATAGAGCTACATTAACTAAATAATCACATTGCAATATATAAAGTTACAGTTGTGAAATATAAAGTGACAATTACGTGAAATTCGCAATTGTAAGATATAAACTCACATTGTGAGATATAAAATCACAATTGTAAGATTTAAAGTGACACTGCTAGATATAAACACACTGTAAAAAAATAAAGTCACATTGTGAGATGCATATTGCCGCATTTATAAGGAAAATCACAATTGTTAGATATAAATTACAATTACGGAAAATAAAACTGCAATAGAAAGATATAAAGTCACATTACAATATATAAAGTCACTCTGTGAGATGTCGCAATTGTGATATAAGAATTTGCAATTGTGAGATTTAAAGGGACACTACAAGATATGAAGTCGCACTATGAGAAATAAAGTCCAAGTTACGGGATTAAAAGTCAAATTGTGAGTTATAAAGTCGCATTTACAATAAATAGTCACATTACGAAATATAACGTCAAAATTGTGAGATGTAAAATGACAATTATGAGAAATAAAGTCACGATTGTAAGATTGGGGAAAGTTATTTTTAAAAGTAATGCATTACAATATTGCGTTACTCCATAAAAAAGTAACTAATTCTGTTATTTAGTTACTTTTTATGGAAAGTAATGTGTTAATTTTGCGTTACTTTTTCTCATCTGGGCTGAGCTGTTTATTTGCTAGTTTTTATAACAACAAAAAAGTCCTGTTTTTGGCAAATGTAAAGGCCCTTTCACACCATAAGTGAAATGAATAAGCCTCAGGCTGAAGGAAATGCAAATTCACACCTGTACAGTAGAGGGCGCAGCTCAAACAAACAAGCCTTTCAGCTGTGCTGCCATTCAGGGCTGCGTTCCACACCACTTTTAGACATGCACTTGCGAACTTCCCTAAGCGCTTCCCCTGCCGCCATTTTGATGTGCGTTCCACTTCGTGAAGTGGACAGGGGAAGTTTATATGGACAGACCCTCGCTCGAGTCTAGCGAGTCTACTTCATATGTACACTTCAGGCAGCTCCATATTTCACGTCATATTTCATTTTTTGTGACGTCACTGCAAATCGCGTGTAATTTACCCCACCAAAAACAACTTAATTTTTTTTTTTATATTTAAAACAACCCAAAAACACCTATATACATATAGAATTAAACAATTTTGTAAAGGAAAAAATAATAATAATAATAAATCAACTCCATCGCGGATTCCAAGTGATCAAGGGCTTAGGACGTTCCAATTCAGCCCATTGCAAAGGTTCTGCCAGTAGTGGGCACTCATGCAACGTAAGCAATGACGTACATCCAAGTCAACAAGACTGAGGGAAGTTAGCAAGGGTAGGGCATAACAAAAAAGAACCGGAACGCAGCCCTGGAATACAGAAGAATAGGAGAGGAAGTAAATGACTAAATGTATGCTCACATTTAGTCTAGAATAACCATCATGTTCACACAACGCCTCTGCACTCCAGATTTCTCTCAAAATGGGGACAGGAGAGCTGTCAGTCAATAAATGGGAAAACGAAGTAACTTGCGTTACTTATTTAAAAAAGTATCTCAGTAAGATGTTTTGTTGTAAATTTAAAAGTAATGCGTTACTAGTTACTTGAAAAAAGTGATTATGTAACTCACGTTACTTGTAATGCGTTACCCCCAACACTGATTACAATATAATATTATGAGATATAAAGTAACATTGCAACACATACATTTATTTATTTTTTTATTCTCAGGGGAGACAAGTTTCCATATTTGTGCTGCATTATCATAACTTAAAACTTTTGCTGTTGTGTAACGCTGCATCCACACCAATAGGTGTCAGTGGTGGTCAAGGGCGTTTTTTTGCTTTTTTTGTATTTGGGTGCCAGTGACAAAGCCCAAAAGAGCCCAAAACTGTTCCTAAAGCGATTTTACAGTCTAACCTTGCATTAAACTGAAATGAATAAGGAAATATTTCACTTATGACATTATGACGTTTGTTTCGGTCGTAGGCGTTGGCTCCAGCAGTTGAATGGTTGGATTATCTGAACTCCGTCCTTTCACCGCTAGAGTTGAATGACACAGAGCCTGTGGTGGTCTACGCCAAGGATTACATGCAACAAGTTTCGGACCTTATCAACAAGACCGACCGCAGGTATGGTTATGGTCTTCTCTATGGTTACAGCTAATCAGAGTCCAGGAAGAGAATGTCCTCTCTGAGAGCGTCTGTTTAGATCTGTTGTGTATCAGAACATTCAGTACTAATAATAGTCTCTCTCTCTCTTTGCCTCTCCTTCTAAGAATATTAATGCATTTATTTACACTGTCTCTCACTCTACCTGTATAAATAAATGAATACATATGCAGGAATGGTCCTTTTTTAGATATTAGGAT
Source organism: Elopichthys bambusa (assembly GCA_037101425.1). Classification (NCBI taxonomy): domain Eukaryota; kingdom Metazoa; phylum Chordata; class Actinopteri; order Cypriniformes; family Xenocyprididae; genus Elopichthys; species Elopichthys bambusa. Next base: position 4,231,427 of record CM074444.1, read on the forward strand.
GCACTCTTTCTCTTTCTTCTCCAGTCTTCTGAATAATTACATGATCTGGAATCTGGTGCAGAAAGGAGCGTCCAGTCTTGACCAGCGGTTTGAGAACGCTCAGGATAAGCTCTTGGAGAGCCTCTATGGCACTAAGAAGGTGTGTTTTGTTGGAGTGTGTATGGATGAATTAAAGAAATAGTTCGCAAAAGTGAAAATTTAGTTGTCAGTTATTTACTCGCCTTCATGTTGTTCCAATTCCAAATGACATGTTTCATATAGCACAAAAATTTGCTTTTTTCCATGTAATGGAAGTGAATGGGGATTGGGATTGGGAAAAAAAAAAATCCTCACAATACCAATAAAATGGGCTATATGCCTTTTATACAACATTACATATCTTATTAAGCTTATGTGATGAACAGATGGAAATTTGAGTCATTATTCACTGAAAACCTAAATTTCAGAATTATGCGAACTGTTCCTTTAAAGAGAGCGTCTGGACTTTTCTTGAGACATTTGTATGTGATCAGTATAATTGTCGAAAAATTATAGTGATGATTTGTTGTTTAGTTGGAGCATGTTTTAAATTGACACAGTCACATCGAAAATCTGGTCCCCATTTTGTGATTTTATGACTGCTTGTTTCAAGTTAATCTGTCAATATGTCTGTTTTATTTTTTCCTTAGTCCTGTACCCCACGCTGGCAGACGTGTATTGGGAACACAGATGACACTCTTGGTTTTGCGTTGGGTGCTCTTTTTGTCAAAGCCACTTTCGACAAGCAGAGCAAAGAAATAGTGAGTTACTCTGACTCAAAACTACTGGATATGTATTTGACAGTGCAAGTTTATACTTAGCAAGACCTCATGTTTAATTTAGAATCTCATTGGTGATGCATGTTTGCCACCATGTGGCAGCAATGTGAATTACACCATTCACAACCTCATCTTTTCTGTCAAAACGCAGGCAGAGGGGATGATCAATGAAATTCGCACAGCTTTCAAAAGCGCGCTAGATGATTTGAACTGGATGGATGAACAAACCCGACAAGCTGCCAAGGACAAGGTGAGAGAGAATGGGAATTATAGAGACAGCAGCATGCCTGGATAACCAAAACTTGCAGATTTGTCTGAGATTCAAGACTGCAAAAACAGCTTAAATGTAAACACTTTGCATTGCTTGCTAAGAAATCAGGATAAAGTGTCATTTCTGGCTCTAGGCGGATGCCATCTATGACATGATCGGATTTCCAGACTTCATTCTGGACTCCAAAGAGCTTGATGATGTGTATGATGGGGTGAGTCAACAAATAGCTTTTGTTTACATTTTTAGTATCCTAAAACTTTATTTTTCCAGTTTTAAATGATTTGCAATGTGTCTCAGAGTGTCTTAGTGGTGCAGTTGTGCTTTATAAAAATATAGCAGCATATATCGATTGCTTAAATAGGGCTTAAGTTAATCTTTATATGTAATTTCATAATTACTTCTATTGTCTTTGAAATATAGTTAAAGCTTAAATTATTTAAATATTAAAAATAATTAGTATTTTACATTCAATTCTTTGAAATTAAGAGAATCTTTAAAAAATGTGTCAGACAGCTGTTTTCAACATTGATAATAATCATGTTAATAAAAATGTTTCTTGAGCAGAAAATCATTATATTAGAATTATTTCTGAAAGATCATGTGACACTGAAGACTGGAGTAATGATGGAATAAGTTACATTTTAAAATATATTATAATATAACACAGTTACTTTAAAATGTATAATTTTTCACAATATTACTGTTGGTATTGTTTTTTTTGATTAAATAAATGGCTTGGTGAGACATTCAAAAGCAAAACATAAAATCTTACCGACCTTATATTATATTTTATTATATTATTGATTTATTAAGTACTTTATTTAATTAATTATTATTGAAAATAATAGCATTTCCCAGCTAACAGGCAATGTGATGTTTTGCTTGTAGTATGAGGTTACAGAAGACAACTTCTTCCAGAATATGATCAACTTCTATAACTTCTCAGCACGAGTGATGGCAGACCAGCTCCGCAAGCCACCAAACAGAGACCAGTGAGTTTAACAGTGTGTGTTAAAAGAGAAAAACTTGAGGCAGCCTGTAAGATGGTGGCTGATTTGTGATTGCGATATCTTTGCTTTTGTAGATGGAGCATGACTCCACCCACGGTGAACGCTTACTACATGCCAACCAAGAATGGGATCGTCTTCCCCGCTGGCATCTTACAGGCCCCGTTCTATGCCCAGGATCACCCCAAGTGAGCAGACATGGCTGAAATTGTTAGCATTTTGCTAAAAAATACTCCTGAGTTTGTAACAACTATGATGTTTTGGTGTGTTTTACAGAGCTTTAAACTTTGGTGGTATTGGAGTGGTTATGGGACATGAGTTAACGCATGCATTTGATGACCAAGGTTAGTACACTGGGGTTCATATCATATGTTTTTGTCTTTTTCCTGATGCCTAAAATTATTATTAGTAAAAAAAATTATTATTATTTAATTTTTCCATGACAATTCTCAATGTTCTCTCTGGCCATTAGAATTAAACTGACTTTTTTGTGGTTGTCCTTTTTAAAAAAGAAGTACACTTTAGCATACTTTTAAAAAGAGTTATTAAGAGGTATTTTACTTATTATGGAAATATATACTTTAAAAGAATGTACTTAAGTTTGAACTAAATGTAATGATTTTGCATGTTAATATCAATTAAATGCAAATCGATTATAGTTTACATTTATATTAAATACAATTAGCTTTTAATTTGACATTTTTACAAAGTGCACTTTTTAAAAATGTACTCAAGTGTGTTAAGAAATAGGCAAGTATGTATCGGCAAGTAAAGTTTTAAAAAATATACATTTAAGATTTGAAGTACAGTACTTTTAATGCAGTAAAGTGCACTTTTTTCCACAGCTTTAACAGGTTCTTTGCAAAGCCTGCTTCAAGTCTGTCATGTTAACAAAACAAATCCATGCATGCTTACAGAACATTTTGTAGTTTCATTTCAATGCAATACATTTTTTATAGTACATCAATAAAATTCAATATTTCATTATATAACCCCTTTATGTCTTAATTCTATTACACAGGCAGAGAGTATGACAAAGATGGAAACCTTCGACCGTGGTGGCAGAACTCCTCTGTGGACGCGTTTAAGAACCGCACTGAGTGTATGGTGGATCAGTACACGCAGTACACCATCAATGGAGAGCACATTAATGGAAAACAGACGCTAGGAGAAAACATAGCAGACAATGGTGGTCTGAAAGCTGCCTATCACGTAGGTTACATTCAAAGTTCGATGTAATGCATTACTAAGTAATTAATTACTGTAACTTAAAGGAGTGGTTGATTATGATTTCACCTTTTTAACTTTAGTTAGTGTGAAATGTTGCTGTTAGAGCATAAACAACATCTGCAAAGTTACAACACTCAAGGTTCAATGCAAAGGGAGATATTTTCTTTTACAGAAATCACTTTTTAAAGACTACAACAGACAGCTGGTAGGGACTACAACGAGCTTCTTCCTGGGTTGGTGACATCACAAACCCTAAAATTTACATAAACCCTGCCCCCCGGGAACATGCAACAAAGGGGGTGAGGCTATGTTGGGCTGCTTTAGAGAAGAGGAAGATTTGTTGTAGTAGAGTGTTGTTACCATGCCGTCATTTTACGCCGGACTGCTTCACAAACGAGAGTCAATTCGACACTGGATTTGCGCAAAAGATTAACATGACGGCACATGATAGTGGATGAGTTGAATCAACTCCACAGCAACTACATAAATTGATCCACTAACCATTCAGAAACGTCTAAAAGTTGTAACTTCTTCCTGAGTCTCTCCATCGGTGTCCGACTCTAGTTTGAACAATGTAAGGCTGAACACAGTTACTGACAATCCTCATTTTGGCTGCATGAGATTCTCCAGCTTTGTTGTTGTTGAGCAACCGAAGCACGAGTTGTTAAAGCTTCGCCCTCTTCTGGAAAGGGGGCCGGGAGCAGCAGCTCATTTGCATTTAAAGGGACACACACAAAAAACGGCGTGTTTTTGCTCACACCCAAATAGGGGCAAATTTGACAAGCTATAAAAAATTGTGGGGTATTTTGAGCTGAAACTTCAGACACATTCTGGGGACACCAGAGACTTATATTACATCTTGTGAAAGGGGCATTATAGGTCCCCTTTAATTACTTTTCCCTTAAAAAGTAAAGTAAGGGATTACTTTTCATTTTTCTGTAATTTAATTACAGTTACTTCTGATGTACTTGCATTAAATACTTTTATAGACTATAGAACAATTCTATATAAAACAATAGTGGATTTAACATCAAAATTAAATGAACTGGTCGAGGTTGATATGGTATTTAGAAAGTAATTAGTGATAAGTAATCCAATACTTTTAAAGAGAGTAATTAGTAAAGTTAGTAAATTAGTAGCTTTACTTTTTTTTTAGATTAACTTACCCAACACTGCGGTTATATTTCATTTTTTGTAATTTTAGCTTTTTTGTTGTTTAATAAATGTACATATACAACAAGGGGTGTAGTTAAATAACGCAGACATTAATCCTGTGTCCTTAACTGGACTGTGTTCCAGCTTTGCAAACTCTCTTTCCTAAATACTGTAATGAGGAGGCGGAAGCCGTGTTGGAATCCATGTGCTTAAGTTTATTAGAGACAGTCCAAAAGGAGCGTGAGGCCAGGCAAGGGGTCAAAACCACAGTCTAAAAGGTAAACAGGTAAAGGGGTAATCCAAAGGCAGGTGTCGAAAAGGCAGGCAAGAAGGTCAAACACAAAAGCAATCCAAACAGCCAGCCAAGTCAAAAAGGGAAATCCAATAGTCAGTAATCAGGGAAAGCAGGCAAATGGTCATACACAAGGTAAACAGACAGTAGATACAAAACGTTCGGTAAGGCAGTAGAAATATCAATACTTCACAAGGCCTGTGTGGTCATGCCATGCTTAAAATGGCTGCCAAACAGGAAGTGACTGTAGAGTGAGCAGAGGGAGTGGCACAGTCAGAATTCCGGTTGAGGGCTATCTATGCTGGTGTGGCATTACAAATACCCAGTTGTCACTCACGCTGTGAAGATCAAATACAAAGATGAAGAGAGAAGGCAATCTTTAATAAAGCCAAAGGTAAATCCAAACAAGAGCTTAACACACATGTATACACGGACGATACCTGACAATGGAGAACAGAAACAAGGGAACTGAAATACAAGTGCAAATGAGGTGATGATGACATACAGCTGACAGTGATGACTAAATCAAAAACCATGTCAACGACCTGTAGGCAGGAAAACAAAGTCCAAAACAGAGTGAAACTGTGACAGTACGCCCCCTCCCGGAAATGCGTGACCTCGCGCCGACAGAGGAATGGAGGAGGCTTAGGTGGAGGACGAGAGTCCGGGAGAGGGATGGAGTGAAAAGTCTAGGGAGGTGCAGGTGGCATGATCCAACGGGTGGCCTTGAACAGGAGCAGGCTGATGGTACCCCAGTGCACAACCAGGGCTGCGCTCCACGGCGGCGGCGCTGGAGGGAGGAGCCATGGAGAAAGACAGCGGGATGACGTCATGGCGATGGCAGGAGGGATATGGAGCCCACCACGTAGCCAGAGAGCTGATGACACTGATGACCGTGACGGAGCCACAGCGACGACCCCCCGAGGTGGAAGCAGGGATCCGGAGGGCGGAGGTGGAGGGGTGGAGCTAGCCGCATCCGAAGGGGTGGAGGGCAGCATAAGTCTGTGGAGAAGGTAGAGCGAAGTCCGACCGAGGCGGAGCCGATGTATCGAGGGAGTCCAGCGAGGCCGAATGCCCGATGGTCACTGCTGACATTGAGGGTGGAAGGAGCGCAGGTGTAGGAGTCAGGGCGCCAGGTCGAAGTGGAGTGGAGCGTGCAGAGGCCGGAGGCGGGGCCACAGGCTCCCGAAGCCCAGGAAGAGGTGACTCCCAGCAGTCCAGCAGTGTAACCGCGCCACTGAGAGGAGGCTGAGATGGAACAGGGGCTGATGGGAGACAGCGATAACAGGGTAGTAGAACTGGTTGGGGACTGAAGAGGATCTTGAAGGGTAATACAGAAGCCAACAAGAAATAAAACAGTCTCAATGGCATTTTGGAGAGGTGGTGGGAGAGGGAGGTTGGGTGGGGACAGAGAATTAGGGACATGATTGACAGATTCTGATGATGATGGTTCAGAAAGTTCAATTTCTCCAAAATGACAGTTGTCCAGTGTAGAAACCAAAAACTCACTCTCAGTGGCGGGAGGGTGGGCAGGGCTCACTTCCATGTCCTCGATATTCACTAAAACTCCCTCTGTGATAGATGTTGCAGCCGGCTCGCACACCTGGTCAGACACGTGTTGCTCAGGCTCCGTTGCCTTGTTAAATTCGGTCGCTCCAAAAGGCGCTGGCTCAAACGTCACAGCGGAGTCACTCACGTGGCCTGCGGTGGGCTCATGCTGCTGATCCTCGTATCTGGGTGGTCTAGGTTGTGCACTGGGTTATGAGTGGGGCTGGCAGGTCCGACGGTGAGCAGCGATCCACAGGACTCCAGCACCCACTCCACGAAGTCCATGAAGTTCCCTCCAGGACCCCTCCCGGACAACTGCGCTCTTGTGGACGTATTGAGTCCGGCGATCAGGAACAAGCATAAGCAGTCATCCGGGAAGGTTGTTTGATGGGCCAGGTTCAAATAATCCTCCAAATGTCTTTCGAGCGAGCTATCTCCCTGTTCAAGGCACATGAGGCAAACAGCAAGGAAGTCCATGGTGACGGGGGAAAAAAACAAAAAGTCCCAAAAAACACACATACAACTAAACAAAACACAGGAACACGCCGCTAATCACTTTTTAGGTTGGGTATTCTGTCACTCACGCTGTGCTGAAGATCAAATACGAACACAAAGATGAAGATAGAAGGCAATCTTTGGTGCAGGCAAGAAAACAGAGTGAAACTGTGACACCAGTATTTGTATGGGCACTCAGGTAATTTATTTATAATCATTTGATAATTTAAATGACCGGCCTAAGAATTTCCAATATGCTCCAATTTTATAAAAAACATCCAATAGGAATTTTCTTTTTGATGATTCTGTGGTTCACAAGGCTCCCCCTTCTGGTGATGAATATAAACCACTTGACATTTATTTCTTTCCAAGCTAATGGAAATGTTGTGATTAAATTGAATAAAGACAAATAACGGATTTTGATATCTTTCTTTTTACAGGCGTATAGGTCATGGGTGAGGAAGAACGGTGAAGAGAAGAGACTCCCAGCTGTCAATCTGACAAACGACCAGCTCTTCTTCGTAGGTTTTGCACAGGTATGAAAAGACACGAAAAGAGAAGCAAGTATGTAAAAATAATAAGTATGACATGAAACACCTGTTTACTAAACTACTGTGCAACTGGTAAACACTCTGTGCCTCAGCAATACAGGCTAAATATTAAACTTATTTTACAAGTCAGGCACTATATGATGTGGTGACAGAATAAGAAATGAATTTGATGAATAAAATAACACTTTTTTAATGATTTTTTACAGTTAGGATCTATAAATTAACATTAGTCGATCCTTTAGGTATCATGATCTAACAACATTTTGTATTATTAATGTTATTATATTTAAATTATATAAATATATTATTTTAGTATATATTAACCAAGATTAATAATCTTTTTACAGCATATCTTAATCTTGGTAAATGTTAATATGTAATTATATTAATGTTAATATATTAACATCATCTAACTTATAATGGTAATATATTACTATATGTAGAAATTAAATTGCCTTGATAAATCAAAATGTTTTTTGTTTATGTTCATATGTAAATATGACGATATATATATATATATATATATATATATATATATATATATATATATATTATAACGTAACCTTATTTTCAGGTCCTATATGATGTGGTGACAGAATAAGTAATGAATTTTTTTAATAAAATAACAATTTAATGCTTTTTAATGATAAAATAACCCTGAAAGATTAATAAATGATCAATAATTAGATTTAATATTAACATGGAATTATATGTAATGTATTATATAATATTATAAATAATTACATTGTGTTAATATATTAAGATTATATAACTTATAATGTTAATATATTACTATATGTAGAAATTAATGTTAATATTATATAATTATCTGGGATAATCTCAATAAAATGAATTCTGGTTAGCGTTGATGTATGATGTTGACACTTTACAATAAGGTTAACATTAGTTACTACATAAGTTAGCATGAACTAACAATGAAAAATACTTCTAAAACATTTATTAATCTTAGTTAATGTTAATATCAACGTTAACTAATGCATTATTAAATTCAAAAGTTGTATCTCTTAATATTATTTAACTACAAAAAACAAAGATTTTTAAAAACTAGCAAACGTCTTCCTCATTGTTGTTAACTAATGGGACCTTATTGTAAAGTGTTACTATTATGTTATCAATATTTTTAATATACTAACTTTTTAAAGCAAATAAAGCACTTGACTTGAGGTATTGTGAATATGCTCTGCTGTTTATTGTGGCTTTAGCTATATTCACACTATAGCACGACTTCTTCCACCTTACAGCAGTGATTGTGAAAACATGTGGTCTCAGAAACACATTCCTTTGGCTCTTCTTCTTAGGTCTGGTGCTCTGTCCGAACGCCAGAAAGTGCTCACGAGGGCCTGATGACGGACCCTCACAGCCCACCCAAATACCGTGTCATCGGCACCCTGTCCAACTCGCCCGACTTCGCAGAGCACTTCCAGTGTCCGCTGGGCTCTCCCATGAACTCAGGCCACCGCTGTGAGGTGTGGTAGGACTGGCACCCACAAGACACCAGCTTGCTTACACAGACCAGCCTGGCCCCCCCAAAAAACGCTGAACGGACAGTTTTGGCTCTTTCCCAAGCACTGTTTTTTATTTATGTGCTAAAGTTATTTGAGGAGTTGGGCCGAATGAAAGAGGATGAGGCGAGCGCCTGCCAACGTTGATCTTCTCCAGTGTTCGAATCGACCGTTATCAAATTTTCCTCTGCCGCCACATCAGCCCGCGTGGGCTTGCTTTATTTATTTGTTCGCTGAACTCGAGGGACGCTTACATGTGTGTTTCTGTGCTTCATACCCTGATTGCTTGTCTTCTGATTTGGAAGATGTGACCACCGTGAAGCCACTGGGAATGTCTCTCCGTGACCTCACAGGAAATGTTTGGCTCCATCTGTGATGACTTCACAGGAAGATTCACAGGAAGTGCTGAACGACATCTGTGACCCCCACAGGAAGGAAGAAAGCCTATTTCCCAATTGTGATTTCATAGAAACACTATTAAATGACAGGGAGAGCTACTGTTTGTTCATCCCACCTGTGTATCATGTTTTGATCTTGACAAAGTTGAAATGAAATGTTCATTTTAAACTGCTCTTTGCCAAAGAACAATTTTAGTTTTGTTCCTTGTGTAAGTGAAAGTGGAAATTTGCACTGCTTCGACCTTCAGTAATTCCATTCCAGTGTAATTCCAGTGTGTTTGCCTAAAGACTTACTTGTATGTGAACGCTGTGGTTCTGTGTCAGTGTGTCTGTAAAGGGACGTCTCCATGTTGTTTGAACTTTGTCAAGTCTGCTGAAATGCTCACGTTACGTTCTCGAAACCACTAAATGGGTGAATCTCACCAATGTTCAAGTCATATTTCACCCCCAAATCAGTAGATTATTAGGATTATTTGGATAAAAATTTGTATTTTTAGAGCTGTTTAGACTTTTCACATGGTTCTCATGACAATTTAACACATTATTCTTCAAATTCATTACAATTATACACTGTAAATAATGTTACAGTAAATAAATACTGTAATACAGTAACTCTTTTGAAATCAACATAAATTAGTGGTTGTACAAAAAATAGCACCAAAATGAACTGTTATAAATTAAATTATAATAATTTAATTATTAATCATTATAAAATTAAATTATATGTATACACTACCGTTTAAAAGTTTGGGGTCAGTATGTTTTCATATAAATAAATACATTTATGTAGCAAGGATTCATTAAATGGATCATTCATTAAATGAGAGTAAAGACTTTTTTACATTGTTACAAAAACATTCTATTTCAAATAAATGCTGTTATTTTGAACTTTCTTTTTATCAAAGAACCCTGAAGAAAATGTGTCAAACATTGATAACAAGAAATCAGCATATTAAAATGATTTCTGAAGGATCACGTGACACCAAAGTCTGGAGGAATGATGTTAAAAATTCACAGGAATAAATTACATTTTTAAAATATATTAAAGAAGAAAATAGTTAAATTGTAATAATATTTCACAGTATCACTGATTTTACTGCATTTTTGATGAAATAAAAGCAGTCTTAGTGAGCATAAAGAGATTTATTTCAAAAACATTGAAAAAATCTTACCCATTTTGTTTTACTGATCAACACATTTTTTAAAAAAAATTTGCATTATAATGATAAAATGTGTGACCTAAATATTAAAATAATGATGATAATAATAATAATGTCACAATGCAAGACGTCTTAATAACAGGGTTCATTTTCTATCATGTTTAGTTCAAATATGACATATTCTTGACATGTTTCTTAAGATCTGCTAAACTTCCCAGCATGCCTAAAGTGTTTCAGAAAGTTGCATCAGACGTCATTGTATGTTTAGAGCGATTAAATTACTAATTTCAGGTTGGATTGCTTCTGTGTCCAATCCCATCTCCAGCATTTTCAGTTGCTGTAAATTGACCCTGCGAGTACATTTTAATCTGAATGTTTGGTCTGTTTGTGCTGTTGGAGTGTTGATTGGCCAGTTTTTTTTTTTTTTTTTTTTTTTTTTCTTTCCTGAACCTGGCTTTTGCTTTCCTAAAGTAGGCCGGTTGTGCCATTTGATGTATTTTAAATGCTGCTGACTTCACCTTTTGTTGGTTTTTGTTTATTTGAAACCACAGTTTAATTGCACCATTTTAAAAGCTCAAGCTGTAAGTGTGTTTGGCATTTTATTCCATCAGCTGGCATATAAACATCCACATTTCAACTCTATTTTCTACATAGCTAGAGGCTGAGAGCGCTAATTAGCTATGCTGAGATGAGGTTAACTGATGAATGTTGCTGCCATTAAATTTGAAGATTCTAACTGTTAACAAACACTGTAGATTATTATTACACTAACATTTGGTAAAGCCATTTAAGGAATAATTAACCCCAAAATTAAAATTCTAAATGCTTCACTGTATGCTTTCTTTAAATGGAAAAGAGCAGCATGAACATTTTTCAAAATATCACCTTTTTTGTTTCATTGAAGAAAGAAAGTCATACAGGTTTGGACTGAGGCAAATTATGGCAGAATATTCATTTTTGGGTGAATTATTCCTTGAACTGTTTAGTCAATCTTTCTTCATGTTGTCTATCAACACTCTTGGAAGTTTTAATGATTTGTTTTAAGTTTGATTGAATTATGTGATTGAACACCTCCTGAATTCCGCGTTGTATATGTATCAAACACCATGAATATTTTTCCGTTCATGGGCTCCATGAGGATTATGGGGCAGATGTTAGTCTAAAGTTTTGCCATGGATAGGCATTTGGTTTTGGCCTTAATTATTTTCTGTAGACCTATGGAATCGATGTACATAGATAGACTTAAATATATTCCAAGTTATATTGAAAAAATGGAAACTTGAAATGTTTCAAAGCCTTTAAATAGCCAGTAAATGCCATTTAAGTGTGTTATATACCTGCTTTATTTGCAACCTCAGTCTCAAATACCAAAATGTCAATCCAGAATTCCCTTTTGAGACCTGAAAGAGGTTTTTGACTGATTATCTGTTTTTGTTTGTTTGTTTGTTTGTTTTTTGCTGGATGAAAGCCATTTATTGAGCTTTGACTTGAGTGGAATAAAGGTATCTATCACATTCTGACACTCACACTTCACTTTCAGTGTTTCGAAGAAGTTCAACCTATAGAAAAGATAGATGTGAATCATTATTTTCCAGAATGTCTTTAAATGTGCCACATACCACATACAGCTCATAATTATGGGATGGTACAGGGTGATATTGTCCACCCTCTCACTGTTAAATACTGAAATTGTCCATCATCTTCATGAAGATGCCTTATTTAATTTATAGACTGTACATTGACCATTTAATCAACTGTAGTTTGTTGTCATCTCTCTTTTGTACTGCTGGTGTTGATGCTTGAGAGGTTACACTGTCATATAGTTGTGTTTTCTTTTCTTTCTTTTTTTAATCTGACAACATTCCCTAAAATATTAGTTGAGTGGGGAATATGCTCTGCCCAGTGTGTAGTGCAACATTCAACCTAAAGAACTGTCAATGAACATGAAATAAAGGATATATATTATACAAAAAAAACCCCTACATTTTCACTTGGTTTATTTTAAAACTGTTCACTTAGTTACTGCTGAAATATTTTGTTGTAATTTATGGATTTAATGCAGCAATAAATATTTATTTTCCAAGCCAGTTCCAAGCTCCCTCTTCTTGGCCAAGGAGGCTGTTTTAATTTCCCTCATCTCCACCAAGAAGGCTGTTCCAAGCTCCCTCATCTTGGCCACAGAGCCTGTTCTAAGCTCCCTCGTCTCAGCCAAAGAGGCTGTTTCAAGGTCCCTCTTTTCAGCCAAAGAGGCTGTTCCAAGCTCCCTAATCTCGGCCACAGAGCCAGTTCCAAGCTCCCTCTTCTTGGCCAAGGAGGCTGTTTTAAGTTCCCTCATCTCCGCCAAGAAGGCTGTTCCAAGCTCCCTCATCTTGGCCAAAGAGGCTGTTTCAAGGTCCCTCTTTTCAGCCAAAAAGGCTGTTCCAAGCTCCCTCGTCTCAGCCACAGAGCCAGTTCCAAGCTCCCTCTTCTTGGCCAAGGAGGCTGTTTCAAGGCCCCTCTTCTCGGCCAAAGAGTCTGTTTCAATCTCCCTAATCTTGGCCACAGAGCCAGTTCCAAGCTCTCTTGTCTCAGCCAAGGAGGATGTTCCACACTCCCTTTTCTCGGACACAGAGCCAGTTCCAAGCTCCCTCTTCTTGGCCAAGGAGGTCGTTCCAAGCTCCCTCATTACAATCAAGGAGGCTGTTCCAAGCTCCATCATCTCAGCCAAGGAGGCTGTTCCAAGATCCCTTGTCTCGGCCACAAAGCCTGTTCCAAGCTTCCTCATCTCAGTCAAGGAGGATGTTTCACACTCCCTTTTCTCAGCCACAGAGCCTGTTCCAAGCTCACTCGTCTCGGCCAAAGACGCTATTTCAAGGTCCCTCTTCTTGGCCAAAAGAGGCTGTTCCAAGCTCCCTTGTCTCGGCCACAGAGCCCGTTTCAAGCTCCCTCTTCTCGGGCAAGGAGGCTGTTTCAATCTTCCTCGTCTCTGCCACAGAGGCCTTTCAAACTCTCTCGTCTCGGCCACAGAGCCACTTCCAAGCTCTCTCGTCTCGGCCACAGAGCCACTTCCAAGCTTTCTCGTCTCGGCCACAGAGCCACTTCCAAGCTCCCTCTTCTTGGCCAAGGAAGCTGTTTTAACTTCCCTCATCTCGGCCACAGAGCCCGTTCCCATGCTCCCTTGCCTCAGCCAAGGTGGTCGTTTATTGCCACCTCAATCCAACCAGAAGGAACATCTGAATTTCTCAAGTCCCCAGTTCCCCTCTGGCAGCACCTCCCTGGCTACCTGCTCTGCCAGCACTTCCTTCTCAATCGACATTCCAGACATCATCATTTTCTCAGCCAGCATTCCCAAGACCTTCTTCTCAGCTGGTCCTTAATTAATCACTCCCACTACTGGCCTTCCAGAGTACTTCCTCGGGACCTCCTCCCTCCCATTGCTGGCTCCACCCTGGCTCCCTACACTCCATTAACTACACTCTGGCTTTTGTGTCTCCATTTGCCCTTGACAGTCAGCACCTTTCAGGTCTGTAAAGAGATTGCAGGTGTTAGGAGCCACCTCCAGAGGAAGGGGGAGCAATGACACGTTTCCCCTGTCAATTAGTTACCACAGTTACCAATCACCAGCATCTGATCCTCATCACTGCACTCATAAGCACATACAGTATCTCACAGAAGTGAGTACACCCCTCACATTTTTGTAAATATTTTATTATATCTTTTCATGTGACAACACTGAAGAAATGACACTTTGCTACAATGTAAAGTAGTGAGTGTACAGCTTGTATAACAGTGTACATTTGCTGTCCTCTCAAAATAACTCAACACACAGCCATTAATGTCTAAACCGCTGGCCACAAAACTGAGTACACCCCTAAGTGGAAATGTCCAAATTGGGCCCAAAGTGTCAATATTTTGTGTGGCCACCATTACTTTCTTGGGCATGGAGTTCACCAGAGCTTCACAGGTTGCCACTGGAGTCCCATGCTTGACTGTAGGCAAGACACACTTGTCTTTGTACTCCTCACCTGGTTGCCACCACACACGTTTGACACCATCTGAACCAAATAAGTTCATCTTGGTCTCATCAGACCACAGTACATGGTTCAAGTAATCCATGTCCTTAGTCTGTTTGTCTTCAGCAAACTGTTTGCAGGCTTTTTTGTGCATCATCTTTAGAAGAGGCTTCCTTCTGGGACAACAGCCATGCAGACCAATTTGATGCAGTGTGTGGCGTATGGTCTGAGCACTGACAGCCTGACCCCCCCACCCCTTCAACCTCTGCAGCAATGCTGGCAGCACTCATACGTCTATTTCCCAAAGACAACCTCTGGATATGACGCTGAGCATGTGCACTCAACTTCTTTGGTCGACCATGGCGAGGCCTGTTCTGAGTGGAACCTGTCCTGTTAAACCACTGTATGGTCTTGGCCACCGTGCTGCAGCTCAGTTTCAGGGTCTTGGCAATCTCCATATAGCCTACACCATCTTTATGTAGAGCAACAATTCTTTTTTTCAGATCCTCAGAGAGTTCTTTGCCATGAGGTGCCATGTTGAACTTCCAGTGACCAGTATGAGAGAGTGAGAGCGATAACACCAAATTTAACACACCTGCTCCCCATTCACACCTGAGACCTTGTAACACTAACAAGTCACATGACACCGGGGAGAGAAAATGGCTAATTGGGCCAGATTTGGACATTTTCACTTAGGGGTGTACTCACTTTTGTGGCCAGCGGTTTAGTCATTAATGGCTGTATGTTGCGTTATTTTGAGGGGACAGCAAATTTACACTGTTATACAAGCTGTACACTCACTACTTAACATTGTGGCAGAGTGTCATTTCTTCAGTGTTGTCACATAAAAAGCTATAATAAAATATTTACAAAAATGCGAGGGTTTACTCACGTCTGTGAGATACTGTACACATTTAGTCAATGTCTGGCCTACAACAAGAATACAGAATCCTTACCTGCTCTACTCACCTGTGGATCTCGTAAAACTTACCTTGGTATGCCAGCGATCTCCATTGCTATCTCCAGCATTCTCCAGATTGTGGTGATACCTTCTTTATTTACTCCCTGTGTGTGTGTGTGTGTGTGTGTGTGTGTTCTCGTCTCGTCTGCTCATCTCTGGGTGTGTGGTTCCGTCTTCAATCTGTGATAAAGTCAAGGGACGGGTTAACTTCCATACTTCACCATTTGAACTGTTATCCAGTTATATACTTACCTGCATTCTTGTTTATGCTGCTGTTGTCAATAAATACCTGCATTTGGGTTCTCACATTTCTTCTGCTTTTATTCTTGTCACCCTGACAGTTTCATTTACAGAAATTGCAACACTATATGAATTATATAAGAGATGATGATTTGCTTTAACTGTTTACATGTTGTTCAGAAATATTTCTGTGTAAAATGTAAATGTAAAAACAGAAATTTCCTCTTTCACATATATTTCAAATATTAATGCAATTTATTTAATTTAGCAGTTTTAAAACTGTTAAGCATGAAAAACTGTCTATATATGAAATTACGGCTAAAACTGCAAATAAAGCTAACTTAAAGCTAATGTTTTTGCTCTGACAAGATTGACACACTGATACTGAATACAAGTCATTTATTACTGTTTGGTTTCAATGTGTGTCTGTGTGTCCATAATTGCACATATGTGTGTGTAGCTGAAGTTAAAAGAAACTCCTCCTTAACAGCAAACATGAACAGACTCTACCCCTCCTTTTCGTCTTCACTTGCACTCTATTCCTCCTTTCCTGACGGAGAGAGCTTTTCCCTCCAAGCCTTACCCTGCAGCAGCTCTGAAGCCTTGGAAAGAGCCACTTTTGGAAAAGGTTTTAAACAACATCTTTGAGCTGAGGAGAACTGGAGGCTCAACAAATGCAGAGAGGAGGAGAGAAAGAGATTCAGGAAGGAAACTACAGGTGAGCAGCGAGAGAGATGAGATGCGAAATGAGCCACAAAACACTGCCATGAATTATGAGACATAGCTGACAGGAAGTTGGAGCAAATATTTGCTTCATTAGGCATTCATTTATGTGACTTGTTTAGGTACAATGTAATTCTTTCCGAAACACTTACTGTATGCTGCTATTGAGGTGGGATACAGGTAAGGTTACGTACAGGGTATTTTGGTACATTTTTGATGCTTTCTAACTGACCTAACTTAAGTTTTTCGAAACTTTTTAGATTTACCTTGACATCGGTCAGTAAGGCTTATACACTCAAAATTCAAAGGTTTTTGAACTTTCACACAAGGCTTTTGAAGACAACGTTCAAAGTCTGGATCTGAATTATATACAGTATTATTTATAAGTAGCTTTGATCAAAGAGTGTGATGAAAAAACGCAAAATGAGGAAAATGTAATGACCATTTCTCTGTTTTGATTTAAACTAGGGTTTGAAGCTGTACCGTAGAATCATTCTCTCCATAGTAGATCGCTCTCGCTGTGTGGTTCGAATCCAACAGATCGGTGTGAAGTCACACTCCTCTGGCATAACATGCACAGACATCTGGTATTTTGGTAGATTATCACGGTAAATGAGGAAGCACTTTTTTTTTAGTTAATATTATTGTTTCTAGCAATGATTCTAAATCTTGAGAGAAAAAAATACAACAGTGTCCAAAAATCTTTTAACATTGATAACATCGATAACAACTCGACTAAGTAAAACCCTGGTAAACAAGAGAGAAGGTGCATTTAACCTTGCTTTTTAGTTTTGCTTTATGCAAAAGTACTCATTCATTCCCATATGTTAACAATTAATTAAAAGTATTTTACGGTGCTCTGTACAAAATGCCCAGAATTAGTGGCGGGTTGCTCCGTCAGAGTGGTGGAAACAGTGATAAATCCATGCTTTACTCAAGTGTCACAGTATTGTAATGTTAATAAGCAAATATTTTGAGGCTTTACAAGCACATATGGATAAATTTGGTTGTTTGTGGTTAATTTGATTAATTCACCATCATATCATGTAATTAATTTGATTCATAATTTTCTTAAATAAATGGTTATCTTAGGTATCCACAGATTGATGACTAGTAGAGTGCTGCAGGAATGAATCCTAAATCCTAATGAGGATGCATATTTTTCCATTGTCCCGAAGTTTTCTGAATGGGTTTTTGTTTAAATGAATGAAAGATCTGTGGTTAAAGGGTTAGTTGACCCCAAAAATGAAAATTCTGTTCCACACCCATAAGACCTTCGTTCATCTTCGGAACACAAATTAAGATATTTTTGATGAAATCTGATGGACAGTGAGGCCTCCATTGACAGCAAGATAATTAACACTTTCAGATGTCCAGAAAGACGTATTTAAAACAGCTCATGTGACTACAGTGGTTCAACCTTAATGTTACGAAGCTACTTTTTGTGCGCCAAAAAAATCAAATAACGACTTTATTCAACAATATCTAGTGATGGGTGATTTCAAAACACTGCTTCATGAAGCTTCGAAGCTTTACAAATCTTTTGTTTTGAATCAGAGCGTGTATCAAACTGTCAAAGTCACGCCCCCCAGTGGTAAACCATTGAAATTTCAAAACACTAATGTCGTAACAAAGCCTCGTTTACTGAAATCACATGACTTTGGCAGTTTGATACATGCCTCACTGAGCCATCGGATTTTATCAAAAATATCTTAATTTGTGTTCCGAAGATGAACAAAGGTCTTACAGGTTTGGAACAACATGGGGGTGAGTAATTAATGACAGAAATTTCATTTTTGGGTGAACTAACACTTTAACACAAGCTCAAGGTATTTTCATATTTTGTTCTACAATATAAAATACATCAGTACTCCTGAAATTTAAATGTGCAAAAGAGGGTCACAGTTCTGGAAATTTTGCGTTTTATGAAATATTTTTTATAATAAAAACAATAATTATTATTTTTTTAGTTCATTATAAATTTTGTGAATTACTTTTCAGAAAGTCATCTCTTTAAAAAAGCAAGTTCTTTAAATGTGTTACAATAAAAGTTTGTTTGATAATTCATTGCACGTTTCATTAATCCAGACATTTTTTTAGTTTCACTAAGATTTTAAAGGTGTGGTTCAGTGTTTTTTTTCTAGGCTTGATTGTGTTTATGGGGCGGTTTTAAAAAAAAAAAACACTGTATTTTTCATATATTTAACCTTTATTCTATACCGCTGTTTCCAATGTCATTTGAACGGCTGGTTTGACTTCCTGATTCCATGATACCACTCCCTCCCAAATAGCAAAATTGGTTAGCTGGAACCAGTGTATTGTGATTCGCTGAAGCGTCCGGAAACGCCACGCCCCTTACCATTAGTTGTTACATGTGCTTCAATGGAAATGTAAATAATGGCGTCTATATTGCCATATCAAATTGAGCCCGAATCAGACCCAGATAGCAGTAATAATGAAGAGGGTCAAGCAGAACCTCTGCAAGCACAGCTTTTAAAGGACGTTTCTGAATGGTAAGTATTTCCTTTTGTACAATTTGTGTCAAATTGTTTAGATATGCTGTCACCTGTAAATGTTACTTCTGTTTGTTAGCTTTCAATATATGGTTTTATCCTGATTAAAGCTTTATTGTAGCTGAATACATGACTGAGTAGTAGCATTTTTGTAAAGGAATAATTTAATTTATAGCATGAATAACTGTTTGTCTATGAACATAGAAGTTTGTTGGCGTTTGTTGGAGAAGTATGCAATAGAATTTAGCTAACTGGCTAGTGAAGCAAAAATGCGTTGGTCTTTGTTTACGTCCTTGATGCAACCAAAAAATAGCAACATAATACATTTAAAAGACATGTACAAACAATAAAACATACTTACAGTTAGAGGCCCATAAACAGCAGCTTCTGCTTTTAAAGTGGGAACTGCTTTATCTTTCTGTAATAGTCTTGGTGCAAATCCAGCATTAAACTCGTGTAGATTCAGGAAGCTGTCTTCTGCGCCGCATCCAGACAATATCACTGATTATAATGGGTTCTATTATCTATTGTCGTGACGTGTCGCGTCGCATTCGTCCGGTGTAGACAACTCTTCCGCTTCTGCTTGCCACGCGACATGGCCTCGCCCACTTTGTTGTGTGTTCCCGTGGGCAGGGTTTATGTTAATTGCAGCGTTTATGATGTCACCAACCCGAGAAGAAGCTTGTTGTAGTCCAAACCGGTCGTTTTTGTAGGCATTAAACTGCCATAATTTAAAAGACAATATTTCCGTTTGCATTGAACTTTCAGCGCTGTAACTGTGCAGATACTGTTTATGCTCAAGCAGCAACATTACACACTAACTAAAGTTAAAAAAGTCAAATCGCAATGAACCATCCCTTTAAAGTTTGTTAACTTTCTCTGCTGATGTCTTAAAATGAATACTTTGGATCAGGTTGACAGTGGATCTAGACATTTGTCTGACCATGGTTTCCAAGTTTCTCTTATCGGTTTGTCGATTTTTCCAACAAAAACCTGGCTTGGTTAAAAGTTTGGTGTCGTGCCAACAAAATCCATACTAACTATGCGTAATCATCTTTTTCTTAAGTTAAGGTTGGGGCTTAAGAGATCTCTAATCTCTAAACCAAAATGCAACGTTTGCCCAACGTTGGAGTTTGATGTAAAGACAACATTAGGTTTTGATATAATCAATAATAATTTTGACTTATGTCCAACATTGGAAGCTTGACGTCAAAAAAACCCAAAAACAAACATTTTTGTCAATCAAAATTTGACATCTGTCCATTGTTGCAGTCTCACGTCTTCCTGACATTACAGTGATGTCCAGTGCCTACTGGGAATGCAAATCAAGGACTCCACGGAAGCAAAGTGGAGGAGGAGCACAGCAAGAGTTTCGCTACAATTAGCATTATCAGCCTTTAGGTTTTAAATAATTAAAATTATGTAGCCTAAATAATTACGTTCAAAGAATAGGAAAGCCTGTTTTCAGAAGTATCTCTCTACTTGGGCTGCCCCAGACTAAAGATTTTTCTAGTCATTAATTTATGCCATCAGTCACTATAATTAACACTTGGATATGCACCTAATAATAGCACACATTTATCTAGGTTACGTTAGAGCGAGCAGCTATGTAAAGTTGCTTCTGCATGTTTCAAATGATAAGCCATATTGAGGATGATGGATGATAGGCGAACGTTTGGATTTGGATTTCCTGCCCAACATACTGTAATTACCACAAGGACCCACCGTTAATGAACAATCCCTCACGAACTGCGTGACTTTGCCACAATTTTTTTTTCTCATGTTACTAACTGACTAATAAAATATTTGGGTCAAATATGGACAAACCCAACTGCTGAGTTAAAATTTAATTAAAATATTTAAACCCAACGGTTGGGTTTGTCCATATTTGACCCAAACATGGATTGAAACCATGAAATTTTTTAGATTTAACTCATTATCACAGCTATAAGTGTTATCCTGGTAGTTGCCTCTTCTTGTCAAGGATTCCATGGGGAAAAGTGGAGGAGGAACACAGCGAGCATTTCTCTTCAGTTAGCATTATCTGCCTTTTTTAAATAATTCAAATTATGTAGATGGTAATGTTCAATGAACAGGAAAGCATATTTTCATAAGTATATCTACTGTAACCTACGTACCTCATCAGACAATGATATAGGCCTATAAGGAAAATTTTACTGGGGCACAGCAAAACTATTCTGGGGCTCGTGCCACAGTAAAAAGGGGCCCTGAGATGAATGTCTAGATATTTCTCAAATCATGCTGGATTATATCGCTGTAAGTATTACTTAAATTTGGTTTAAGTTAATTTAGTTATTTTCTCGTTAATATTGAGTTAACTATTAAGTTTTGAGCATTACTTAGAAAGATCAACTGTCTGAAACAATGCAGTGATGTAATACTTTAACACGACACATGACCCAAATTTATCCATCAGACTGCTTAAGTGGTAAAAGCGATTCCCTCACTGACCCTCTTAACTAATATCCTGACTCTATATCTGTTTCAGAGATCAGACTCAACACTAGGGTGGTGTAATGACATAGAGTCTTTAATGCCTCTTGGTTTGATATTTCGTTAAAATGCAATAACATTCATTAATTTTCCCAGTTATATGAAATATATTTGTGGTTGAAGGAAAGTGTTTGTACTGTTGTTCTATGTATAAAGTTTCTCTCTGGGACTCTGGGCTCTTTAGGGAGGTTTTCTAAGTACATAGTGTACACATCTTTAATTGGGTCATTGTATGAACATTGTTTACTCTTTTGTATTCATTAATACCTATATATAGGTTTTAAGTTTGAGAACTATTTGATCATCATGCTCTGTTTGAGGTATGAAAGAGCATTGTAATACCTCAAAAATATCCTGAAATAGCCACATACATTATTTACAATATCAGTCAAAGGTTTGGAATAATTATGTTTTTTTTTATGTTTTTGAAATACACTATATTGGCAAAAGTTTTGGGACGTCTGCCTTTATGTGCACATGAACTTAAATGACATACCATTCTTAATCCGTAGGGTTTAATATGGAGTTGGCCCACCCTTTGCAGCTATAACAGCTTCAACTCTTCTGGGAAGGCTTTTCACAGGGTTTAGGAGTGTTTTTATGGCAATTTTTGACCATTCTTCTAGAAGCGCATTTGTGAGGTCAGACAGAAGGCCTGGCTCACAGTCTCCGCTCTAATTCATCCCAAAGGTGTTCTATCGTGTTGAGGTCATGTTCTGCCACCGAAACTCGCTCATCCATGCCTTTATGGACCTTGCTTTGTGCACTGGTGCGTAGTCATGTTGGAACAGGAAGGGGCCATCCCCAAACTGTTCCCACAATGTTGGGAGCATGAAATTGTCCAAAATGTCTTGGCATGCTGAAGCATTAAGAGTTCCTTTCACTGGAACTAAGGGGCCAAGCCCAACCCCACACCATGATCCCCCCTCCACCAAACTTTACACTTGGCACAATGCAGTCAGGCAAGTACTGTTCTCCTGGCAACCACCAAACCCAGACTCATCCATCGGATTGCCAGACGGAGAAGCGTGATTCGTCACTCCAGAGAACACGCCTCCACTGCTCTAGAGTCCAGTGGCAGCGTGCTTTACACCACTGCATCTGACGCTTTGCATTGCACTTGGTGATGTAAGGCTTGGATGCAGCTCCTCGGCCATGGAAACCCATTCCATGAAGCTCTCTACGCACTGATCTTGAGCTAATCTGAAGGCCACATGAAGTTTGGAGGACTGTAGCTATTGACTTTGCAGAAAATTGGCGACTTCTGCGCACTGTGTGCCTCAGCATGCGCTGACCCCGCTCTGTGATTTTACATGGCCTACCACCTCGTGTTGCTGAGTTCCCATTTGCTTCCACTTTGTTCTGATACCACTAACAGTTGACCGTGGAATATTTAGTAGTGAGGAAATTTCACAGATGGCAACCTATCACGGTACCACGCTTGAATTCACTGGGCTCCTTAGAGCGACCCATTCTTTCACGCCTAGGTGCTTGATTTTATACACCTGTAGCCATGGAAGTGATTGACCTGAATTCAGTGATTTGGAGGGGTGTCCCAGTACTTTTGGCAATAGAGTGTAAGTCTCTAATGCTAAC
The DNA here is from genome assembly GCA_037101425.1 of Elopichthys bambusa. NCBI lineage: Eukaryota > Metazoa > Chordata > Actinopteri > Cypriniformes > Xenocyprididae > Elopichthys > Elopichthys bambusa. The sequence continues at coordinate 4,254,393 of CM074444.1, forward strand.
CAAGGTTGCATTTATTCGATCAAAAACACAGATAAAATAGAAAAATTGTGAAATATATTTACAATTTCAAATAACTGTTCTCTGTTTGAATATATTTTAAAATGTAATTTATACCTGTAATCAAAGCTGAATTTTCAGCATCATTACTCCAGTATTCAGTGTCACATGATCTTTCAGAAATCATTCTAATATTCTGATTTAGGAAACATTTCTTATCTTGATCAATGTTAAAAACAATTTTTGCTGATTCATATTTTTGAAGAAACATTCCATTCAAAAGTTTGGGGTAAGATTTAATAAAAATGAAAAAGATATTAATACATTTATTCAGCAAGGATGCATTAAATTGATCAAAAGTGACAGTAAAGACATTTATAATGTTCCAAAAGATTTCTAATTCAAATAAATGCTGTTCTTTTGAACTTTCTATTCATCAAAGAATTTTCAGTTTCCACAAAAATATACACTTTTCCAAACGTTTGACTAGTACTTGCACATGCCAGAGTTTGTATTTTTGTTATATTCTTTATTGCCAAATAATTACTGAATCATTGCATCATGTTTTAAAGGGGGACAGAACATTTTCAGACTGGAGGTAGGACAACACAGAGGTAAACCAGCTCTATCGGGGTAATGATGAAAAGGAAGAAGAATTTAGTGGAGGACAGTGCCACGCTTATCGCCCTCTCAGACCACCCTGAACAAACCTATGGAAGCATGGAGGTACTAGGATTGTCTGTTATCCTGGTTTGGAAAAAAAGTGCAAGTTGTTTACAAAAATCATCAGTGGTCACAAAGAGAGGAAGCTACTTAGCAGTTAACAATGTAACACAAACAGGCCAAAGTTCCTCACATCTCTCACTCTCCACCACTCCACCCTAATATCCCTGATAAGACACACATTAGAGGCTTTTCCTAGGAATGTTCTTGTTAAGATCATTCTCTGAGGTTTGTACGCATGGATATCGGTTCTTCATATTGATTGTGATAATGGAGATGTGTTCATGTTATTCACAGACATGTGCAGCACCTCAGGAAAGCAAGAATGTATTCAGTGATGGGGTCACCCGAATTGGTGAGTATTATGGGGTAGAACATCAAAGAAAAGACTTCTGTATTTATAAAAGTAAATGAGATTTGCTTGAATCCCGTAATTCTAAAGGCTTACTTTTTTGGTCCACTTTCTCTACTATTTTCCATGTGTTGCCTTTATAAGATTCAACATAATGCCAAACTATGAATGTCTGATGAATTGTTATTTCAAAAAAACTTTAGCGTCTAATCAAAGCATTTAGAATTTTAATGCATTTGATGAATATGAAAACAATTTTTCATTTGTTGAAAGATTTTGTCTTGGTTTGGGAGGAATCTGTGAACCCCTTGAAGTTGGCAGAATCGGATGAACTTTCGTCCAAATCCTCGCGTGATACACACAGGAAATGGAGGACAGAATTCCTTTCCAGACTCCAGGCTGCCGGCCTTCATCAAGAGACAGTATGTAACTACAGTAAAACATTTACATGCACATCAAATTCAGTTTAAGGTCTATATTTGGGTTGCCACCATATTCTGAATACAAGGTTTATTCGTATACAGCTTTGTGAAAAAGAAGTACACTTTAGCATACTTTTAAAAAGAATACTTGGTTGCACTTTATTTTACAGTATGTGCACTTACGTGTACTTATGTAAGAAAGTACTGGGTAATATAATGTAACTACATGGGTTAAGGTTAGGTTTAGGGGTAGGTTTAGGGTTAGTAACTAGTTACCTAGTACCTTGGTTCAATTAAGACATTTAAGTAACTTTTAGACAAAAAAACATTACTAGTGTGTAATCTTGAGACAAAACAATGGCAATGACATATTTTAAGATATGTCAGCGCAAAGTGCTTTTAGTTAAAACAGTTCAAACATGCATTTTATTCTAGGACTAGGCTTAAGCCTTGTCTGTGAAACCGGGGGAAAATTTACAGTTATTACTGTAGTAAATACATGTAAAATGTAACAAGGACAATGTAAAATAAAATGTTACCAAAAGCGCCCTAGCCTTAAGGATGGACTCAAAAAGATCTCTTTTAAATGGTTAATTCATAGTTATGACCATGTGTTAGTCCACTTTCCCCTCATTAATTTGTTTTTGAAACTCTTGAGTTAAACTTTTGAGACTACTAGATTATAAAATTAATAACAATATTAATAATTGTTTTGGTTACACTTTATTTTTAGGTGTCCATGTTACAGTGTAATTTTACACTTAAGTACTGAGTAATAATAAATAACTGCATGTACTTACTATAGTGTTAGGTTTTGAAAAGAGTCAACGCTTTCCCCCAACCAAACCTTGCTCAGCTTTCTGTTTTTTTTTTTATTATTATTATTTTTTAATTATTCTACTAATCCCTCCTTAGGTTATTTCCTACCTAATTAGGGTTAAAATTAGCCTCATTCTCCCTAAAGTTATTTCCTTAGGGTTAGATTAGGCTGCAATATCCTGTTTAACATGGGTGGGAATCACCAGAGGCCCCATGATACAATATTACCGTGATATTAATGCTGAATAATGCGATAACATATTACAAAATTTTGCTATTACCTTTTTTCAATTGAAAATGTCCCCAAAGGAAAACTTTGTCTACACATATTTTATAATCTAATAAGATAAAATTCTCAGTCTGTTCAGTTCACATCTTCATATCAATCTCCTTCATCCCTTCCTTGTTCAATATTTTCCTTCCTCATAGACATCATTTTAATAGAAATTACAGTTGTCAAATAAAACTATTTGCGCATTTCAGTGTTTTCATGCTAAATTCAATGTAATTGTTTTTGCAATAAATATTGTTTAAGCAGTTTTACAAAGAACAACATTACTAACACCCTAATGAACAAGTCGAAAGGTTATAGTATTCAGTTAATAAATGTAATTATGCGCTAAATCATATTTATATTGTTGTTATAGGAAAATACATAAATTTGCCATTAACTCTGTTCCCGCCATTGATGGAATTTCCTTTAATTTATGAGACAATGCTTCTCTGTCATTGACGGAAATTTCCGGCAATCCATGTTTTCACAATTTAACGGTAGGAAACGCTATTCCCCATCTTCTGAAAGAGTACAGAATCTCCAGATGAAAACACAGGAAAAAAAGAAGCAGAAACGAGAGATAAAATCACTGCTTATACACATGTAAAATAATGTGATCATCAAACATTAAAAAGCATATCAATATCAAAACTGCCAAATGTCACAGAATAAAATGTTGTCCCAGGAAGGGGTATAGGACTGTGAAGCTTTGGGGGTGTTGATGGAAGCGATCTGCTTCATCTATGTTTTGATCGTAGTTCTGAATCCGTTCCAGATGTAGTCTTTAACAAAACCACGATTTTCCCAGCTTTTTGTTCAAAATGTTGCTATTTCATCAACTGAAAATTCACAATACTTGAGCCGACATTCATTCCCTGAAAATATTGATACTTGGTGTCCATGTATCGATACAATATCCCCACACAAAACACCCTTTAACCCCTATTGTTTGGTTTGTGTACCGGGTTAGTTTAAAATTCATACCAGGGTAATCTTCCTTAGGGTTAGATCAAACTCCAATTCCCTGTAAAAGGTATGTTCAGGATTCGGTTCAGGTACAGGGAGTTTTGAATTTGAATGAATTTCAAATCTCCCAAAGAAATTTAATTTGAAAGATAAATATTTGAGACACATCATCGGTAGTGTACCATAGGATCATTGGGTGTTTTCGGCTCTAGACACCCTCCTGTGAGGTGGCCTGTCTTATGGGATCAGACCTAGGTGTGTGTCTCCCAGCCAATTGCTATAGTTTTTATTTAGACTCACAATTACAACGTTGTTGAGGTCCACCCCTACATTAATACTCTACTCCTGTAAAAAAAAAAGGTTTGTGTCTGCAAAGAAATGTAGTGTTGCTTCAGCAGTGCTAATCACCAATAGAAGACTGGGTTCCAATTAAGGATTGTCAACCCCAGGCCACCTTCCATGAGTGCTGTCCAAGTGGACCCAGAGGAGATGGATATCTACCTCCCTGAGTCACCCAAGTAGAGCTTGCATTCATGAAAGCTAGGACTGGTGGATGCTAAGTATCAGGCTTCTACCAAGCCCTTCCCCCTAAGAGTATTTGCACCACTTAACCGACATTGCACTTACCAAAGTTCAACCGCAAAGGGAAAAAAAAATCACTCCTAACCCGTATCATGTCCCCTTCCCTACCTGAATCAATCACCACCATCCTGGTAAATCCAACAATAATAACAATAATAATAATAATCCTTTGTGCCCCTCCCTTATGTCTTTACCCAGTCCTTCGTAAATCCCTGCCCAGGACCAGTTAATCAAACCATAACCCCAAAAGGCCATGATTCAGTAATCCTAGCCCATCATTGCATTCCCAAAAGAATCACCTTTTTTTTTTTTTTTTTTAGTTGAACCAGCCCTAATTTCTAGAACATGAAATTTCTAGTCCAAATTTTTCAAAACAATCAATTAGTCCACAAGCCGAAGGATCACAATTTGATAATCCTGGCCCTGTATTGCGTTCCCCCAACATGTTTTGTCCCTCATTCTTTAATCTCCATACAATCAGACTAAGTGCTGTCACTGCATGTCATCATTAGCTGTCTGCTAACCTCTAGTGGCCAAACGTAATGTAATTATGTGATCTGGAGAATCCATGATTGTGATTTGTGGGTTTTTGCTGGAATTCAGCACTCTTCGAACAACACTGGACACAATTAATTTATATTGTATGGAAAAAACACTGATATATTTCAAAATATCTCCATGTTTGACTGAATATAAACACACATATGAAACGAACTGTCTGAAAGTACACCTTTTGATGTAATGTCTTTCTCCTACTGTCTCAGAAAGAGGTCGTGCAGGGAAAAACAAAGATTACTTATGTCCTTCTGAGCGCACCCTGGAATGTTCTGTGTTATTATGCTGAGGAGATCAGCCTTCGAGTGCCATTACAGGTAAAGCATACCTGATCTTTTACATCACAAAGTAATGTATACATATTCTTAAATGTTCTTCTCTTTTGGGTGATTTCAGGTTGTGACAACTCCAATATCTAACTGGTCTGAGAACATCCTAGAAAAACTGCACATCCCAAATATAATGACACAAGATGTGCCCAACCTTCCACCGGACTACTATACCTGCCAATTCCGCACCAATAAACTAGAGAGGTACTGATCCATACTGAATACAAATATTACTCTTTTGGGGTTATTCTGGATAGCTTTTTATTATTTTTCAGCAGTGTTGAAGAAAGTTACAATACTAATGACATTACTTAGCTACTTTTTGTGGAAAGCAATGCATTACATTACTTTTGTGTATAACTTTTTCTCACCTGGGTTTTGCAAGTGTATAGTGCAGTAAGTAACAATTCAAATATTAATGTGTAAATCATTAATGCGTCACTTTACTCGTTACATCAAAAAGTAATCTGATTATGTAATGCACGTTACTTGTAATGTGATACCCTCAATGCTGTTTTTTAAAAATAAGATATTAAAAAGTTGCAGCAACTGGGGAAGCATCTGACTGTTTTGTCCTACATAATAATTGCACATCCAGAAAGTTCAGTAAATGTGATTCCATCATTTATGCGCATGCATTCTTAATTGATTGCCTCAACTGAGCACACACGTTTTTTTATGCACATTTTAAGATTTTATGTGCATCTTGCATTTCTCTCAGCTATTTTTTTTATGCAATACCCCAAAATTTGCATAAAAATACATGGATAGAAACATGGATATAATCTTCACTTCTGGTGAAACTGGTGCAAAGTATCAGGAATACAGTAATAAAAAGTTGCTGGAACTAGGGAAGACTGTGACTCTTTTTTTCCTACATAATACAGTAAATAAGATTTTATGTGCGTCTTGCAGTTTCCATCCAGTATTTTTTAAGTAATATCCCAACATTTGCATAAAAATACGTGGATGGAAACAAAGCTATTGACAGGTCTACTTAAAGAATATGCACCTCACACATTTTAACAAGTTGGTGGTTTGTGAAGGAAGGAAGTGAGTATTCAATGTATTCAAACTTAACAAAAGTGTTTAACTTTGTTAAATGCATAACAAAGAGGATCTGAGCCTGTCATGTTACATGCAGTTCATACACTTTAGTGTTTGCAGAGAGTCAGCACCTCCTTAAAGACAAACACATCACACACTCTCAGTAAAAACTTATGCAAAGTGCTTGCTGTGTCAATGGACTGTCTGACCCATATACTGACACTTACAAACAAGTTTTTGTTCCCCTAGCGGTTAACTTATATTAAAACTGTTCTTATTTAATAAAACTAATTATATTATATTGAAATTTAATACACAACCAACAATTTTGCCCTTATGATTTTTTTTTTCTTCAAATTTACTTTTCAGTCTCAGTAAATATGCTTAAATATGAGACATGATGTCTTACGTAAATATCACTTGTAAACTGGATATTTTCATCATTTCGAATCATGGATTTACACTTTTATGAAATGTGTGTGTTTACTTTATCTTACACTAATCTTTAATGCTGCTTTTAGGTTTCTTGGTCATGAAAACAAGGACACTTTTTTCAAGACCACACAGAGGCACCAGATAGTGAGTTTTGAGAGCTTGTTCTTGAAAAATAAAGGTGCACTAAAGAATTTTTTTGGCTAATTAATGCGACACGTCTTGGGCTTTATACTGACATCTGTTGTAGAAGACAATTCTTAGAGCATTTTTAATGTCTGTTCTATAGATATAATTCTTACTATCATGTTTCTCATACAGTAACTGATTTGCCAGTTTTCTGTAATTTCTCTGTCCTTGTTTTAAAGCTATATGAGATATTAGCCAGGACTCCATATGGAGCTTTGAAGAGACGGGAAGTTGGAGTCGGCAGGCTGATTAGTGAGAATGTTCTCACTGCTGCTTTTCCTTTACATGAGGTATAGCAAGTCTCCTACATAATATCTGAACATTACCTTAACACACACACTTCTTATTTGCATATTTCTCTTTACATATGCATGCAGGGATACGTACAGTCAACATGAAATCAAATTTGACTTTAGTTACATTCTTAATGCATGCTCTGCACCGTTCCACAAATATGTTTATCTTCATAATCTTTTCTCAAAATCAAACAACTTGCTCTACATGAAAAACACCAAGAAACGTCTTATTTTTTTCAACCCCTCCACGACAACCATGAAGTTGTATTATTATTATTAATATTTTGCCATATAATTCCTACTTTTCACAATCCAATTAATGGAAATATGTCACATCATGAAAGCAAAATGGGTTTGCAAGCACAATTTCATGTTGATTTTGGACAGGCAGTGATTTGTGTTCTTCTCATTAGGGCCCATTTGAGATGCCGAAGACTCCAGTAGAGCCACAGTCTCTCAACATGAGACAGATTCTGCATCACTACTGGGCTCGCTGGGCTTGCTGGAGGAGGTACCAACCTCTGGATCACATCCGCGAATACTTTGGCGAGAAGATAGCACTCTACTTTGCCTGGTTGGGTATGACTGAACCTACATTTAGCTAATACCAAGACATAAAAATGTAAAAATGTTTTATTTTGTATCCATCTTCACAGAGTGAATGGCGCTTTTGAAACCCAAAAAAGTGAATCCATCCATCATAAAAGTAATCCATACGACTCCAGGGGGTTAATAAAGGCCTTCCGAAGCAAAGCGATACGTTTTTGTAAGAAAAATATCCATATTTGAAACTTTATAAACTAATAACTGGCTTCCGGTAACGGCCATACGCAAGTCTAGTTCTGGTGGAAGTGTAGTCATACACACCTATGGCTTAAGGGTGAGTAAATCATGGGATAATTTTCCTTTTTGGGTGAACTAACCCTTTAAATGGGATGGTCTAGCCTACAGAGGACTGTTCTTGTCACCTAGCAACTGTGATGTTTGTACTGGACTTTTTCGAAAGTTATACTGTCTTAAAACAAAACCGGGTTCACAACCTGTCAAAATATGGTCACCTTGGTCTATTTATGTACATAATAAAGAGAATAAACTATGTAAAATCACATATCAATAAGATATGTCAATATTTGAACCGCTTTAAAGATTTTTTTTATTTTTACATTTGTATTATTAGATTTACATTTACATTTAGCAGACACTTTTCTCCAAAGCGACTTACAAATGAGAATAGTAGAAGCAATCAAATCAACATGAGTACAACAGTATGTAAGTGCCGTGCCGTTTTTTTTTTTATATATATACGCAAATAGATGGAGAATAGAAAATCGGAAAAAGAAAAGTAAAATATAAATAAAAGTGCTAATATTACTGGGTCAAGTGTTGACGAAAAAGATATGTCTTTAGCAGTTTTTTGAAAATGGCTAAAGACTCAGCTAGGTTGAAACCCAATACTTGCCTTTAAAAGAGTAATCTGATAATTTCTCTCAAAAAAGGAAGCCCCGGAAATGAAGACACATTTCTAGGTCGCATTTGAAGGAGCCTTCGAATTGGGACAGCCTTTGTCACACCGCTGTGAAACACTCAGCCTTCGAAAGATGCAGCCTCTGATTTGGGACGGCAGCTTATGACTTAACTTTCCGTCCTTATTTCTCTTGTCTGTAGGTTTCTACACAGGCTGGTTATTACCAGCAGCAGTGGTGGGCTTTATTATATTTCTGTTTGGTATCTGGCTGATGGTCACCGATGTACCAGCGTAAGTATTGTCACAGACTTACAGTGCAAAATGTTGATGACCAAGCACTGATCCTGACCCTTGACCCTGTGGTCTGTGCTGATATCTTTTCCACAGAGAAGAGCTGTGCTCCAGTGGCGACGCCTTTGTCATGTGTCCACTATGCAACATCTGCAGCTACTGGAACCTCTCCAGCATCTGCTATACTTATAAGGTGACATTTCTACAAGGTCACCAAGTTTTTAAATCATTTTATAGCATTTTCACATTCTCTGTGAACTAGCTATCACATTTTGTACTCAAAATACTTGTTCATAAATTTGCGATAGGCAGGCTTACTATTTGACAATGGAGGAACTGTGTTCTTCAGTATATTCATGTCTCTGTGGGCGGTCACCTTCCTGGAGTACTGGAAGCGCACAAGCTCCATACTCTCCCACCGATGGGACTGTTCCGAATTTGAAGAAACAGAGGTGATTAAGTTTGTTACGGTGTGTCTAAAACTAGTCTTCAGGCATTTTGGCTAATAGAATAACAACAATATAATGATTTGCCTCCATTGCTTTCCATAATATTTCCATTCTGTTATTAGGAGAGGCCAAGACCAGAATTTACAGCATTGGCACCCATGACAGTTCGTAACCCTGTGACTGGCGCTGAGGAGCCCTATTTTCCAGAGACTGAAAGACTGAGTCGTACTCTAACTGGCAACATGGTTGTCATTATGATGGTTAGTTGCGATCCTATCTGACTTATGATAGCAACCTGAGTCGTAACAAAGCACTGTTCGCCAGAGGAGAACTGGCCCCCCGACTAAGCCTGGTTTCTCCCAAGGTTTTTTTTCTCCATTTTAACACCTGTTTGCCACCCGATGTCACCTGTTGGAGTTTGGGTTCCTTGCCGCTGTCGCCTTTGGCTTGCTTAGTTGGGGACACTTGACAATTGATATTCAACAGTGCTTTGATCTGCCGGCATTGACACTATTCTTTAAGAGCTGCTGTGCAGCCAAAATAATGTACCAGTTATCAATGTAAAGCTGCTTTGACACAATCTACATTGTAAAAAGCGCTATATAAATAAAGGTGACTTGAGTTAGTTAATGGATTTCCGTTTCACATCTGTTGAAAAAATCTTGATAACAAAATTTCAAAATCATTATCATCATGGTTGAATTTTCTTCTTTGTGCTTGCAGATTGTCATCGTTTTGATATTCCTAATGGGCATCATCCTGTATCGGTCCATCCTAAGCATCATTATCTACAGATCTCAGAATGCCTTCTTCATATTTTCAGTAAGTTTCTTTCTATTCCTTTCGATACCTGACCATATTATTTTTCATAATGAGTAAAGACTGTCAAGTGATTGTTGCTGACACAGTTTTAAAATCTCTTGGATCAGATATGTTTGCATATAAATTTACATTTGCAAGCCCTTGTGAAAAAAAGTACACTTGAGAAGTATATTCTTGGAAAGAATATAATTAATTCTAACTGAATGTGATGTTTCCAGGCACTTAATTGCATGTTCATTACAGTTAAAGGTAAAAGCTTAAATATAGTTTAAATTTATATTAACTGCAATTAGCTGAACTTGAGAGTTTTTTCACCAATTTAAGTAGGACTAAAGTACGTCTTTATATGCAATTTCATAATTACTTCTGTTGTCTTTTAAATGTGATTAAAATGTACTGAATGTACAGATAAGCAAACTACTTAATACTTAATTTTAATTTCTGTTGAAACTAGTAGAGATTAGCAGAAGCTCAACATAACTTGAATAACGCACAAGAACAAACCTCTTCCGGAAGCCCAAACGTGCTGTGTAACCAATGAGGTTCATTCTCGTGTTACGCAGCATGTTTGAGCTTCTGGAAGAGGTTTGTTCTTGCACGTGAAGCAGGTTTGGTTGAGCTTCTTCTTATACGTTCTCTGATCAATGTTTCCGTGCAAGTAAAAGCCTAAATTAAATCTTTTTATCATAACTGTGATCGATTCTCTTCAGAAAATTTGGACTAAACCCCTCGATTCATGTGGATTAGTTTTCCGATGTAAGAAACCCCCCATCGGCCCAAAAACAGAATCCGACAGCCTGGGCGAAGGTTTAACGCGTGTATGTCTTTTCAGCGCCCCTGTGAAGTTCACTTAATTTCTAGAATTTAGTTTCAATTTTACTTTAGCTGCTCGTTTAATCCAATTTCAAATGATTATTACTTGTTTCCAATTAGAAATGAATCACTGGTTATGTATTAATTTAGATTTTTGATTATTCTGATTACCTTATATCTTCAATTATTCATTCACTGCGGTACCCCAGTATCACTTAGAAAAGTCACTTCGGCCGAGTGAGTGCTCTTCACGATCACAAACTAGTCAGTTCTGACCTTATACATTGGATGCATCCTACAAAGCTTGAATTTCCTCCAGATTAAAAATTTGTGTTCTGATAAAGAAAGTCACATACACCTTGGATGGCATCAGGGTAAGTAAATAATGAGAATATTTATTTTTGTAACCATACTGCAAAAAAACAATGAAAAAACAATGTCAAAGAGAAAAGTGTAAATTGTACAGTCCAATGAAAGAAACTGTGAATTAACCTTAAGAAAAGATTACATTACACCAACTTTGCCAACTTTGGATAGATCCGGCAAGAGGTCTGATGAAACTGGTCATTCACGCCAAGGTCTGAAAAGAAAACATATTAAGAAAATGTTAGTGACTATATATTGCACATGGAAAAAAATAGTTATCATTAACACTGCACACACTTTTTAACACAATTAGAAACTTGTAAACTACATAAAAGAGGGTGTATGTTTGTTACAGTAGAAAAAAAACAAGACGAAATATCATCTTAACAAAAGCAGGGGTGTGCAAAAGGAAAAAAGTGATTGTGTGTTTTCCAATTAGCTACAGAAGAGTGAATAATTAAGTGATTGAGTGTGTGTCTGTAAGCTATGGGTGTATTCTGTATGCTACTGGAAACATGCATGTGAATTTGCATGTGGCTCATAAATGTGTGCACCAAAAGTACATGACTCTGATCTTACTAAATCAGAAATACATGTAAATCAATTTAAGGGTTCCTATAAAAGAAAATCAAACCACTTTTGCAATATTACCTCTTTATACTACAGCTGTTCAAGGCAGGTCCAAGTAGTTCCAGGCATCTTGAGGATTTATTTGACCGCATTACAGTTCCATATCAATTCGCCAAACCATTTCAGTTATCTCAAAAGGTCCTTAGAGCCTAAAACCGCATAAGGACCAACCCCCATAAAGAAACTGATCAAGCAAATATATATGACAAACAAGAGTATAAAAATGACAAACTTTTTTCATATTTTATTGTCTATGGAACGCATACTCTCATCACTCTTTATCGCACACAAACGCACACATATAGTGCATGTGAAATAATTACACACAAGATTGTTTTAAGGACAAAAACCTAAAACAAAAAATGTCTTGAAATACAACATCTGAAACAATGTCTTGAGGTGGAAGAATAATGTCGCGTTCCAGGCTCGTAATGCCGCGTAACTTGTGTTTTTTTTTTCTTCTCAACCTTCTACCCATGAAAGTGCACTGGAACGGCAGTCAAACCCGTTCCCACCCGTGAACTCGTAGTAGATCAATGTACTCCCAGTTCCGCGCTCTGACGTCACATAGCCCGCGAAACAACAACGGCAGCCCCTACGGATGCGATGTTTATGCAAGTGCACGGTAAAATAACGTAAAATAAAAGGTATAACAGATTCTCTTGTCTATTTCCCCTCAAATAAGCAAGGAGTAAGCACCTTTTGGCGATAGAAATAACTGTAAAACAGCATAAGCCATGCTGGTTTGTTTACAGCATGTTTGAGCTTCTGGAAGAGGTTTGTTCTTGCACGTGAAGCAGGTTTGGTTGAGCTTCTTCTTATACGTTCTCTGATCAATGTTTCCGTGCAAGTAAAAGCCTAAATTAAATCTTTTTATCATAACTGTGATCGATTCTCTTCAGAAAATTTGGACTAAACCCCTCGATTCATGTGGATTAGTTTTCCGATGTAAGAAACCCCCCATCGGCCCAAAAACAGAATCCGACAGCCTGGGCGAAGGTTTAACGCGTGTATGTCTTTTCAGCGCCCCTGTGAAGTTCACTTAATTTCTAGAATTTAGTTTCAATTTTACTTTAGCTGCTCGTTTAATCCAATTTCAAATGATTATTACTTGTTTCCAATTAGAAATGAATCACTGGTTATGTATTAATTTAGATTTTTACACTCCGGCAGTTTGGCAGTTACAAACGCTACAAAGCCGTGAGTCGTGGTTTGAAATCGTGACTTACGGGCTCAAAAACCTGTCAGGAACGCAGCATAACTGACAACGGGACGCTTCGAGTCGTGGCTGCATTACAATCTCGGATATGCATTATTTTTTAATAATTCAGCGACCCGTCGTCAGTTATTCCTAAACCTAGTTTTAAAAATCGGAGTTTGGAGAACACTGACTAGTGGAATGCCTCATAACTGTCTGTCTGTAGCACGTGATTCGCGCCAAAAACAGTCAAAAATATCTCACGAGCCACGAAAAAGGCGATTTTACAAGTTGAGTGCAACTAACAATATAAATAACAACAAAGAAATAATCTTACAATCTTGAACAGTTTCCATCTTCAGTGCGCAGACGAAGAAATTCTGTTGATTGACCGCAGCGCTTTCTGAAGGAGTCTGAGGGCTCGCGCTGAAGATGCTCCGCCCCCACGTGCTGCTTTTTACATTACGACACCGTTTTTCTCAAGAACTGTTAAACGCTGTACATTTACTGCAAGTACTTAATTCACCTACCATTAGCTGTAAATTTACATGATTTAACTGTTTATTTTTTACAGTGTAAATATACCTTTAGAGAATACTAGGCTGAGAATGGTTTGTAATCGTGCCTTGCTGAATCAAGCTAAAGTGGAAATATAACTGGAACCGTTCCTTACCATTCTCAGAACCGGTGTTGAAAGAGTGGCTTAGGTGAAAAAAGTAACAGTAAATAGTGTTTTTGAACCATAGTATAGTAAAGTACTTGGATTCATTTGTTGTGGTAATTCAATGGTTGCTGTGGTAACATAACAACTATAGTAATATAAACAAATTACCCAATACTGTACTACAACTAGGGTTTATTACACTAAAATATACACTACAGTTTACTGTAGTAAAAACTAACGTATACTACAGTATTTATTACAGTTTATCAGTTCACTATAATTAATACTACAGTATGCTGTAGCATTCATTAACAAATTGTTGTAAATACTATTATATACAGTATTACTATAGTATGGTTCAAAAACACTATAGTATTTACTATAGTATTTTTTCACCTGGGCTGGAAGACGGGAAATAAACTCAGGAAATCGAGCACCAAAACAGAACAGAACCCTGACAAATAACCAAGAAAAAACATTTAGAAATAACATTTTCATAACTTAATGGGAGCGTTAGCAAAACGTACTTAATTTTGTTAGTTGGCCAGCCAATAAAACCAGCTTGGACGAGCTAGAATCCAGCTACAATGATTAAAAAGCCTTGCGCTAATACTTAGGCCGATGTAAACCAACCATTGTTGCGGCACAATTTTAACAATGTTTTGCCTACTAAGAAAACTTTTGTCACCCCTTTAGGCTGGAAGGATCGCTAGCCTTACTGGTTCTGTGCTAAATTTGCTGGTTATTCTGTTGTTGTCGCGGCTCTATACTTACCTGGCCCAAATTCTGACCCGATGGGGTAAGCTATTTCATATCTACACATGCTATTTAGGTATATAGTTATGCAACAACAAAGTATCATCCTCTTCCTTTTATTAGAAATGCACCGCACCCAGACCAAATATGAGGACGCGTTCATCCTCAAGGTTTTCATCTTCCAGTTTGTCAACTTCTATTCATCTCCTGTTTACATTGCGTTTTTCAAGGGAAGGTGGGTATACATTAAGAATGAATAAATATTTATGAAGATTCAATATTCATCTAATATTTGATCTGTCCTATAGGTTTGTTGGATACCCTGGAAACTATAACACACTCCTAGGAATCCGAAATGAGGATGTGAGTGTTTACACTCTTGGAAAGCAAATCTTCTACATAAGTTTTCACATAGTCCTCCTTTGTTGGATTAACCTTTTAAACCCGAAGTGTACCACCTTCCACGAAAAAAAATTCATAATCAAATTACTAAGCAACCACTGACAGGAAAAACACAAAAGAATCAGTGGTTCACATACTTATGAATGGGGTTATTTGAATAAATTCAGCTATTTATTTTGTCTTGTGGATTATAAGTAAACATCTTTTATGTAAAATATCTTACTCAGGACAGTACTACATAAAAAATATCATTTTAAAGCTTAGAAACACAGCTTTTTTAATGCATTTTGATCATCTCTTAATGAGTGCTCCCTCCAAACTGCAGTGTACCAACCGCGGCCGCCACCTAGCTAAGAAAAAAAAAAATCATATTTTTCAAAGCTGCTGCCTTGATCAACACAAAATAGGTGTCATTTCAAAGCTTCGAGTCTGAACTTCGCTATGAATATAGTCAATTTGATTAACTCCTAATTAGTGCTGCGTTATTTGCTGATAAATAAATAAAATGTTTTCATAATTTATTAAATACTTTTAAATCAGGTCATTAAATCAGATAGATAATTTGAAAGGTCTCACAGAGTAAAATACATAATTGTTTTGGGCTTTGACTAAACTTGAGTGAGTTTTTGTGAAGCCCTGCAAGATCTATATGTAAATAATATACGGACGCGGCATTTATGTCACGCTGTCGCTCGGAACTTCATGAAACATGCTCCAGTTGTGGAAAATGACACATCATTGTTTAAAGCAGATTAAAACAGTCCAAAACATAATCCATTGCATTGACCACAAGATATCCCTCATGGAGTTACAACACATAAGGGCTAAACAAAAAGGTGTAACTTTGGATTACTTTATGATATCATTTGATCCATGATGCAGCTCCCATGTAGGGGAACTTCACCAAAAAAGAATTGTCCTCCTACATTATTTCCTTCCTGAGTTACTGCATGTCAAATAAGAAAGATATGTAAAATTATAATAAAAAAATATATATTGTTTTGTCTTTTATCAGCAGTTTCTCCTTGCTATAATTTAGTTATGTTATGAGTTATGAGTCTTTACTTTTGTCTATGCCACTCCAAAAATGCCTAATAAAACTAACACTGTCAGCCACAATACACAACTCTGCAATATTTCCCTCTCAATCATGAATATATGCAGATTCCGGAATAGGGATATCTAATTAACTGGTTGTGTCCGTCTTTTATGTAGTGTGGCTCCTCTGGATGTCTCATTGAACTTGCTCAGGAGCTGTTAGTCATCATGGTAGGCAAACAGGTCATCAGCAACATCCGGGAATTTGTCTTGCCGTAGGTCTTTTATGTTCAATGCATCTTCTTGAAGATTTTGTTTACACATTATAGTGTATTTTATGATAGGCCCAAGATTTCTCCTTCTCTTTCAAACAGTAAATTGAAGACTTGGTGGCACAGGAGGAAGCTAAAGCCAGCTCCTAGTCAGGAGGTGATAGATGAACCCGACACCAACCCGCCAGAGAACAATCCGTGGGAAACAAACTATCAGCTGCTAGTGTGTGAGGGGCTGTTCGATGAGTATCTAGAAATGGGTAAGACCTCATGTCTCTTGTATTATCTATTATGGATGGAATTTTAAATAAATATAATATAATTTCAGGACATACGCACACTACAGTATATAAGATACTTCTACTAGAGACCCATATAGGGTCAGTGAGAATTTAAAAGAGTCTCTTATGCTAAAATCTGTTAAATTAAAATAAAATTAAACTTTTTTTTTTGTAACGATGTAAAAGTCTTTACTGTCACGTTTGATCCATTTAAAGCAACCTTGTTGAATAAAAGTATTAATTTCTTTAAAAAAAATTACTGGCACAGAGCTATATGTTTATATTTATGTGACTGGATAATAATTATATTGTTTAAATATTATTATATGTGTTTATCATCAAATCTCTATAAAAACTGGTTTTCCAGTGAATGGAAGTATCCTGATTTCAAAGATCTTCATTCTATTAGGGTCGCAGACTTTATTCGGTCAATGACTTACTGGCTCTGACAGTTCAGCTATTATGGTAACAGAAATAATCCCCTGTCAGATTAATAAATTCATTTCTAATATCTGCTTTAGACTGGTTTGTGCAATGTAAATCTTGGTCAGTTAATTCAGTAATTTCTAACATCTCTGTGTACTGCTGAGAATCTGGATTTTTATTATGTTTTTTGTTCTTATTTTAGCTTCTACTATCTAATTATGATGAAATATATTATGAGAATGATTATGAGAAGAGATCAGATTTTTTATCCTAAAGTGCCCGTTATGCTATTTTAAAGGTTCGTAATTTCTGCAATAGGTTTACATGCATCACAGGTCAAAAAACAATTTAATTTTCACATAATATACATTGCAGTATCAGCTCTTTTCTCACAGTGTCTGAAACAGCTTGATAAAGGATTTGGTCTCGCTAAACCCCGCCTTTTCGAGAGCTTACTCTGCTCTGATTGGTCAGATGGCCCAGTCTACTGTGATTGGTCTACTCTGCTCTGATTGGTCAGGTGGCTCAGTCTGTTATGATTCGTCGACCGCTTACAGTGCGTGTTGGAAACCAGATGCCCATTAGCATATCTGACTTTCAGTTCCGGTTCTTCCTCAGCACTTGAATACAAACAGTAACGATGGTGCTGGTTTTACCAGATCAATTCAAGCGCGAGTCCTCATCCTTTTGCTCTGAAAACAGTGTCTTCTAAACATGTTGACAATACAAACCAAACTCTTTCCCGGCCTCAACTACAACTACAGTGTTTGAGGGTCAAAGTAGACTTTGTTTACGGGTTGCCAATGAAGACCATAGGCTGGCATTATGCAAATTTGTTACAAACCTACGTAGGTTTGTGCAGGAAGTAAGACTGGAATTACTGATGACTAATTTCAGACAGTTCAGAATCAGTTCTTTCTTTTGGGAGAAAGTAACTTCATTTGATGAGCGTAATATCCAAAAAAGGCATAATTAATTATTTGCAACACAATATAGCCTATTGCCATCAAAACAAAGACTATAATTTTGATGGATTTCAAATTAGAGGCAACTGCAGTTTAGCTCAGATGAAACACTGATTTTGGAATTCTTTATCTTGTCAGTTCTGCAGTTTGGCTTCATCACCATCTTTGTAGCAGCCTGTCCTTTGGCTCCGTTGTTTGCCTTGATAAATAACTGGGTGGAGGTGCGTCTCGATGCCCAGAAGTTTGTGTGTGAGTATCGCAGGCCTGTTGTGGAAAGAGCACAAGACATTGGCATCTGGCTGACCATCCTAAAGTTCATCTCCTTCCTGGCTGTCATCAGTAATGTAAGGGTGTTCTTAATTTATTGTGATCATTTGTGTACAATTCACAAATTCATATGAAATGGTCACCTTGTAAAATAGTTATGTTTTCCTGTGAGATCAGGTTAATATATAACATTCTCTTGTAATGTATCAAATTTGATCGTGATTACGGTGAGGTTGAGGTTGTATACACGTTTGCAACATGTTGATATTAATATGAAATTTGTTATACATAAATGCTGCATTCATTTGTATGGGTGCATCTCAATTAGCTCCCTAGCTTCTTTAATCAGTATATAATGTACACAAATTCGGGCACTGATAAGAACAGTAAGGACCCTGGCTCACTACACATTGGGAAACACTGATGAATCTATTTTCGGGACATGACAACATACTCATTGTACAACATCACTACTGGTATTTATGAACAACAACAGAACTGATATCTTTTGCCATTTTTTTTTTAATGCTATTTAAAGTACATTATGATAAATACTTTGCTTGTTACATATACATGCAACATTTCAGCTGTAAACAAATTATAAATGTAAGCTAGATTATGTTCATTCCTTGTCTAATGGTGAAATACAATTAAATACTGGTTTGTATTAAAAAAAAACAAAGACCAAAAAAAAAAAAAACATCTACAGTTGCAAGAATAAGTATGTGAACCACTTGCAGAATCTGTGAAAATGTTAATAATTTTAACAAAATAAGGGAGATAATACAAAATGCATGTTATTTTTTTATTTAGTACTGTCCTGAGTAAGATATTTTACATAAAAGATGTTTACATATAATCCACAAGACAAAAAAAATAGCTGAATTTATTCATAAGTATGTGAACCACTGATTCTTAATACTGTGTGTGGTTACCTGTATGATGTACGACTGTTTTTTTGTTGTGTGATGGTTGTTCATGAGTCTCTTGTTTGTTCTGAGCAGTTAAACTGAGCTCTGTTCTTCAGAAAAAATCTCCAGGTCCTGCAGATTCTTCCGTTTTCCAGCATGTTTTGCATATTTGAACCCTTTACAGCAGTGACTGAATGATTTTGAGATCCGTCTTTTCACACTGTGGACAACTGAGGGACTCAAACACAACTATTAAAAAAGGTTCAAACATTCACTGATTCACTTAAAATGGCAGACTTCTTGATCAGTGCCCTGATTAGAACTAGGGAGCTGAGTGAGACACACCCTATCCCTGGAACATTTCCCTGATCAACCTTAGAGTGTATCTGCCACTGTTATGCTTGACTCTGTTATCAGTGTTAGTCTGGTCAACACTGAATTGTGATTTTTTTTTCAGCTTTTGATGTCTAAAAATCTTAGTACAAAATAATGTTAATTAGACAGGGTGTGTATCCTGGGTAGTTGTGTTTGATGTCTTGTTCTTTTGCCAGGCTTTCCTGATAGCCTTCACGTCTGATTTCCTGCCACGACTCTTTTACCGCTATACTGCGGGCAGCATGAGCGGATACATCAACTTCACCCTCGCTGTTGCCAATGTGAACTTAACCCAAAGCCAAACGTCATGCAGGTGAAGACCAAACTGTTGATATACTATTCCTATTATATACTACTGTTCAGTAGTGTGGGATTGGTATGTTTCCGTATAACAATATTACAGATAATATCAGTAATTATCTCTTTAGCTTCTTTTGTTAGCTCCATGTGTTTATACACTGTGTTCTCCATCATTATTTGTCCGTTCTCATTTATGTTGCGTTGTGTGTGTTCAATTTACCACTCTGTTTTGTCATTAAAGACATTATATTGATGCCCCTTCGTCTTTGTGTGTTTATACACAACAAACCCCTGACAGAAGAACAGACCTAACAGTATTATTGTACCATTATTTTTCCCTTTCTGTGGATTTTTGTTTTTCCCTCTATGTATCTACCTTCTCTACATGGAGCAGGGAGACCGTCTGCTGGAAGAACACACACGGGACTTCCTCCATCTTGCATGCTAGACACACAATCCGGACCGCTCGCTCTGTTCTTTTTACTACTCCAGCCTGAGCAAGTGGTCCAAGGCACGCATTCCAGCGAGTGGTCCCGGGGAAGAATTCACCACATTTGTGGAGTGGGTGCTGGTGAACAACAACTAACCGTTCACCATCGGCCTGGCTGAGGACAACACCAGCCCCACTCCTGAGACCAGCATCTGCCACCAACGACTGGCACGATGGACATACGAGAACACACCGCAGACCGTGGACTGACAAGCCCGAACCTGAACTGAGAGTCTCCAGAGTCTCCAGAGAAAGAGTCTTCACCCTGGAGCCTGAACCACAAGGTGTGTCTGACCAGGTGCATGAGCCCGCTAAGGGAGCGTTAGTGAAGGACGAGGGCTGGGAGGAAAGTCCCACCCACAACCCTACCATGGTGGATGTGTTCGATATGGCTGCTGGAACATTTGTGGTATTTGTGGACATCATTCTCCTGTTTTTCCAATCCCCGCTGGTTCTGCCCACTTCAAAATATCCAGTGTCCCCGCTGGTTCCGCCCAGTTCTGAATCTCCCGTTTCCCCGCTGGTTCCATCCAGCCCTGAATCTCATGTTTCCCCACTGGTCCCATCCAGCCCAAAAATCTCCAGTTACCCCGCTGGTTCCACCCAGTCCTGAATCTCCAGTTTCCCTGCTGGTTCTGTCCAGCCCTGAATCTCTAGTGTCTTTGCTGCTGCCGCCCAGTCCTGAATCTCCTGTTTCCCTTCTGTTCCGCCCAACCTTGAATCTCCAGTTTCCCCACAGGTTCTGTCCAGCCCTGAATCTCCAGTGTCCCCGCTGTTTCCACCCAGTCCTGAATCTCCAGTTTCCCCACTGGTTCTGCTCAGTCCTGAATCTCCTTTTGCCCTGCTGGTTCCATCCTGCCCTGAATCTGCTGTTTCCCTGCTGGTTCCGCCCAGTCCTGAATCTCTGGTTTCCCTGCTGGTTCCGCCCAGTCCTGAATCTCTGGTTTCCCTGCTGGTTCGGCCCAGTCCTGAATCTCTGGTTTCCCCGCTGGTTCCGCCGAGTCCTGAATCTCCTGTTTCCCTGCTGGTTCCATCCAGCCCTGAATCTCTTGTTTCCCCACTGGTTCTGTCCAGCCCAAAAATCTCCAGTTTCCCCGCTGGTTCCACCCAGTCCTGAATCTCCAGTTTCCCCACTGGTTCCATCCAGCCCTGAATCTCCAGTGTCTTTGCTGGTGCCGCCCTGTCCTGAATCTCCTGTTTTCCTTCTGGTTCCGCCCAATCTTGAATCTTCAGATTCCCCACAGGCTCTGTCCAGCCCTGAATCTCCAGTGTCCCCGCTGGTTCCACCCAGTCCTGAATCTTAAGTTTCCCCACTGGTTCCGCTCGGTCTTGAATCTTTAGTTTCTCCGCTGGTTCCGCCCACTCCTGAATCTCCTTTTTCCCTGCTGGTTCCATCCTTCCCTGAATCTGCTGTTTCCCTGCTGGTTCCGCCCAGTCCTGAATTTCTGGTTTCCTCGCTGGTTACACCCAGTCCTGAATCACCGGTTTCTCCACTGGTTACGGCCAGCCTTGAATCAGCCCTGAGGAGGATCCCCTGGCTCCAACTCCAGCCACAGTACTAATCACTCCACCACGGCCTGTCGACCTGTCGTCTCTGCCTTGGCTCCTTCCTCCCTCTGCTCCACTGGAAACCTTCAGCCTTACGACTCCACCGGGCTCCCTCATCCTACAGGCTCTGCCTTGGTCAGACGTCGTCCTGCCAGCACCTTCTTCTCCCCAGCTCCACCATCATCCTCAGTCATCAGTTTTCTATGTTCCACCTCGGATGCTCGTCGTCACAGCTCCACCTCGGTCTCTAGTGCCAGCGATGTCGTGTGGGCTCTTCGGCTCATCTGCTCCACCTGGGTCTCCATCTTCAGTGGCTAAGTCTCCATCAGCTGTCCCCAGGGTGGAGCCTGCCAAGTCAACACCATGGTTCCTTCCTCCATGGAAGGTTTTTGTTTTGCATCCTCCTCTGATGAACTCTTTATAATGTGAGGTCGCGCCTTCTGAGAAGGGGAGCTTCTGTATGTTTTATTGTGTCTTTTCCCTGTTTTTTGTGACCTAGTTTTCCTGTGTTTGATTAGTTCGTTTGTTCACCTGTTGTATCAGTAATTATCTCATTAGTTCCTTTTGTTAGCTCCATGTATTTATACCCTGTGTTCTCCATCAGTATCCATCTTTTCTCGTTTATATTACGTTGTGTGTTTTAGATTTACCCCTCTGTTCTCCTGATCTCCTGAGTTTTGTCATTAAAGACATTATATTGATGCTCCTTCATCTTCGTGCGTTTATACACAACGAACCCCTGACAGTATTAATGTTTCTGTATTTAAATCTGTGTTCTATTAATATTTTTATACATAAGCAATTATGAATGTTAATCAAGAAACTTTTTTTTTTAGATATCGAGGCCTCAGGGATGAGAAAGGACAGTACACACAAGATTACTTTCATCTGCTGGCCATACGACTGAGTTTTGTCATTATATTCGAGGTGCATAGTCTGGTACTAGTTTGACGAAACATAATTTTGTAAACTTTGCACATACATTTGTTCTGATAATTATGGAAGCTTGTTTAATAAAAAATAAAAAAGGTAATTGCGAATTTTTATCTCGCAACTTTGGCTTTTTTTCTCTCTCAGAATTACGTGATAACTCGCAACTGCGAGTTATACAGTCAGAATTGCGTGATATAAAGTCAGATGATATAGAGTTGATATAGATTACAAGATAATTGCGACTTTTTATCTCACAATTGTGAGTTTACATCTCACAAATCTGACTGTTTTATCACAACTCTGACTTCTTTTTCTCGCAATTGCAGCAAGTACACAATTATGACATAACTCGCAGTTGTGAGTCTATATCACAACTCAGAATCACAAATCAGAATTGTGAGATGTAAACTCGTAATTGTGAAATAAAAAGTCGCAATTATCTTAAAACAAGCTTCCATGTTATGGAGATATAGATATAGATGATTATAAAATGAAAACTGAACACAATGTTTAATGTTGATGATGGATTTACAGCATGTTGTACTCATGATTGGACGTATTATTGACTGGATGGTGCCAGATATTCCAGAGGAGGTGGAAATTAAGATTAAAAGAGAGCATTACATGGCCAAAGAGGCACTGGCTGAGAATCAGGTGACTTCTATATAGACTCAAAGTTGTTATGAAATAATATATTAGAATTAATATAATAATACTTAATTATTATATTTTTATGTTGATTTCTCATTCAATTTAAATATTGTGTGGAACTGCTGTTTTCACTGTTCTCTTACATATTGACTTTTTCCTTCAGTCTTTAAGTAAAAGTTTTCTGGAGGAGGTGGAGGTGCAAACGTTCGAGCTGCGACGAAGAATACAGAGTTCTACAAACAGTATCTCCCCTTCCTTTAGTCCATCTCCTGAACATAGGGACAAATCTCCAACCTGACCGTCTGATTTTTTATACTTTTTATAAGTCAGGCTGGTGACTCTACAGTGAATAGATGTTTATAAACTGTTGCCTATTGATTGCCTATTGATACATTGACCATTTCATGATGAATCTTTGGAACATAATTTCCTAATTTGAATGCCGTCCTAAATAAAATACATGAGGAACAAATACGGTAGTGTGTCTCGCAATATATTTTGAAAATAGTATGCTGAATGTGTGTGTAGATAGATAGATAGATAGATAGATAGTGGATTATTACATCTATTTTATAATAAAAGAAAAAAAAAACCAAAAGGATACATTCATTATTTTTCATATACATAATTAAAATTGTAATAAACCCTGTAATAAAAAAGAATTTGTAAGAAAATCATTATTCATTTAAGCTAAACTCTTTTGGCTATTCAAAAAGGGACCAAATCTAAATGTACCAAAACGTCCTGTTACCAAATAAAAACAAGTCAGTCGAGGAAAGAAAACTGCTTCAAGCCATTTCACGGGGTCTTATGAACCTATATGGATGAGAACTAATTTTTAGGCAATGGATTTAGCAACTAGCCTATAGATGCTGATGATGTTTACATGTTTATTAAGGCGAGATTTTATGGCATGATGCACTATTTTACACACGCAAAAGTACTTTCTGGTGACCAGTGAAGTACATATTTTAGTGTGTGAACTGGGACACATCCGTTCACATTTCATTGATGTGTGTAACAGTAGTTCCCTCTGCTGGTCACAGGATTATACACTATAAGATCAGAACAAGAATCATTTCAACATTGTCAACAATTTTTTTTTTTTTTTTTTAACTATTGATGATATGATCTTCTATAGTTGCCTATTAATTTTTAGAAAAGCCTATTGTATCTATCCATCTGGTACCAAGCTAACTAACACAGGTTTTCAGATGCCATCGACCTCCTCGTGCGACGGACCCCCGTCCTACAACTTAAATGGCTGTGCATATGAGTATTATGAATAGATAAAGTAGTTTTTGGAAAATATTCTATTTATGTTTTTACGTTTTTCTATTCACTACTGTGTTGTACAGATGTATTATTTATTTATTCATTAATCGATTTATTTATTTTAATCAGTTTTTTTATTCATTTAATTACTTATTTAGTTAGTTTAATCATATTTATTTATTTTTACATTTTTATACTGTTTTGTCGAATTTTCGACAGACCCCCTTCTGGGCCCCGGAACCCAGTTTGAAGTCCATTGTAAAATCGAAGGACTTTTATTTTGAAATGCACTTGTGTTATTGGCGCTCATGGCTTCACATGCGTGAGTAGTAGGGCGCAAAAAATTTCCCGGGATTTTGGGGCCTAGTCAGTAAGTAAGCAAATAAGTGTGAATTGTAATATTTGTAATTGTTTTTTGACATTCGCATTAATAAACCATATAACAACAGAGACGTTACCTACTTCAAACAATAGAAGGTTTACTTCAATTTTACCCTCACAATAACCACTCACAGTGCTGGAAAGTTGCTAATTACTCTAGCATTGAGATGCGGGTTAGCATAAGAACTTGTTTAAAATAAACCTCAGTTCATTTGGACGTATTCTGAAAATATATTTTATTGACAGTAGTTTATGGATTAAGCCTTTTTGGACGTCTCGTGTTAAAATCCACACAGGTTAATATTGCTAATGATGAACACTTGACTATTTAACGATAAAACTATAGTTTCAATTTGATGTGCAGGTTTGCAGACACTTAGTGAAGAATTGATTTGTTGATATAAGCAATTCATATGTAGATATTTACATTAGATTTAATGTTATCTAACGCAGGGGGTTTCAACCTTTAGAGACCCGTGAAAACTCCACATTTTTAATATATTTTCTCCATACAAAATCTGCTGTACTTTGGTGGTGGAAACCCTGGATCTTATGTTGTACTTTTCAGGGTAATAATACTATGTTTTAGATCAGCCTTTCAGTTGTTGTTTTGTCTTTCAGCTGGCTGTCATATGCTGCAGTAGAAGCTGAGGGAGGGATTCATCATTTATTGACACAGAGAGGCCGGCCGCAGAATGGCGCCTGTGTCTGAAATGGACATGGGTCCGGTTGAAGAAAGCTCCGGGGGTCTTGAACGTTCAGACTGTCTTTGTCCGGTCTGTCTGGACATATTCCTGGAGCCGGTCACTCTGCCCTGCGCACACACTTTCTGCAAACCCTGCTTTCTGGAAACCGTGGACAAGTCCAACATGTGCTGCCCGCTTTGCCGAAAACGTGTGTCCACTTGGGCACGACTCAACAGCCGGAACAAGACCTTGGTCAACATGGAGCTGTGGAGACGCATACAAGACGCTTTCCCCACTCAGTGCGAGCGGAGAGTGCAGGGAATTGATGATTGTGATGATGCTGGTATGGAGCGCAGCTTGACTGAAGCAGTATGTGCCTAATAACTCTATCATGGTAATGCATATCGCTTTTTTTCCCCTCCAGTGCTGATTTCGAGACCTCGAGTATGTCAGCCAGGAGAGCTGAGGAAAGAGTATGAGGACCAGATCAGCAAGGTGAGAGATTCATGATGGTGGTGGATTTTTAGCCAGCAGTCAATGAAACAACAGGTGGGCCTCATGAATGCACATTACAGACAGCAATCCCATGTTTACATGGGTTGTATTGTTGTTCTGCCAATACTTTTGTTCGTGTGTCCAGTCCTGCTCAGAGCACAGTGCTGCATCCCAACATTGCTGCAGTGGATTTTTTAAAAGATCTGATAGAATATTTATTCTGTGACTCATTTTGATTTTTTTCCCCACGCACATAATATTTATAGTTGTTTATAGCCAGATAATTACAATTAAGATATATTATTATTATTATTATTATTATTATTACTACTAGTGTTGTCAGAAGTACCCACGGAAATTTAAAAAATGTGACGCTTTGAGCGTTGTTGAGCGGATTCGTAAACACCTCTGACTAGCCATTCTGTTCACACCGACTGTAAAAAAAGATGGACGACGCACCTTTACTCTCTTCCACTCTCTTCCACGTCTTGACTCTCGAGTCTGCGCAGTAGTGAGCACAAAGTGGAGCCGCAATACCAAGATCCCGCCCACACTCTGTCAATAATAGAATCGGTTAATAATAGAGCCCGACCGATATAGGTTTTTGGGGGGCCAATGATACTGATATATCGGCCGATATTCTTTATGTGTATATTATAGGGGTGCGACAGTTCAGATTACTCACCGTTGAGTTTTATCATGGTTTTAGGGTCACGGTTTCGGTATGGTTTGGTATGTGCTATATTCAGGGAAAACAGGACAACTTTCGAATGAAAATAAAGATAATAAGAACAAATAATCAAACTACAAGCAACAGCAGGTCATTCAGATATCTAATAGTAGTTTTCAGGTACAGAAAATAAATAAAATAATCAAATAACACTGCATATTATCTTCACTGTATAAATTAAGTAAAGATTAATCATCATTGAAGATACAAAATATATTCAGTCAAGAGCAGTGAGTGATTTCTTCATAATTTTCTATTTGATTAACATTAAAAACACAGACAGCAAGAATATTAGGCTTCTTTCCCTTTAAGACATAATGCACGATCCAGTACATATGCGTTGTCTTTTTAAACTTCATAACTGACTATGTTTGTTATTATTTGTTACTATGTTTCGCCAATTTTTGTCAAGACTTGAAAGAGAACTCAGTATTTGCGCACTGTCTGAGATAAGCATGTGCGCACTTCGGATAAGCGCACATCTTCTCACTCTTTCGCGTCTTGCTCATGAATGTTTAAATTAGCAAGGCTTAATTGAGTTTAGTTTCATGTCTCACCTGTGATGACTGCGTAAATGACTGCTCGTATTTGAGCATATGGCACTCGCAGTGAACCAAGTTTACAAAGAATGACTTTTTTGTCCACGCTTTTTGATCAATACGTTATGTAACGTATTGGGAAGCCAGAGTGAATATCCATTGACTGAACATACGTTAGCTGAACTCTGTCTGTCTGTTTTACACGTTGCTATTTTCAGCAGACCATATTATAGATGCGTCTTCAGATTTGAGCTGAACCGCGGTGTAGGGCTGGGCGATACAGCTAAAAAAAAAATGATCACAATATAATCATATTTCATATTGTTCGGTATCGATAATTTATTAACCTTTATTAAAAAAAGACCAGTAGAAAAAAAAGTTTGATTTTAACCAATGCATTTTTAATGAAGGCAAACAGCAAAATCTTTATAACAAAATAAAGTTCCAACAAATCTTTCTTATTGTATATGAAGATTAAATAAGTGTTAAAGAAACTTAGAGCTGCACAATTCTGGATAAATTGAGAAACTTTTGTTTCAAACTGAGATCACAATTCTGAATGTCAACTAAACGAAAAAAGGTTCTGACAAAATATTAATTGCTGTCACCACCTGGTGGTGAAACAATAATGATAAATGCGTCATTTTCAAGTTTCTTGATGGATAACATAGGCATTAGTATTTATATCTGAACTATAGACTTTTATCTCAGTACGTCTGTGATAATTTGAATATTTGTAACACAGAAATAAAGATACTGTGTGGTTGAAAACACTGTTTATGCAGCTGTTAATACCGACATGACAACTGCTCTCTCAAGACGAACTTTCAAGTAGATCAACTGTAAGACGTAAGGAAACACTGACGAGCTGACATGTACTTTTTTTATTCACAATCTCCTCGTCGCCGGTAGATACAGCACTCATTTTCATGTGTTTTTGTGTTCTGATTTCACGTGGCGATTGCGCAGCTGAACTCCACAGCAACTTGTTTGCGTCTGTTTGTGACCCAGGGAGCTTCAGAGTTCTTCATGCAACTGAACTTCATGTCTGTTTATATTTTAATGCATTTAAGTATAACTATATCGAGAGTTATAGAAAACATTTTTTCTATCGTTATCGATTAAGACGTACCGTCGATAAACATCGATACCGTTTTATCACCTAGGCCTACCGCTGTGCAAGTGTGTGTTGAAAATGTTCATATTGGGGGCATATATGTTGATGCAGATATATCTACACAGGCTCATGTCGGCTGATAAAATCAGCAGACCGATAAATTGGTCGGACTCCAGTTAATACTGCAGATCAACTCGGTGTGAAATAAACAGTTCTGGAAATGTAGCAAATAAAGTTAAAGCTCCAATCCCCTCCTGAAGATCCAGAAAAAGTCTGTTGGTGCTTCAGTGACTACATCACTCAGAGAAGCTGTCAATCTCAGCTGTCTAAACCTGCATTTTTATAGCATCAAATAACTAACTAAAAAAAAACTTAAAGAACGAACACTTTAACTAACATCAGGATAATAAAAACTGCCTAAAATGACAGAAACCATCTTTGGAAGAAAATATTTGACATGTAATTTGACTGTTTAGTTTGTCTCATGTCCCATTACATTACATGGGAGAGGGTGGGGTTTATGACCTATACTGCATCCAGACACCTGGGGGTGATCAAGACGCTTTGGCTTCACTTTTCAGGACTCACGTGGCACGCTTGGTTCACACGCTCATCAGATATGTCTGTGATTGGCTACAATGATCAATGCAATGTTTGAAGGCGTTTTGAAAGCGGGAGCGTTAGAAAGCAGGCGTCTATCAGTGAACTGGTGAAACGCTCCGCTCCCGTGTGTATCTGTGTTAGCGCTCGGTGAAGAGCATCATTGATGATCATTTACATGTTTTTGAAGCGCTGATCAATTGTAGCCAATCACAGACATATCTGACGAGAACACAACGGACCAATCAGAGGTGTTCACGAATCCGCTCATAGCATGACTAATTGTTGCGTCCAGGTTGCACTCAAACTCATACGGTCTAAAACACAATTGTCATCATGTTTTGCCTTGCAGGAGTGTAATATGAATATTCTGCAATGGAACATTTGTCTTTAGAAATGCTACGAAAGTAAATATCAGGCAGAGCAATGCAGATATTACCATAGATATTATATGTACATTATGCATTACATTACTAAACATGCATTGTTTTCGATCACCTCCGTTTTCACAGTCCATGCTACTTCATGAAAACAGTGTTTTCAGATGTATCCATTTGGGAGAGCTTTCAAAAAGCTTCGTTGACAAAAACAGTCTTCGTGTGGACGGAAGACGGAAACTGAGAGAAAAAGATGAGATTTCAAATGAAAATGTATTAGTGTGGACAAGGCCTATGAAAGTCTTTACTGTCACTTTTGATTAAATTAATGCATCCTTGCTGAATAAAGAATTGATTTAAGACAAAATCTTACTGACCCGAAACTTTTGAACAGTAGTGTCCATTTGAAGACTTATTTCAAAGATTAATGGCATTTTTTTTTTTTTTTTTTGGTAATATGATTTCATGATGTGTTTTTGTTTTTCTTGTAATGACATGGTCAATTTTAGTGCAAATCGGATTTTGTTTTTTGTGTTTTGTTGTTGTGAAGGGTAGCTGTCATCATCTCATCTCTTGTTTTCAACAGCTTGTGGAGGAGAAGCGAGCTCTGGAGGAAGCCGAGCGGCGAGCCAGTGAGGAGTACATCCAGCGCCTGCTGGCTGAGGAGGAGGAGCGTATGGCGGAGGAGAGGAGGAGGCAGGAAGAGCAACAGCTGGAGAATGATGAGAAACTGGCCAGACTGCTCAGCCAAGAACTGGTGAGGTCACACATCAGAGACCGTGAGCCAAATTCAGTGACGTGCATAGTCATAAAAGTGCGGCTCCTCTCTGCTTGGACAGACTGAAATCGGCAAAAGTGTTTGTTAAGATGTCATGTCATAACATGTCAAAACAACAATAAAATCTGACAGCAGACATTTGGACTGTCTGAGCATAACAGGAAGAAATCTAATTTTGTCGTCTTAAAACGTTGACTGCATTTGTCAAGCTCAGCCTTAAGCATTGTTACCCAAGGTTATAATTTATGTGAATATAACTTTATGAGTAACTACAAACTAAAATTGAATGCCAGAGTAGCTAACCCCTACTGAGTGACTGCATGATTCAGAAAAGCTAACATGAATAAAATATTTTTCATTTTTTTATTTTTGTTTATTTAATTTAAAGTGCTTCTACACTTCAAAAAAATGCTGTTCTTACTTAGAGATTTGGTCTTGTTTCTAGTCAAAATATCAAAAATAAGTCAAAATTAAGTGAGTTTTTATATCAAACCAAAAATAAGATATATAATCTTGTTTTCAGTTTGGATTAAGATTATTTTGCTTACCCCACTGGCAGATTATTTTGCTTGTTTTAAGGAAAAACTCTGACTTATTTTTCCTAAAAACAAGAAAATAATTTTTACTTGTCAAGAAAATGTTTCTTGATCTAAGAATTTTTAGATATTTGGACAAATATCTAAAAATAAGTAAGTAAGAACAGCACTTTTTGCAGTGTATTATGCTATTTTAAAGGCTCTTAATTTTATTTTCGAGGTCTCTTAGGTTTACATGCATCACAGGTCAAAAAACACTTTAATTTTCTCATAATATATATTGCAACTCTTTTCTCACAGTGTCTGAAACGGTTCGATCAAGGATTCAGTCTCTCTAAACCCCTACTTTCCAAGAGCTTACTCTGCTCTGATTGGTCAGATAGCTGTCTGTTGTGATTGGTCAGGTGGCCCAGTCTGTTGTGATTGGTCTACTTTGCTCTGATTGGTCAGATGGCCCAGTCTGTTGTGATTGGCCACCATTAGCATATCTGAATTTCAGATCCGGAGGCTTCCTCAGCATTTGAATACACAGTCATTTGAGCAGTAACAATGGCGCTGATTTTACCGTATCAATTTGAGTACGATTCCTCATCCTTTGGAAGTACATTCAAAGTGGATTTGCTTTCACATTGAAGAAAACAGCGTCTTGTCATTTCAACAACACAAACCAAACTCTTTCCCGGCCTCAACTACAACTACAACGTTTGAGGGTCAAAGTAGACTTTGTTTACGCATAGCCAATGAAGACCATAGGCTGGCATTATGCAAATTTGTTACAACCTACGTAGGTTTGTGCAGGAAGTAAGACTGGAAGACTGGACGGCTCCTTGCAGGCAGTTCAGAATCAGTTCTTTCTGTTGGGAGACAATAACTTAATTTATCATACACTTTGATCTTTGAAACTTTGCAGACCTTTTAGACGGCTATATTACACACTTCAAGAAAGGTAATATCCAACTTTAATATTTCCAAAAATGAATCACAAGTCAGGGTTTAAACCACACACATAAAGGAAAAAAATGTTTGAAAGCTCACAAAATGCCTTTAGACAGCTAAGCAAAACTTTTTGGGGATGATTAATGCTGTTTTGTGCTGTTTGTGCAGAATTCAGGACCAATCTCTGAGTCACCATGGAACGTCAAACCTACTGATGCTACGCCAGCTAAGAAGACAAAGCCAAATATGGGGGATATTGAGAAGTGAGTACCTGCTGTTGAGTCCCAGTGTATCAATAATATAACTCATCTTTTCAGGTCTGGTTATTGTTGAAAGTTTTGAGAGACCATAAATAAAAAAGAGGGTTTTTCTAATGCACTGCATTCTCTTATATGTCAGGTTTTTGCGTCCAGTGTCTCATAAACAGCCGAGCGGTTCTGACAGCAGCCCAAACTCCTCTCTGATGGCTAATAAGGTGATTTTGATGATGCTTTGATTGTTTCCTCCTCTTATAAATGAAATCATTACAACCTAACATTAATTTTAAAAGTGATGATAAAAATAAAACAAATTGATTTAATTACTTTTTAAAATAAATAAATGTCGTCTTTGAGATCATACATGCCACATATGTGGAACAAAAGCTTAATTAATTTGTAGTTATCAGTTGTATTTTATTTTTAAATGCTATAAACATCTAAAGTTTTTTGGTAACACTTTACTTAAAGCTTTAATGTATATTGCAATAAAGGTACTCATAATGTACATTATAATGCATTATATATTTTAACAAATAATTGTAACCAAAGTTAAAGTGCGTTATAATAATTGCAGATTCTGAAATTGGTTGTTTGTTGTGTGCTTTAATGCATTGTACTTTCTAAAGTTGTGGTCTGTGAATAGATAAATATTATAATGTAATATAACTGTGGTTGCTATTATACACAAGACCATTCGATTCATTATAAGCTGCATTACAACGCATAATTAATGTGTTAAAAATAATTTTATGAGGCATTTCTTTTTTTGTGTGTGAAAGACATTGATTCATGAACGTTATTACAGTTTTAATAAAAGTTTTTCTCTAAAATACAAATAGGCTTATGAAAGAAAGAATGAAATGTTGGGAAAAATCCTGTTATGTCTGATATAACGTTGAGAAGTATGCATTTATTTAATTAAAAAAAAAAAAAAAAATTCAACAAAAAAAAAAAAAACAGTAATATTGTGAAATATTATTAGTTTTAAATAACTGCTTTCTGTTTAAATGTTTTAAAATGTAATTTATTCCTGTGATTTAAAGCTGAATTTTATGCATCATTACTCCAGTCTTCAGTGTCACATGATCCTTCAGAAATTCTTCTAATATTATCAATGTTGATAACAGTTAAGATTAGGGGTTAATATGTGCTGATACAAGAGGTCGACTGATAGTGGATTTTACAGATAACGATAACTAGTTTGGACCATACTTGCCAATAACCGATTAGTCAACCGAAATCTTTTAAATTGGATACTGGATAAAAAAAGAAACATAACACACATATATATATATAAATTATATTAATAAATATTGAAGTAAATAAAAGACATGCATTAGTAAATGTTGACATGTATTAGGGCTGCACGATTATGACAAAAATCATAATTGTCGGTTATTCCCTTGAAATTATAATTGCGATTTATCAATTGCGATTACCACAATTTACATTGAATGATGTATTTTGAAGCAACTGCATGCCATATTTTTGTATAAAAATAAAACACAAGCTGAAAACACTCTTCCTGAATCTTTAAAATATTTTTCTATATCATTAAACCTCAAATGTCAACTATACATTGGTTTAGTTTCTTCTTTAAATAGTAATAAAAAAAAGTCAACATATGCATGGTAGGGGCTTTTGCATAGGAACTAGCCAGTAGAACTAATGTTCCCCTAGGGCCTAAAATTATGTAAACTGCGCTTGTTGTTGTTACTTTTATTTTGACTGCGCTAAGAACAGTTCAGTTCATTCTCCTTCTTCATTAGTTCACGATCTGTTTAACAGTCCTGTCTAATGTTATTAGATTGAACTGTTATACAAAGAAAGTAGACTGTATATGAAAAAGTATTAGCTTTTGCGGTGTGGTTGATGCCCAATGTTGCTAGCTTAGCAGAAATACATAATCATGTTTCGCTTGGTCTGCTCAGTCGCGCTGGATTTTTTCTCTAGCATACGGTTGAGAGGTCCTATCAATGTTTGTAGAGTTAGTTTGTGGAGTAAATATATAGGCTGTGTACACAGCTTTTAAAAAATGGCAGGTGCCGGTGTTTCGCGTGCGTTTGTACACCTACGTCACTGGTAGCTCCTTTTGTGCTAGGTTAGACCTTTTACATTCCGAAATAGTCGTGATTCACCTCTCGCGATGTAACATGCTCTAAACACACCTCTTAAACATGCAGAATAATGTAAGTGGATATTTTTCCTTGTAATCGCGCCTTTGAACGATTATGGAATCGTGGCATCTGTAATCACGATTAGAAATTCAATTAATTGTGCAGCCCTAACATGTATTAGTAAACTAACAATGAACAACACTTCTACAGCATTAAAGCTTAGTTAAATGTTACAAATGGAATCTTATTGTAAAGTGTTACCATTTCATATAAATCCAAACAGTCATGCTTAAAGATGGCCATCTTTGAAAATCGACACAAAGGCCAGAGTACTGAAATTACATAAATGTAAATTACATGTATATTCTCTCACTTTATTTGCTTCTATTTTAGAACACTTCATGATTATCTCGTCAGAATAACTAAGTATGTATTGCAGTGTTGATTAAAAAAAACAAAACAAAACAAAACAAACAAAAACAAACACTGAAATTGGATGCATTTCTGATTTGTTTATATTTTCTTTTGGCTGGATGGAAATTTTTTATCAGCTGCATATGCAACTTGGCCGGCTAATCTTAGTGACTAGCTAAATTTAAACGGATGCACATTTGTTTACATTTGTCACATTGTTTTAACTGCTTGAGGTACTATTAATGTTAGCGTCCTCTCAGCCTTGATCGCAAACATGGGCTACTGCTGTTCTTTTGCTGCTAATGCAACGTCTAGTCAGCAAATTAATTACTTTGTAATAATGACGTTCTGTATTTATACCGTTTCACTGTCTGTGTTTTAAATGAGCAAATTGCTCATCTGAAGTGTCCGCGCTCTCCGTGCAGAGCGCAGCCTCACGTGTCAAAATAAACATGAGGCGTCAGTGATTCCACCTCTAGAGGCCGCTCTCGTACTGTATGATGACAACGGACCCTTCTCAGCTACTCCAGCATTGGGCGCAACCTGGAACAACTATCGGCATGGATTTTTGCCGATAACCAATTGTTCCACCAATCGGTTATCAGTGCAGATTATTCGGCAAAACCGATGAATCGGTCGACCTCTAGCTGATGCTTTTTTTTTTTTCAGGACTCTCTGATGGAAAGAAAGTTGAAAAGAACAGCATTTATTTGAAACCGAAATCTTTTGTAACATTATACATCTTCACTGTCACTGTCAAAAATTCTTACCTAATCCAAAACCTTTGTATAGTAGTGTATATGCAAAGTTCATGCATGCTTAGTGGAAGATAAAACATAGTTGCATAGTTTAATTTTAAAGATGATAAATGTTCCATTTTTCAGGAGAACATTCTTAGCCCTCCAAAAACCCTCACAGCACCATCTGTGGAGGACACCGTCAAACAGACCATGCCTGTGCTGGACTATAATGGGAAACCCTCCACCTCCAACTTCAATCCCAGCTGCTCAGAACACACTTTTGTTTTTAACAGTCCTAACAGCAGCTCTTCGAAAAGAAAGAGTTCAGAGATAGAGCTTCTGAGTGAAGCCGATCTACACACTAAGAGGCCTTGTGCTGCTCCGCAGTGTGAATCTCCTTCAGCTAACAGTCCTTTCCTGTCTGAAATGGCATGGCACGAGGAGACCGCACGGAGCCGCTGGCAGCAGGAAGAAGAGGACCGAAGATTGGCGATGCGACTTCAGAGGGAGCTGAACCGTGAAAACTCTGTGGACCGCAGGAAGGGTTCGGCCGATAGCTATCAGCTCCGGCAAAAAAACACTCTGGCTTCCACAAGTACAAACCCAGATGTGGAGAGTGCAAAAAAGAACATTAGTACGTCACGGTCGACTGCGAGGAGCAGCACGGGGCGCAGGGACGATGGGAAAACTGAAAAGAGACTGTCTGGAACAGTGGGATCGACCCCTGTGTCTTCTCCTTCAACGACGGTCCCGACTAGCTTGAAGAAGGGGGCGAAGCAGACCACCCTTACTGAGATGTTCCCTAACATGGGCAGCTGAATGATCCTCTGCTGCTTTGATCTGGTTCCTCAAACACCCCTCAGACTTGAAACAGATGTTAGTAGTTGCCACGCTGCTACTAAGGAACGCCGTGTAGCCGTGTTCCGTTATCTTGTTCGGTTTCTGCTCATGTTGCTAATACTCCTTCAGTGCCTTTCCAGAGAGGTCCATACTGTAAAGTCATGATAGTTTTGGAATGGTTTTCATTTTATAAGCGTTTATAAAGTCATGACTAGCTTAGAGTTTGAAAAGGTGTGAATGCTGCAGAAGAGAATTTTTTTGTAAGCATTTTCACTTTGATTAAATAAAAAAAAGTTGTAAAGTTGTTGTTGTCTGGTTATTTGGTTAAGTGAAAAGCTAAATGCAAGGGCCTAGATTATTCTTTGTGGTTATTACACTCAATAAATAAATACATATTCAATCCATTTGGATTACACAGTTTTAACCTGAACTAATATTAGCGATACATAAATGAAACCTCTAAGATTTCTGCACTCAAAAAATCAATTTGTTTGTATTTGATCAATTATATATTTTTTAAATAATCAGCATAAATCTATGGAAGTTTGATTGTTACGGATTTAAAAAATATATATATATAGTAAAAATATTTTTTTTATATTTTTCCCGATGTGATCCATCAGCTCCAGTCCACTGATTTGGAGAGGTTAAGGCCCGGGTATACTTCATTTCCCACGTTCCCCTCCGTCTCTTTCAAGATACTCCTTTGCCCGTGAGAGCGGAAAGACGTGTTCGGCGCATGCCGATTATTGTCATAAAAATTTGGTTGCACGTCCACTGTTCAGAGTGTCAAAGCTAGTCCACGATCTAGTACGCATTTCTTGCTTGCACCGACTGAAAACACACGAGAAACATCATGAGACAGGAGAGACTCGGACATTGCCGTACTGAACACTGAACGATCCATTTATGTGGATTTGGATAAAACAGTTAATCGATTTGATGCCGTGCCCGAACGCCGTTTATCTCTTCACAGTGGCGTATAGACGGGCTATTAAATTATTTTTCTTCTTATTATTTTATTATTAAATTAATATTGCAATTAATTTGCCCCGCAATATCATAGCGCATCACCGCGTAACCGACGCGCTGCGAGGACAATAAATTATTAGTTACATAGCTTACTCCTCATTTTAAGAACAACTTGTTTAACACAAAATACTTCTCGATTCACGAAAAATACTATATTTTTTTCTCACTATGGGATTAGATTCATATGCACCGTAATTGCAGCGTCGGATGCCAAAAGCTCAGTCCGTTTTTACTTTCAGTTTCTGTAGTGAATAGGCCTAATTGACTGGACTTTGAGACTTCTTCACCCGCATTACTCTCACGCAAAGTTTGCACATTGATATCAAGTGGCTCGCCTTTATGGATTAAAATGGAAATATTTTCAATATTGTGACGTGGCATTTTTCTTTATCACCAGTTGCTCGCAAAATGATGTGTGTGTACATACATACATATATATGTGTATATATACAGTACAGTGTTGGGGGTAATGCATTACAAGTAACACAAGTTGCGTAATCAGATAACTTTTTTCAAGTAACTAGTAACGCATTACTTTTAAATTTACATCAAAATATCTGAGTTACTTTTTTTTCAAATAAGTTACGCAAGTTACTTTGTTTACCCATTTATTGACTGACAGCTCTCCTGTCGCCATGTTGAGAGAAATCGGGAGTGCAGAGGCGTTGTGTGCGCTGCATAAACATGTTGGTTATTCTAAACTAGTTCTAGACTGAATGTGAGCATGTAAATACAATTTATTGTGTAACCAAAATACCAATAATGCCAAGAAAAAAAAAAAAATTAGTGTGTGACTTTGAATTATAAACAAGCCTGAAATACACAGGGACTCTTATTTTAAAATGTGTATACTATTGCGGGCTGATCCTTTAGATGAGAGAGAGAAAATATGCATTCTTGCAATCATCTCTAAAACATATTATATAAAGGCCATAAAGAAGACGTCATAATTCATCAACTCGAGTTCATTAGTAATCGCTTGGCATAAATGTGCGCTATTCAATGATTGTGAATCACTTTGAAGCAGTCTGAAGCGCTGTTGCGCGAGCCTGTAGAGCAGTTCTCGCACACAGAAGTAACACGTATTTTAAGTAATTTTAGTAACACTTTATTTTTACAGTGTCCTTGTTTCACATGTTACATGTAATTAATGTAGTAATAACTATACATTATGCATAATTAAATGCAACTAACCCTAAACCAAACTCTAGTCCTAAATACATGCAGTCAAGTCACCTTTATTTATATAGCGCTTTTTACAATGTAGATTGTGTCAAAGCAGCTTTACATTGATAACTGGGTACATTATTTTGGCTGCACAGCAGCTCTTAAAGAATAGTGTCAATGCTGGCAGATCAAAGCACTGTTGAATATCAAATGTCAAGTGTCCCCAACTAAGCAAGCCAAAGGCGACAGCGGCAAGGAACCCAAACTCCAACAGGTGACATCAGGTGGCAAACAGGTGTTAAAATGGAGAAAAAACCTTGGGAGAAACCAGGCTTAGTCGGGGGGCCAGTTCTCCTCTGGCGAACAGTGCTTTGTTACGACTCAGGTTGCTATCATAAGTCAGATACGATCGCAACATTCAAAGTATTTAATTCAGTTCCATCCAGCTGAGGATCGTATTCATCACGCCGGTATGGACAGTTGTTGAGGAGCTGCGCCACTGGTTGTCATGTTGATGAGGCCTTCACAGTGGATGATCTCAATCTCTGCTGACACTTCAGGGCTGCGTTGTGGTCATGTCAAGGCGCAGGTCCTTGGTCTCACCTGGATACGGCCCGGATCCGGTTGACTACGGTAAACCTCGGGATAAACATAAAGGCTAATATTAGCGTAGGTGCCGTTCTTCTTCTGATGTAACGAGTACATCTAGTGTTATAGGAAGTGTTCCTGGTTCCGGCTGACCTAATTTATGCAGCCTAATAATCCTTTAACGGATTTGAAAAAATAAACTGATGATGTGTTATGTGTATGCCAAGTTAAAGAGATGCGTTTTTAGTTTAGATTTAAACTGACAGAGTGTGTCTGCTTCCCGAACAATGCTAGGAAGATTGTTCCAGAGTTTAGGTGCCAAATAGGAGAAGGATCTACCGCCTGCAGTTGATTTTGATATTCTAGGTACTATCAGCTGGCCTGATTTCTGAGATCGTAATAGACGTGAAGGACTATAATGCATTAAGAGCTCGCTCAGGTACTGAGCTTGTGATCGATATGACGTCTCTTCATTTACTACTACAAACTGATAACGGTCAGATAAGTATGATTTGAACCATGACAATGCAATTCCACTAATGCCAACATAATTTTCGAGTCTATTTAAAAGAATATTGTGATCAATAGTGTCAAATGCAGCACTAAGATCCAGTAACACTAATAGAGAGATACAACCACGATCTGACAATAAGAGCAAATCATTAGTGACTCTAATGAGAGCTGTCTCAGTACTATGGCACTTGTGCGTCTAAATCCTGACTGGAAATCCTCATAGATACTATTTCTTTCTAAAAAGGAACATAGTTGTGATGATACTGCCTTTTCAAGTATTTGACAGAAAAGTGAGATTTGAGATCGGCCTGTAATTGACTAATTCTCTAGGATCAAGTTGTGGTTTTTTAATAAGAGGTTTAATAATAGCCAGCTTAAAAGTTTTTGGTACGTATCCTAGTGATAAAGATGAATTTACGATATTAAGAAGAGAATCTATGACCTCTGGAAGCATCTCTTTCAATAGCTTAGTAGGTATAGGGTCTAACATACATGTTGTTGATTTTGATGATTTAACAAGTTTAGACAATTCTTCCTCTCCTAAAGCAGAGAATGAATTTAATTTTTCCTCAGGGACACTACAATGCACTCTCTGATGCGATACTGTAGTAGAAGGTTGCATGGTTATAATTTTTTCTCTAATATTATCAATCTTGCAAGTAAAGAAGTTCATAAAGTCATTACTTGCTGTGCTCTTTGGAAACATTAGAAGTTGAAGCTTTATTTCTTGTTAATTTAGCCACTGTATCAAATAAATTCCTAGGGTTGTGTTTATTTTCTTCTGAAAGATTTGAAAAATAGGCAGATCTAGCAGATTTTAAGGCCTTTCTGTACTCAATCATTCTCTCTCTCCACGAAATGCGAAATACTTCTAGTTTTTCTTCCAGCTGCGCTCCATTTTTCTGGCTGCTACCTTTAGGGCCCGAGTGTGCTCATTGTACCATGGCATTGGATTAATTTCCTTAATCTTTTTTAAACGCAAAGGAGCAACTGAGTCTAATGTGCTGGAAAAGACAGAGGCAATAGTTTCTGTTGCAACATCGAGGTCTTCTAAGCTGTCTGGTATGCTAAGGCGATGAAACTGATCAGGAAGATCATTTATAAAGCGATCTTTAGTGGTAGAAGTGATGGTTCTACCATATTTATGGCAGGAAGGCAGTTTAGCAGCCTTGACTAAATGTAGTATACACACGACTAGATAATGATCTGAGATGTCGTCGCTCTGCTGGAGAATTTTAAAGGCATCAGTATCGATTCCATGTGACAATATTAGATCTAAAGTATGATTACGACAATGAGTGGGTCCTGACACGTGTTGTCCAACTCCAATAGAGTTTAGAATATGTGTAAATGCCAATCCCAATGAGTCTTTTTTATTATCTACATGGATATTAAAATCACCAACAACAAGGACTTTATCTGCAGCTAGTACTAACTCCGATAGAAAATCAGCTAATTCTTTGATAAAGTCTGTATGGTGTCCTGGTGGCCTGTATACAGTAGCCAGCACAAATGTCAACTTACATAATGTTACATAAAGTACCATCACTTCGAAGGAATTATATTTGAGAGACACTTGACTAATACTGTAAATATTACTATAAATTACAGCAACACCTCCCCCTTTGCATTTCTGACGAGGATTGTGTCGATAATCATAACCTTGAGGGCTAGACTCATTTAAAGTAATGTAATCGTCCGGTTTTGGCCAAGTTTCTGTCAAACACAGCAAATATAGATTATTGTCTGTGATAATATCATTTACAATAAGTGATTTTGAAGAAAGGGATCTAATATTTAACAACCCAAGCTTTATCATTTGTTTATCATTATTATCTCTATTTTTTATTTGTTGAACATCAATTAAATTTTTACCATTAAATGGGTTTGGAAGTTTTTTGTTTTTACTAATTCGGGGTACAGACACAGTCTCTATGTGATAATATCTAGGTGTAAGAGTTTCTATGTGTTGGGAATTATCTGACTTCTGTAACGTGAGGCAGCTAGCAGACGGTCGGTTTAGCCGGTCTGTCTACTTCCTGACCTGGGCCCCAGTTTGTCATGTTTCAGTTCTAAGACTATGTGCCATATTACTAGAGAGAAGAGCAGCACCATCCCGAGAGGGATGAATACCATCTCTTTTCAACAGGTCAGGTCTGCCCCAAAAACTTTTCCAATTGTCTATGAAACCTATATTATTCTGCGGACACCACTTAGACAGCCAGCCATTGAGTGATGACAATCTGCTAACTATCTCATCACTCCGACGAACAGGAAGGGGACCAGAGCAAATTACTTCTCCTGACATTGTACTTGCGAGTTCACACACCTCTTTAATGTTAATTTTAGTGATCTCCGAATGGCGAATATTTACGATTAGCACTAGCCAGCACTTTTAAATTTGCTTTGATGTCAGGTGCTCTGGCTGACATTATTACTCAGTTCTTAAATATTTAATTACACTGTAACACTGATACCTTAAAATAAAGTGTCCTAAAGAGGAAAGCTTCATCATAACTGCTGATCTGCATTGACATGACGGCATTTTGTTTTGTTTTTTTTTTCTTTTTACATAAGAATTGCAAAAACATTTTGAGAAGTAGTATCGTCGGAAATGTCATG
The DNA here is from genome assembly GCA_037101425.1 of Elopichthys bambusa. NCBI lineage: Eukaryota > Metazoa > Chordata > Actinopteri > Cypriniformes > Xenocyprididae > Elopichthys > Elopichthys bambusa. The sequence goes on from CM074444.1 coordinate 4,296,432, forward strand.
TGAAACCTGGGAAACAGTCAGATAGGCTTGCCTCATCAAATTCCACTTAAGTAGGTTTATAACAGCTCAAAGACAGTTCCTTCCTTTTAGCTTTGCTTATAGCCTGTTATGGTATTCTTTTAGTATTTCCCATATTTTGGAGTTGAAGTTGGTTGCAGCACTTCCCAGTTGAGTCTCGTGTGTCTTTATACAACATGAGTAATATTCCTTGTTTCTGTGACAAAAAAAAAAATCCCCCAGGATTTTATAGAAAGGAGTGATATCCAAAATTAGCCAATGAGCTATATTTGAGCTTATATTTTTAAATGGATTCTATTTAAAGTGTGCAATGATAATTGCTTGTTAAAGATGAAGTCAGCAAATTTAATTTTTATCAATTTTTAAATTATAAAATTAAAACGGCCATGGTGAGCATAAGAGACTTCTTTCAAAAATGACCCCAAACTTGAATGATAATTATTCAAAATAAAAATAAGCAGATCAGGTTAATTTTGATCTCATGCAGACTTGAAGCCATTAAACAACCACATATCTGATGAGTGAATATTGAAAAAGCGGAACATGTTCCCTTAAGCCGGCAACCTAAAGTTGTGGTTAGCAAATTGGGAGGATATGATTTCTTCAGTAGTTCAGTAGTAACATTTAATAAAAAAATAAAATGATTAAAAATTCAAATAATTCTGCAGTTGCTGGATTGACAGGCCTACACAAAAATCCCCTCACAGCAGGCTGACTGTCTTGTGAGCTTGCTGACTGTGATGGAGGTCTGGTCATTTGACATGGTTCTTTACGTGCAACAGAACTGCATCGTAGTTTGGTCATACAGTGTCCTATCAGTTGTTGCACGCAACCACAAAGCGGGTCAGATATCTGATCATCTCAAAGAAAGAGCACAAAATAAGAATAATACAATGGGTCCTACAAACTGACCTTCGAAAAGCATTGAATTTTGAAAGAATTGTGATGCAATCTGCTGTGCATATGTGACAAACTACGCATTCAAACTCAAGCAAGAACATTGTTGCAGATATGATAAGTGTACAGTGAAGAAACTGTATGTTGTGTATTGTATGTTTAACCCGCGTGCCGCTCAAAAAAGACCAATTTTTTTAATCAGTCAATGAAATGAATGTACTATATTGAAGTTCAATAATGTTTTTATTTGTTTGTATTTTGTTTTGTATCATATATTTATCCAAAACATGTTTTACTTTAAAACTGTGAATCATAAACCTAAACAAGCTGTGTTCCAAATTTGAAGTTGATATCTCAAAAAATGGGCTTTCAGTAAGATTTTGTTTGGGTTTGTTTGCAGTACCAAGCGTTTCCACTAGATGAAATTCGCTTCCTATTCGTTTTAAAGAATTACAAGTGACTTTTTTTACAGGATCATTTAACCTTTTCAAATTATGTCCATAATATTTTTTTTCACCATAGCAAGTGCCAAAACCTTTACCAAGTTTCGTACCATTCCGATGAGGTTAAAAAAATAAATAAAAAAAAAAGACCAAGAGCACCAGAGGGTTAAAGGAATAGTTGTCCCCAAAAAAAAAAAAAAATTCTGACAATATTTACCCACCCTCATGACATACTAAACTGACTTTATTTCTTTGGTGGAAAACTAAAGGTGAAATTTTAGAAGACTTGTCACTCTAATCTATGCAATTATAATAAATGCGGACTGCAGCTTCCAAGCTTCAAAAAGGACACAAAAGCATCTTAAACATCATAAAAGTAGCAAAGCATGAACAGATTTTGCTTCAGAAGCCATCGCTTGTGGAAAAAAAAAGCGTCAAGTGCACTCTCTTTAAGTGCAATTACAGTAAGTGCCATTTTATTTCATTATATATATATTTTTTTTTAATTATACATTATTTTTTAGATTTGAAGTACACAAAAAGTGCACATTCAATGCAATAAAGCGCACTTCTTTCAAGAGATGTTTGCATTATGTGAAGATCAAAATGTACAGAGACGTTCAGTTTTCCAGCCAGCCAGATACAGCAACGGCGGCATCAGCTCACCCAATGTTTCGGTTCGTCCAAACAAAGCAAGGTCATTATTTTAGCTATTTGGTTTGGTGACATTAGTTGCACAGATATTTCACATTTAAAGAAATATTCTGAGTTCATTGTAAGGTAGCAGTTCTCCATCAGCAGTATTTGTGGCATTATGTTGATTACCACAAACAATCATTTTGACAAGTGATGACTTGTTTTCTTTAAGAACAAATGCAAAAATCTAGCTTACAGTGAGGCAGTTACAATGGAAGTGCGGTCATTTTTGGATGACGTTAAAACACAAATGTGATGATGCTTAGAATTTTAATTAAAAGCATTTTGTTAAAACTTGTGTATTATTTAAGCTATAAAGCTGGTTAAATCATCAGTGTTGCAGTAGTTTTGGGGGTTTTAATGATTATGGCGTTACAAAAAAGTTGTAAAATTGGATATAACTTAGTGATTTTTCAGACTAAAATATTAACACACATCTTGCATACTATTGAAAAAGCATTAAAGTGTGTATAAATTAGCCCCATTCTCCTCCATTGTAAGTCCTTCACTGTAATGCACTATTTTTTAAGGAAAAGGAAAGTGGAAATTGTTTTTGTGGTAGGCTGCTCAACTTTACACAACAATATTACAATTATTTATAAACTTGTGTGTAGTTCGCAGTGTTTACTGTTTGCCTGTCATTGGATAATATATTGTAAATGAGTAACACTACAATAAGGTTATGTTAAAATGAGTTAACTACATTAGTTGCCATAAACTAAAAATGAACAATTATTCTACAGCACATGTATAAGTTACCATTAGTTAATGCTCTGTGAACTGTAACATGAACATTTTAACAAAGGTTAATAAATGCTGTACAAATATATTGCTTATTAGTTCGTGTTAACTAATGTTAACAAATGAGACCTTATTGGGAATTGTTACTCTATATGCAAACTTGAGCAGTTTTTTTTTTCTTTTCTTCTCAATTTGGTTTCAACATCCTCAGCTGGCTGTGCCTGTGTGTGTCATCAAAATGTGGGTAGGAAACACTCTGCTGTATTTAAGCAGTCAAAGTTCCTCATCCTAGAATACTCGAATGCTCAATCACGGCTGAAGACTCTTCTGAGCATTCCAGACAACAGACTCTCATCCTAAAACCATATTCTACAGGCTTTCAACAGGTAGGCTTTCTTCATTATCTCAAAACACAGCAGAGAGTCTAGAAAGTACAATATTTTGATGCTCGAGCATAAAAATATATACAGCATAATTTACGTAGGTTTATTATATACTGTGTGTGTGTGTGTGTGTGTGTGTGTGTGTGTATATGTATATATATATATATATATATATATATATATATATATATATATATATTTGGTTGCATAACTAATGCAATGAAATTCATATTGTTCATAAAGACAACATTTATGATGATGCTGTACACTGTACATATAGTAACAAAACACTAATGTGGATTCAGCAATGACAAAATGAACTGTAATGTCTGATGTTGTGTACATGCAGGATCCCTAAGCTGAGATGTGTGTCAGTCATTGCTCCAAGTGTGTGGGAATGGCTCTGATCCCTATAGCCATCGTCTGCATGGTGGCAAATGTGCTGCTGTTGTTTCCTGACATGAAGTATCAGTACCTGACAGAGCGTCATGTGACCAGAGAGGCCATGTGGTGCTCTGGTATATGGGCATCGGGCCTTCTGGTGAGTTTTCATTACACTAGCTGTGCTTTTCTAGTCCTTTATTGGTTGTAAGAGATCTGATACTGTTTAAAGGGGGGATCACACACAGTTTCTGACAATCTCATGTTAATCTTAAGTACTTATTGAGTAGTATTGCATCCTTCATATTGCCGAAAAGTCTTTAGTTTGATCATATTTACCTAGTCTTTCCGATAACAGCCGAGCGCCTGGAGGCGTGTCGTGTGAGTGGAAATAGTGACGAGCTGTCACGAGCACGCGCAGATTTTGTGTAGAGATCGCTGCAACTGTATTTAAACACACACAATACACCATTGCATTATCCCTGGATAACTTTTTTTTTTAAATATTAAATATTGCGTATGAATGATGAATAATGAATTTATGAATTCACTACGTTCGTATTGTTTACATTATATGCACTTACGCGCCGATTGCCAACAAAAGACATTTGAAGCAGTTTTACTCACCAATCTTTCAGTTTCAAACGATCTGTAAATCCAGCGTAGAACTGGGCCTTGGTTATGAAACCATAAGCGCCGATCCCGAGGGCTCGAGCAGCCACGGAAAAACACGAGAGATTCTCCATTCATTTTAACCAATAAAAAAGTTATTGGAACTATCAGTTTCTATGGTTATTTTAATGACAAATATCAAGAGCGCATCAATGAAATGTGTGAGCACAAAACTCTCAGCTCCACTTAAGGCTGGGTTCTTTGGGAAGCAAGGTTATCTGTCCCTCACAACCAAAAACGCACTTCTTTGGTGACATTGTTGATTTTGTGAAGTCCTGTGACCTGTGCAGCGCTGCCGACGACTTCCGTAAGCCGAACGCGCGTTGATGGGCATGCTCTTGCTCTCTCGCTCTGGTTGACGGTTGCGCGCACGCTCTTCCGGGGGAAGTGCCTGTACAAGGAATTCCGACCCTGTTTACGTAACACAGGCCCATACTCTAGAAAAAAGACTCCGAAGTTCGTGACAATTTGGAAGAGTATTTTTGGCACAGAAATACGTCCTACGTCATATGTCCAACTTGTGTTTTAAAACTTTGGCCATATTTAGCACGAGAATCCAACTCTTTAACAGTGTAAATAAGTCAGAATACATGAAATAGCATTACATCCCCCCCCCTTTAATTACACGATAGACATTTTTAAATTATAATAACATTGGAAAACATTGGAGAAATGAATGTGTATATTATAAAAATGTTTAATAATTATTCTAATAAATAATGACCTTAATATATATACAATAACATACATACATATATACACAGTTGTGTTCCTTAATAAGGTTTTATTGTTGTTCTGGTTTCAACATCCTCAGTTGAAAGAGATTTTGTCCTCTTGTCTTGAACTGAACAGAATCATCAGTATGGCTTCACCATCACATGATGTAATTGTATTTTACGTCAAACAAGACTGCTCTGATGACTGTTTTGTTTTGTCAGGTGCTTGTGGCTGCTCGAGGCTTTACAACACACTACGAAAAGAAAGGATGCTGTTATTTTACTGCTGAGGTAAGAGAATTGTATTGTATTATGCATTAGTTTTGTATTTTCCTTTTAACCATGATCACAATTTGAATAATAACTTATTAACATAATGATGTTTTGAACAAATATCCTGACTTTATGATGTAACATCATTTAAGCAATTTGGGGATTTCTTTGAGGATTTTTTTTTTTAAGGAACTATCCTGTAAACTAGTTTTTGTTTTCTTGTCTTGTGTCCAGGTTTTGCGTAAGTTGGGATATACATGTTTGGCTATTGTGGCAGCTGGGTTGTGTTTCGTGGTCAGTGGGATGGGGCTGGCGCTGGGACCCCTCTGTTTACACAATGGCACTGAAGGCCTAAAGTGGGAACGGCCATTAAAACAAGTCAAAATTGGGTGAGTAAGAACGGAGATTGTTATATTCTTTCACTATGTTTACAAAGAGCTAACTTACTGTTATTTATTCAGTAGGCAAAATTGTAAACATTGGTATAGTTTTGTTTCATCGAGAAAAAAATCGAATGTGGCCAACGGACTTTTGTGAGCTCACTGATTAAACATTAAAGCATTACATAACAAAAAGCGAAGGTAATTTTTTAAAGACCACATGATATCGAAATTGTGGCTTTTAATTCCTGTGTTAGCTTTAATGCAATTTATGTGCTAGTGTAGGCTACTAAAAAGAGAAAATGTGAATTTTTTTGCAACACTCAAAACACATACCAAACATACAAATCACTAGTTTCTAGCTGAAATGAAAACTAGAGACAGTAAAACAGCATCACCTTCTGTTTCTTTTCACACAAAATGATGATTGTATCAAATAATAAAGACTTTTTGCATGGTTCTTTGCACAATGTGTCTTTTTATCATAGTACATCATTTGTAAACTAATACATTTTGAAATTTGCATCACATAATCAGCTTCTTATGTATGGCTATTCTGACAGGGTACACTTGCTCGGTAGCTCACCTGATACAGCATTGTTTCCGCCATGAAGTAAAAAAATAAATAAAAAAGGTAACTGCGACTTTTTACCTCACAATTCTGACTTTTTTTTCAGAATTGCAATATAAACTCTCAATTTCGAGTTATAAAGTCAGAATTGCATGATATGAAGTCAGATAAAGGCTTAAACTCGCAATTCTGAAAAAAAAAAAAGTCAGAATTGCGAGTTTATATCAAGCGATTCTGACTTTATAACTCTCAATTGTTATCTTGCAATTCTGAGAAAAAATTATAAAGTCAGGATTGTGTGATTTAAAAACTCTCAATTGTGAGGAAAAAAAGAGTTGCGACTTTATATCTCGCAATTGAGAAATTATATCACGTAATAAAATGTTGCCACATTAACGATAAAACCAAACACAATTAGCGCCATCTACTGGACATTTCACTTCGAAAGTGTCGTGATCACGAATCGTGCAAGACGTGTACTATGAAAATTCAGTGCACTCAAGCATAATGATATTTTTTCATGTAAATAAATGAAGACCATGTTCCTGTGTGTCTGTTACTGCAGAGAGAAGCTGTATCTGTATGAATCGGAGCGGTGGGCATCAGCCTGTGAGGAACCTCGAGGTGTCGTGATCTGGAATATTGTTCTTTTCTCTGTTCTCATGGCAGCAAGTGGCCTTGAGCTCATCTTCTGTGCTCTGCATCTCCTCACTGCCTTACTGGAGTTCATGTGTGGACCCGGTTTCTGCAAGAATGAGGTATTTTACAAAAAGCCTACCTTTGTGAAAAAGTCCACTTCTACTCACTGTGCACTTGTAGTGTACTTCAACTCTTCAAAGCATATTTAAAAAAAAAAAAAAAAAAAACTGTAATATGATATTGATTAAATAATAGGCCATTTAAGTATTTAGAGAGTACACTTTCATGACTTTTAACACACTTAAGTACACTTTTAAGTGCACTTTGTAGTAATGTCAAATGAAAAGTTTTATATTTTAAATCATTGTTTTAATAATCTTTTGTGCTTTAAAGTACACTTATGTGTTGACTAACACTAAACGACGTGAAGTTCTAGATTAGTTTAAACTGTAGTGTGTAATTCAATATTATGTTTATTTTAAATATTCTATACTTCATCATTACAAATGTGTAATTACAAATATTTTTTAAATGCATGACATAAGTTTTAATAGAAATGAAGTATTAAAGTATAATTGAATGTACCATAAATGCTTAAGTACATTCAGCACTTTAACCATATTTCAGACAATACAAGTAATTATGAAATTACATATAAAGATATGACATAAGATATACATATTAAGACAACTTAAGTTGATCAAAAGGCACTCTAAGATTCAGCTAATTGCAAACATTTTTTTTTCTTTTCTTTTTTTGTGAATTTTTATAGCAATTTATAATTTTCTACAGCATTTTTTTTTATTATTATCTTTTCTCTCTCTTTAGGTTGTTCCTGCTTGAAATGATTCTATTATTTTCATCTGCATGTGAGAATGACATTTTTGGGGTTAAACAGTCAGCTATGACTACTTAACTTATTTTAAATAGAAATGAGAAGTGGATTAGGCAAGTTAGTTTTCACATCCCTGAATCTTTTACTACACTGTCATCACATAAGTCCATGTTCCTGTTGCTCAACTGGTTCAGCATGATGCTGAGCAAATATAAATAAGCTATTTAAAACATATGTAAATATATATATATATATATATATATATATATATATATATATATATATATATATATATATATATATATAAAATAATATATTGTGATATTCTCAGAACGCACTTTAATTTTTATGCATATTTATGCAATTTTTTATGTGTGTAATTACTTTATATATGTATGTGATAAAATACTGGCTTTATATAGTTTTGTTGATACTGATATGCTGTGTTAATAGATGTTCTATTTATTGTTTAATTTCTACAAGATTAAAATTGTATGAACAATTCAGTGTGTAAAAGAATGCATAATTTATTACATATATTTATTTTAATAAAAAAATGCAAGCAGCACACTTTTCAAGAAAAACAAAAACTTCACAAAAATGTTTTTGATTTAAAACATGGTAGATTCTGTTCATAATTCAGAAGTACTGTGAAACTGTGTGCTAGACAAAAAAAAAAAAAAAAAAAACTAAATTCACAGACATCTTACACAACAATATTAGACTGGACACGTCAGAATCATGACCTCAGCCAGTGGTGTTTTCAGTTGAGGATGCAAAGTGCTCATTTATGTCCCTGTTACACAATTTTAAGTTAACATCACATAAAAAGAGAGACCAAATACAATTCTATTTTGTTATTTTTACACTCTGTAATGTTCTATTTATTAAAACCAAGTATACATTTCATCAAGTTAGTGTTTTTACTCATTTTTACATTTATTCCAAAATAATATCTAAAGGCAGTAACAATTTAAACTATTATTTATATTATTAGTTAATTATTATTAACTAATATTCAGCTTTTCTTTTTAATAGTCAATTTATTTTCAGCAGTCATCAAGCTTGTACCTACTGATCACTCACTCACAGACACAAAGATGTACCTATTTAATTTCACCACACTGATTGCTCACTAAAAACCCCCGCAGTCATCATGTTTTCAGGCCATTTCGATTTTGATTTTAACATGACACAAAGCGGTGATGTGTAAGTGACAGTTGTTTACTTACTTTTTAATTAGTCTTCTCTGCTTTGTTTCTATGAACTGAAGGGAGGCACAGAGATGCGAACTCCCCGCTGTAACTTCACCTGCGGGTGTTGCTGTTTGACAGTGTTTCTTTAGAAAAACGAGTGACTTACACTTTTTAATGTCAAATTTTGTAACATTTGTGTTTTTATTTTTGTAATATTGATTATTTTCTCATCCAGTTTTTTTGAGGAGGCACTGCCTCCCTTGCCTCCTTGGAGGAAATGCCCCTGACCTCAGCATATTTAAAGCTGCGTGGGAAAGAGAAAATTCAGGTTTTAGAGAGAACTGCTTTTTATCCTATAGTGGCCACAAGAGGGCCACATATATCTTGTCTATCTTTACACCCCTAACAATCCCCAAAACAGTCAAGTGCTTCTCACTGCAGAGCCAAATGTCCAGATCCCCCTCTAGGTGGGTTTAGGTTTAGAGATAGGGTTGTGTGTAGATTGCTCCTGTCTGCCTCGCTAAAATGAACATTAAAGAGGTGTGTGAACTCGCAAGTACAATGTCAGGAAAAGTAATTTGCTCTGGTCCCCTTCCTGTTCGTAGTATGAGATAGTTAGCAGATTGTCATCACTCAATGGCTGGCTGTCTAAGTGGCGTCCGCAAAATAATATAGGTTTCATAGACAATTGGAAAAGTTTTTGGGGCAGACCTGACCTGTTGAAAAGAGATGGTATTCATCCCTCTCGGGATGGTGCTGCTCTTCTCTCTAGTAATATGGCACATAGTCTTAGAGCTGGAACATGACAAACTGGGGCCCAGGTCAGGAAGCAGACAGACCGGTTAAACCGACCGTCTGCTAGCTGCCTCACGTTACAGAAGTCAGATAAATCCCAACACATAGAAACTCTTACACCTAGATATTATCACATAGAGACTGTGTCTGTACCCCGAATTAGTAAAAACAAAAAACTTCCAAACCCATTTAATGGTAAAAATTTAATTGATGTTCAACAAATAAAAAATAGAGATAATAATGATAAACAAATGATAAAGCTTAGGTTGTTAAATATTAGATCCCTTTCTTCAAAATCACTTATTGCAAATGATATTATCACAGACAATAATCTAGATGTGCTGTGTTTGACAGAAACTTGGCTAAAACCGGACGATTACATTACTTTAAATGAGTCTAGCCCTCAAGGATATTTGTATCATAAGGTTATGATACAAATATCTAGTCTTGTGTATACTACAGTCAAAGCAGCTAAACTGCCTCCCTGCCATAAATTTGGTAGAACCATCACTTCTACCACTAAAGATCGCTTTATAAATGATCTTCCTGATCAGTTTCATCGCCTTAGCATACCAGACAGGTTAGAAGACCTCGATGTTGCAACAGAAACTATTGCCTCTTTTCCAGCACATTAGACTCAGTTTCTTCTTTTGCGTTTAAAAAAGATTAAGGAAATTAATCCAACGCCATGGTACAATGAGCACCTAAAGGTATCGGGCCCTAAAGGTAGCAGCCAGAAAAATGGAGCGCAGCTGGAAGAAAACAAAACTAGAAGTATTTCGCATTTTGTGGAGAGAGAGAATGATTGAGTACAGAAAGGCCTTAATAAACTGCTAGATCTGCCTATTTTTCAAAACTTTTAGAAGAAAATAAACAAAACCCTAGGTATTTATTTGATACAGTGGCTAAATTAACAAGAAATAAAGCTTCAACTTCTGATGTTTCCAAAGAGCACAGCAGTAATGACTTTATGAACTTGTTTACTTGCAAGATTGATAATATTAGAAACAAAATTATAACCATGCAACCATCTAATACAGTATTGCGTCAGACAGTGCATTGTAGTGTCCCTGAGGAAAAATTCTATTCATTTACTGCTTTAAGAGAGGAAGAATTGTCTAAACTTGTTAAATCATCAAAATCAACAACATGTATGTTAGACCCTATACCTACTAAGCTATTGAAAGAGATGCTTCCAGAGGTCATAGATTCTCTTCTTAATATCGTTAATTCATCTTTATCACTAGGATACGTACCAAAAACTTTTAAGCTGGCTATTATTAAAGTTGACATTGACTATTGATCACAATATTCTTTTAAATAGACTCGAAAATGATGTTGGCATTAGTGGAATTGCATTGTCATGGTTCAAATCATACTTATCTGACCGTTATCAGTTTGTAGTAGTAAATGAAGAGAGGTCATATCGATCACAAGTTGAATATGGAGTACCGCAAGGCTCAGTACTAGGACCATTGTTTTCACTCTGTACATGCTACCCTTGAGATATCATTAGGAAGCATGGTGTTAGTTTTCACTGTTACGCTGATGATACTCAGCTCTATATTTCTTCACGCCCTGACAAAACTTACCAATTCACAAAATTAACGGAATGCATAGCTGATATAAAAAATTGGATGACCAGTAATTTCCTACTACTAAAAAAAAAACAAACAAACAGAGATTCTAATTTTTGGACCAAAAACTTCTTCACGTAATAACCTAGAATATTGTCTAACACTGGATGGCTGTTCTGTTAAGTCTTCGTCATCAGTTAGGAACCTGGGTGTGCTCTCATTTGAAGGCCATGTTTCTAGCATCTGTAAAACCGCATTCTTCCATCTTAAAAATATATCTAAACTACGACATATGCTCACGATGACAAATGCGGAACAGTTAGTTCATGCGTTCATGACCTCAAGGCTAGATTACTGTAACGCTTAATAAACTACAGCTCATACAAAATGCAGCAGCTAGAGTTCTTACTAGAACTAGGAAGTATGACCATATTAGCCCAGTTCTGTCAACACTGCATTGGCTTCCTGTTAAACATCGTATAGATTTTAAAATCTTGCTAATTACTTACAAAGCACTAAATGGTTTAGCTCCCAAGTACCTGAGTGAGCTCTTAATGCATTATAGTCCTTCGCGTCTATTGCGATCTCAGAATTCAGGTCAGTTGATAATACCTAGAATATCAAAATCAACTGCAGGTGGTAGATCCTTCTCCTAAACTCTGGAACAATCTTCCTAGCATTGTTCGGGAAGCAGACACGCTCTGTCAGTTTAAATCTAAACTAAAAACGCATCTCTTTAACCTGGCATACACATAACACATTATCAATTTATTTTTTCAAATCCGTTAAAGGATTATTAGGCTGCATAAATTAGGTCAGCCGGAACCGGGAACACTTCCAATAACACCAGATGTACTGTAAGAAGAATGGCACCTACGCTAATATTAGTCTTTCTGTTTATCCCGAGGTTTACCGTAGTCAACCGGATCCGGGCCGCATCCAGGTGAGACCAAGGACCTGTGCCTTGACACGACCACAACACAGCCCTGAAGTATCAGCAGAGATTGAGTCAACTAGATCATCCACTATGAAGGCCTCATCAACATGACAACCAGTGGCGCAGCTCCTCAACAACCGTCCATACCGGCGTGATGAATACGATCCTCAGCTGGATGGAACTGATTTAAATACTTTGAATGTTGCGATCCTATCTGACTTATGATAGCAACCTGAGTCGTAACAAAGCACTGTTTGCCAGCGGAGAACTGGCCCCCCGACTAAGCCTGGTTTCTCCCAAGGTTTTTTTCTCCATTTTAACACCTGTTTGCCACCTGATGTCACCTGTTGGAGTTTGGGTTCCTTGCTGCTGTCGCCTTTGGCTTGCTTAGTTGGGGACACTTGACAATTGACATTTGATATTCAACAGTGCTTTGATCTGCCTGCATTGACACTATTCTTTAAGAGCTGCTGTGCAGCCAAAATAATGTACCAGTTATCACTGTAAAGCTGCTTTGACACAATCTACATTGTAAAAAGCGCTATATAAATAAAGGTGACTTGACTTGATTTGTATAGGTAGGGTGTGGCTGAACTTTCAAGCTCCACCCATTACAAATAGAGAGGCGGAGCTGTTGGTGCTGCAGTGAGCAGCCCCTCAAAATAGTATGTATATTATAGTGTATTTTTGCTATATATGCCACAAATTGTCAGTGGGCATTAGTATGGTCATCAACAACCTTTATATAAATTTGATTAAACTAAATTGAAATTAAGTGAAAACAATCGCTTAAACTAAATAATATAATGTAATTTCTTAATAAAAAAAAAAAAACATCAAACTTTTGAATAGTGGTGTGTATAAAATAAATAAGTTAATATTCATATATAACTTTTATTCAGCAAGGATGCATTAAATTAATCAAAAAGGACGGTAAAGACTTTTACATTGTTACAAAATATTTCTGTTTAAAATTAAATGCTTGCACTCATCAAAGAATCCTGAAGAAAAAAAATGATCACGTTTTCCACAATAATATGAAGCAGCAGAACTTCTTTTGACATTGATAATAATAAGAAATGTTTCTTTCACAGCAAATCATCATATTAGAATGATTTCTGAAGGATCATGTGACACTGAAGACTGGAGTAATGATGCTGAAAATTCAGCTTTGATCACAGGAATAAGTTACATTTTAAAATATATTGAAATAGAAAACTTAGATTGCAATAATATTTCACAGTATTACTATACTGTTTTACTGTATTTTTGATTAAATAAATGCAGTCTTGGAGAGCAGAAGAGACTACATTCAAAATCTTACCAACCCCAAACTTTTGAACGGTAATGGTATAGATTCAAGTAGTCTTATGTATGTATTGTTTTTATCATTATTATAAGTTATCATTTATTAAGTAAAGGGCCTACTGATGCCAACTATAACATCACTTAAATCTGTCCATACTGGCAGGTGATGCTAGGGGGCGATAGTGAGCTGCATGGTGTTCCACTTTCGTATGACTGCCAGTTTTTGCAGTGAAACAAAATCTAGTTTGGGCTTGTTGATTATGCAGGTAAGATGAGTAATGTGATATTGAAACTTTTTTTAATGTTTATATGTGTATTTAATGTGTATGTTTGATGTGCTTGCATTTTAAATTGATAAACCGCATCGGCCAGGGACAGATTAAGGTCTACACAGGCCCCCTAGTCTAGGCTCAGGGATTTCTAGAGCCTAAAATTAGTGATACAATAAATATCACTAATAATGGATATTCGAGGGAGGTGATCTCTGCTAGATTTTTAAATGGGGTGGCACAGAGGGGACCAAGAACCAGTCAGGGGGACCAGGGAAAACAGAAATAAATGCCGGCTATATAGGGCTAAATAAATACTGGCTATAAAAAGGGGTTTCTATAGTCGTTTTTGCTAGTTTCAGCCCGATGCAGTCATCATTTTCACATCCTGCACCATGTTGTTTAAATAGCAAATGCATTTACACCTATTTGTGCACCCATGGTCTGGACTGAAAATGAGGTGTGTTCAGGCGCACTGTTGGAGCGTTGCTATTTTGAGGCAATTGAAAAAAAAAAAAAAAAAAAAATACTGTGCCATTGACTTTAAGACCAGGTTTCAGTTGGTCAATGGCGCAGTATTTTTAAATAAAATTTTTATTTAAAGAGCGCATTAGTAATATGCACTTATAGGTGGGTGCACAACTCACATACACTCTTTCTTGTTACACACACAGGGATGCGCAGCAGCACACAAACATGCCAAATATAAAAAATAAAAGGATTACAATGTAAAAAATTATTATTGTGTGCATAAAGATTAAAATGCTTTGCTGGAATCTGGCTTGTCCTGTAGATATTCTGCTCGCTCGCTTAAACCTTGCGCATGAGCAGATCCGTTTCCTTGCCAGAGAAGCGTTCAGTTTTTCCGCTTGCAAATTTCGTCGTGTAAATAGCAAATCTGCCATGCCGCGAGCGCAACTGGCTTTTAAAGGGAATGGGAGATGAGACTCTGATTGGTTAATTGCACGTTACTCCCAAAACACACCCATGACTCATTAAAGAATTAGTTCACTTTCAAATGAAAATTAGCCCAAGCTTTACTCACCCTCAAGCCATCCTAGGTGCATATGACTTTCTTCAAAGAAATATTAATACATATCTTGACATCCAAGCTTTATAATGGCAGTGAATGGGGGTCACTAGTATGAGCTGAAGAAAAAGCTTCCATCCACATCCATCCATCATAAATATGTGCTCCACACGGCTCCGGGGGGATTAATAAAGACCTTCTGAAGTGAAGCGATGCATTTGTGTTATGAAATCAAATATCAAGCTTCCGCCAGACCGCCTTCAGTATTCAACGTACGAAAAAAAGTGTAAAACTCTTAGTAGGGCCCATAAACATTGCTGTCTATTCCCTAGTTGCTGGGAACATTGTTTTCAGACATAATAATTTACAGATTTTGCATTTGGATATATATTTAGACATTAAATACTACTTTTCGTCAAAGTTGAGTTTTTTTTGTTTTTTTTTTTTTCCAAGTTAATTTGAAGTGTCAGTTTTTGCACTCTTGTTACAGTCAAATCTAGATTTAGAGAAAGCATTTTGTCAGTCTAGCTACATATAATAGCATGATCAGTCACACGACATGAAAGTAATCATAACATTGACTCCACCGACCAGGGCTATATTTCAAAATATATAATTTAGTGCTTGCATACCATGAACAGAGAGCTGGTCCATGGTCTCTCCCTGTTTGAAAAACTCTGCATCACAAATCAATCAGCAGTTGACAAATTCAGATTCAAGTAGCTTCATTGGCATGGTAAAAAGGCATTACATTGCCAAAGCATTGACAGGGCTCTGATCCAATTGTGTTGAGCATTGTCAAATTTAACGTGATCAGCATGACGCATACGTGTGATGCTGACGCAGGAGCCGGCCAATAATGAGTCGGCGTTCTGACGTAGAACCTGGAAGTGCTGGACGTGAACAGTATAGGATAATGACACAGAAGAGAAGACATTTGTTGAATAAAGTCATTATTGTTTTGTTTTTGCGCACAAAAAGTATTCTCGTCGCTTCATAACATTAAGGTTGAACTACTGCAGTCACGTCGACTGTTTTAACAATGTCTTTAGTACCTTTAAAAGTGGTTGTTAAATTGCTGCCTATGGATGAGTCAGACAGCTTATTGGATTTTATCAAAAATATCTTAATTTGTGTTCTGCAGATACACGAAGGTCTTACAGGTGTGGACTGACATGAGGGTGAGTAATTAATGACAGAATTTTCATTTTTGGGTGAACTAACCCTTTAAGTGCTGGTACACAGTTTGTGTATGTTCATTATGTCTTGCATTATTGACTAATCGAGTTACAGTCTTTATTTTGTGGAATACATTGGTTTTATTTTCTTTGACATATTAGGGGATTGTGTAACTTGAGTTTATTTAGCAACAGTTCCACTTTAAAATGAAGTCACAGTGCTAGTCATTGCAACACACTGTGAATCGAAATCTGATCTCTTGTTGTTTGTTGATTTTGCAGAGTGATGGAAAAAAACAAAAACAAATTAAAGCTGCAAACAGCGATGAAAGAACCCTCGCACCCCGGCGGCGCTATGACTAACTGAATATTGGCAAATAGATGTCTTTAGGCCAGGACTCTTATCACACATGTGAAGTTTGGGGATGATCAGACACTATATGCTTGATTTACAACAACTTCCTGTTTAATGACGATAATAGCATGCTTTAACAGTCAGCTAGGTGTTGCTAGCATGATTTAGAATGTTTCTAGCATGTTTAGTACTCAATTGCATATTTTAGTATGTTGCTAATAGTGCATCATATTGTTAAAAACGTCACTTCCTGTTGCCAGTAGGTGGCGCTATTACTATAACCGAATATTGTCATGTAGATGTGTTCAGGGCAGGACTCTTATCAAGTGTGTGATGTTTGGGGTAGATTAGACATTGCATGCCTGAGATACAGCAACTTCCTCTTTCACTGTATTAATAGCATGCTTTAGCACTTAGCTAAGTGTTTTGCTGGCACATTTTAATATGCTGTCAGGAGTCCATAACAGTGTTAAACATGTCACTTCCTGTTGCCAGCAGGTGGCGCTATGACTATAACTGAATATGGGCATGGACATGTGTTGGGACTTTTATCAAGTGTGTGAAGTTTGGGGCAGATCGGACATTGTTTGCCTTAGTTACTTCCTGTTTCATGGCGAAACATCAAACTTTGTCAGGCCGCCAGGGACACGCCCTTTTACGAAAACTCAAGATCTTCGCAATTTAGCGTCGCACAAGCCTTATGATTATACAAACCAAATGTGAAGATGATCGGATTAAAACTGTAGGTGCAACCGTTAAAGTGCAAGGCCTGAAAATGGCAAAAACTGCACAAAAATCGCACAGGAAATTCAAAATGGCAAAAACTACACAAAAATCGCACAGGAAATTCAAAATAGCTGACTTCCTGTTGCGTTTAGGACTTAGCTCCAAGAGACTTTTTTGTAGGTAATGGGACGGTACATGTATGTACAGAATTTCGTAGCCTGAGGCGCACACCGTTGAAGTTTTATAGGTGGCACTATCGAGCCATTTTGCCCCACCCATTTCTAAAAAACCTATATCAGATGTCAATTTCCGCCAGTCCTCGCGCGTGTGCAAAGTAGAGTTTTCGAGCATGTTTAGGCCCTCAAAAATGCGATAATGTTTGGAAAAGAATAATAATAATAATAAACGGAGGAAATTCAATAGGGTCCTCGCACTTTGGTGCTTGGGCCCTAACAAAACATGTGCCACCAGAAAACGTGTGTGCAAAAGTACAGTATATGTTTATAATTGTTTTCCTAGATATTGATAATTTTACTGGTATGGTGACATTGTTTGAAAATTAAATTAATAATTTATTATTATTATTATTTACAAATGGCAGCACCTGTAGGCTACTATACATTTATGAACAATAGAAATATACTAATATTTATATCATTTCACTTACTTTCTTCAAATTGTGGATTGTAATACTTTATGGTGTGATTGCAGCTTTAAAAGACAACATAAAAGTAAATATATTATGATGTCTATTATGTTAGGTCTTGACTACAAAAAAAGTATTGAACATTTATTGTGATGCAAATAATGGTTATTAGGCCTATGCTTTCAACAGAATTTGCATCACAGTTTTCCGGAAAGTGCCGGGTTAAAATAACTGAGTTGAGGAAACCCCTGCTGTGGATTCTCAGGATGTAATTCATAAATTTAGTCTGTCTTATTTGTCTTCTCTACTTCCTCTTTTCTTTCTTATTGTTTCTCTCTGCTGGCGTCTCATCTGTCACAGCGCTGCACTTTTCCTCTCACTTATTTAAATCTGCTCTGCTCGGACACGCAAATATTTACAGATGAAACTCTTTCCCCTCCAACACAATGACTCAGAGTGGATTATGTTTTTGGAAGAGACCAGCGCAGGAATCATAAACCTGCAGCCTCTCACATGCATTAGTGAGTCATGCTACAGTCACCATGAAATGTTTAAAGAAATATATCACTAAAAAATTTAGATAACACTTTATTTTAGGGTTTTTTAACTAGTTGCTTATTAGCATGCATATTACAAGAATATTAGCTGTTTATTAGTACTTATTAAGCACATATTAATGCCTTATTCTGCATGACCTTATTCTACATTCTTAATCTTACCCAATACCTAAATCTAACAACTACCTTACTAACTATTAATAAGCAGTAAATTAGGAGTTTATTGAGGGAAAAGTCATAGTTAATAGTGAATACATGTTCCCTGTAATAAAGTGTTAGCAAAATTTAATTGTAATTAAATTCACTCACACTCATGTCGTTCCAAACCCATATGACTTTGTCTTCCATGAAATACAACATAAGATATGATGACGAATGTTGATGCAGCTCTTCTTTTTTTTGTGGAAGTTATTTCCTTATTTTGCATGGAAACGACTTTGAAAGAAATTCAGTTCATTTGTGTGGGCCGAGGTGCATTTATTTTGATTCTTGACATACTTCCTAAAAATGAATAAAAAGCCGACAACATAAGCAACATAAGCGACAACAAAGGAAATCGAAAGAGGAAGTTAAAGGCAGGCATACACTTACTAAGTCACTTATCTAAGATGGTACGTGTGGTTTCATTTCATTGTACTTTTTCTTGCCAGATACAATAGAAGAAAAACAAGAAACAAATAGGTTTTAGAGGGTATGAGAATTGAGAACTGGCATGAACATGAATGACATGGTTTGATAGGCCTGATCATGTGCGCTAACCACTAGGTCATATTTCTGACCATGCTTGTTTCTTATGATTTTAATGATTCACGTTCATACCGACTAGGGAAGCTTGGCGTTCTTTTTATTTATTGCCTTTTTTCATATCGCATGTTTTAGTAGTCAGTTAGTTAGGTATCATTCAAAAGCTTACAAACTCGAGATTCAGACTGTGAAAACCGTTTTGAAATCGGATTTTGTTACCATGGAAACGGTACTTTAATTTCTTTTAGCGAGCTCCTCCCCTAGTGGGTTGGGTCAGGTTTCATATTACAATATTTATTTTAGCTACTTTAAAGACAAAATCTTTTCTAATTTTGACAAAACACATATCATTAGAAAGGTCTCACAGTTCCATATTTGGTGTCCGTTTTGTGATTGAAGTGATATTTGAAAGAAATGTATACGTTTGTAACAGGAGAATACATATTAAAAAATGTAATAGAATCTCTGTGACACCCGGTGGCTATTTTTGGTACAGCGCCTAAACACAATTTCATAGGAACTTTAATTTTTGTGATATCAAAATTTGGAACACAACTTGGTTAGACATATGACTTTCATTTGATAGCAATTTTAGAGTAAAATATATTTCATAAAATAAAATTTTTATATAAAATAAAAATGTTTAGTACAGTACATTTGATTTACAGTAAATTTATATTTCAAGTGCTTTCACTTCAGCAAGACTTTAGGTCTGTACTCCAAAGCATTCTTGAATTATAATCATTTAAGTTTGTATAGTGCATTTCATGTCTATTCTCAAGAGTGACAGTTAATTTGTTTGAAAAAATACACAGCAATATTGTGAAATAATTATTACAATTTCAAATTTCTATCGTAAGAAAAAGTTATGCTTATGATCATTGATTATTCGTTTATGATTATTTCTATGATGAATATATTCAAACATAATTTTTGTGTCAATCCATTTATAATTTTATTTTTTTTTTTTTAGTCTATTGTATCTTTTGATATCATATACTCATAGTTCCTATACTCAGACCAGACCTTTGGTTCACCTCTGCTTTGACAAAGTATGTGTTTAAATTCTGCTGTCACTTCAATGAAAAGTGGCATGTTCCCCTGCAAAGTCTGGCATCCGGTTTAATATTAACTTCTACAGTGTTAAAACTGTTTAGCTATACGCTTGCAGAATATGAAGGCAGAGCTGATTCTAGGAAAGATATTTTTGACATGATTAACATACACTATATTGCCAAAAGTACTGGGACACCCCTCCAAATCATTGAATTCAGGTGTTCCAATCACTTCCATGGCCACAGGTGTATAAAATCAAGCACCTAGGCGTGAAAGAATGGGTCGCTCTCAGGAGCTCAGTGAATTCAAGTGTGGTACCGTGATAGGTTGCCATCTGTGCAATAAGTCCATTAATGAAATTCCCTCACTACTAAATATTCCACAGTCAACTGTTAGTGGTATCATAAAGTTGAAGCAATTGGGAACTCAGCAACTCAGCCATGAAGTGGTAGGCCACGTAAAATCACAGAGCGGGGTCAGCGCATGCTGAGGCACACAGTGCGCAGAAGTCGTCAACTCTCTGCAGAGTCAATAGCTACAGTCCTCCAAACTTCCTGTGGCCTTCAGATTAGCTCAAGAACAGTGCGTAGAGAACTTCATGGAATGGGTTTCCATGGCCGAGCAGCTGCATCCAAGCCTTACATCACCAAGTGCAATGCAAAGCGTCAGATGCAGTGGTGTAAAGCGTGCTGCCACTGGACTCTAGAGCAGTGGAGATGTGTTCTCTGGAGTGACGAATCACGCTTCTATGTCTGGCAATCCGATGGACGACTCTGGGTTTGGCGGTTGCCGGAGAACGGTACTTGCCTGACTGCATTGTGCCAAGTGTAAAGTTTGGTGGAGAGGGGATTATGGTGTGGGGTTGTTTTTCAGGGGTTGGGCTTGGTCCCTTAGTGCCAGTGAAAGGAACTCTTAATGCTTCATGCTCCCAACATTGTGGGAACAGTTTGGGGATGGCCCCTTCCTGTTCCAACATGAGTCCTGACCTCAACCCAATAGAACACATTTGGGATGAATTAGAGCGGAGACTGCGAGCCAGGCCTGGTCCAAAATTGCCATAAACACACTCCTAAACATTGTGGAAAGCCTTTCCCAGAAGAGTTGAAGCTGTTATAGCTGCAAAGGGTGGGACAACTCCATATTAAACCCTACGGATTAAGAATGGGATGTCATTAAAGTTCATGTGCACGTAAAGGCAGGCGTCCCAAAACTTTTGGCAATATAGTGTATTTGGTCCCACTTTATAGTAGTTAAGGTGGCCTTAACTACTCTGTACTTACATCAAAAAATAAGTACAGTGTAATTATTGTGTTCATATTGTAATGCAAAACACTTCCTCTGCTGTTGAAGTGTGATACGGATAAGGTTAGGGGCAGGTTTAGTGGTATGGGTTGGTTTAAGGGTGGGATAAGATGTAAGGCATACAATTTATTGTGACTAAAAAGCACTTTTGCTCTTGTCGCTCTAGTTTATATGTCCATTACTGATCTGTTACACAACACCAATGGACAAAAAATCACCTATCATATTTCAAGGACCTCAGGAAAGGATATCACTGCATTTTATTTATTTCTTTATTTTTTATTGAATTCTTTATTTGACAGGGACAATGGACAATAAAAGAGTACTGCCCCAGAATTAGCTACAAAGCTAAATTTTATCTGCATTTCATTTCTAGGAACACAACAAATATCATTACATCATCAGGGTCAGGACAATAGCCAAAGAGCTGTAATTCTTGTAGGAAAAACTAACCCAACTTCTGTTTCAATTTTTATACTGACTTCCCTTCTGAAGCACTGAGCTTCACACACCTGATGTGGTTCAGCACCAAGGACAGAGGACAGACAAAACACATGTGGTTTAGACCAGAGGATGATGCCACAAGTCAGGCAACAAATCACAAGATTCAGCCGGTGTTGCTTTAGTTTGACTCACGTTACTGTAAATCAGCAATTTCCAGATGACATTTTCACTTTCAGTTTTCACAAAAGACGGTCCTTTAACATTCTCAAAATAATAATTTTAAAGCATGTTGAACTAAAATATAAAGTAATGTTAAAAGCATTTATACTACACATCTGATCTGTTAATGAATATAAGTTACCAACAGCAATGTTCTGCTTACATATTTTGAACATTTTTTAGAAATGTAATTCCTTGCTGAGTTCACTGCATTTCAGTTTTTGTGTAACTACTTCCTCAATTTCAATAGAAAAACTTTTTTTTTTTCCTTTTTTGCTACAAAATGTGTTTGTTAGAGGTCTGATCTGATGACAGGAAGACTGTTGGTTTTATGAAGGTGACTCATAAGCATCACAGTTTTCCAATGTACAATGTCATTCATCATTTCCCCATCATTTTTGTCACGTTCCCCTAGTTTTGTGTTTCGAACTTTTTTCTAGTGTTTTGTTCCCATTGTTCCTGTATTCTGTCTTCTACTGTGTTTTTGTTCCTGTTTCCTTTGTCTCATTGCCTACCTTGTTAGTTTCCATAGTTGCCTTCATTAGTTTCCAAAGTAACTAATCACTCACACCTGTCCCATGTTAGCCCCATTTATTCCCCAGTGTTTCTCATGGTCTTTTTCTGGTGTTGTCCTTTTTGTATGTTATGTACACTTTGGACCCATTTACACTAGTGCGGTTTCATTTTAAAACGCATATGTTTTGCGTTTCGTTTACACTACGCCGGACCTCGAAAACAGACTTTTGAAAACGCTGCAGACCCTGTTTTAGTTTGAAAACACCGGGGTTGCGTTTCAGTATAAACGGACTAAAACGGAGACTTTGAAAATAATGGTGTGGCTGCCTACGTTCGCTCTATGTATCCTTGACAACCGTGTAAACAATAACATGGAGACTGAACTGCAATCTTTGCTGGCTTTGTTGTCATTTTTAGCAGCCATTGTGCAGTTAAACTCAGCATATTTTTTAATACTGCAGCTACCTACATGCGCAAGAGACAACTGTTTATACGTGTAAATGAGCCCAGTGTGCATGAATGGTCATATGACACCCATTGTAGTGTAGATGGAGAGCCGTTTAGAACAATAACGTACTAGTGTAAACGGGGCCTATGTTTATTTCGTGTTTGAAATCTCTTGTTTGTTGCTGGGGGGTATTCCACAAAGTAGGTTATGCGACTTACTCTGAGTAAACTTAGCCAGTTAAGCGGATGACCTCAACTTTCGGTTCCAAAACCAAAGGTAACTTTCAGGGTATGTAAGTAGCCATAGAAACATACTCTCTGAACATAATCTCAGTGGGCGTGGCAGACTTTGCACAATATGATATTACATAATTATATCTATATATTTGGTTATAAAGCACTATTATAACATAAAGCAATGTTTATTTTACTCTTATTTATTTTATTCTTATCTCTCACATTGTGAATCTGCACTAAATTTTTGTTTTTTGCAACAGGACATTTTCTGTAATGTTTTTCTATAATAAAAGTACATATATGATACATCTCACCTTACAAGAATTGTGGAAGCAAAATGGCTAAAAATAAACGTATACAGCTATATTATATTTGCAAGCACAGACTGTTTTTTTTTTAGTTCAATCAGTCTTTCTTTTTTAACTATTAATTATCATCAAACAAACAATTTTCTTTGTGTGCTGTCTTCGTTGCTTCTCGATGCAGTGATAAAATTCAGTTATTTGTAGACACCTGCATGTGTCATGCTTTATAAATGGTGCTTGTGATCTTATCGTTTCTGTTGAATACTATTTATGTCTTATTTGTTCTGTGTGGAACACCAAAGTCAGAGATTTCCTGACATCCACAGAGAAATACAGGGGGAAAAAAAGCTAATTTTCCCAGTAAAGAGGACAGTTGAGAAAGACAAACGCTGTCTTGATTCCAAGGGGCTAAGAGGGTCAGAAAGCATCAGAGCCGGGGGTCATCGCAGTCCTGAGAAAGCATGAAAAGACTCTATGAGGAGGTGGACAGCAGACATGAGCTGAGATGTCATCTGTCTTTATTTAGATGAAAGCAATATGGTGAGGAGTAATAATGACAATGAATTTTTTGTGTGAGTAAGACATTATGATTAGATAATTAAGACGTCGTCTGTCATTCAGAACTGAACTGAGAATGTCTTATATTTCATATCAATTTCAGAATTAGCAAACAGGATGCAAGAGTTGTGAATTAATAATCATTGTCACAAACCAACCTCAAATAACTTCTGTTAAATTGACCAAAATCCCTATTACCAAAAAAAAAAAAACATTACTGCATCATCTAAAATATCTGAGGAACTCAAGATAAAGTTCCTCTTTTTAAGGAAGTGACAGACAGTGCTCATCTGTAGTTTCAAGTTAGAGAGCTACGGGTAAGTCATGCTTGGTTTAAAATCATGTAAAACTGTAAAAGTAGTCAAAAAGAAGAAAAAGAAATGAGTGTAAAATGTAAATTAATTCAGCTTAAATTCAGTTTAATCAATATGACAGATTTTTAAAAGTCAACTTCTGCATAGGTGAAAATTAGAATAAAATTTTCAAACATGTTTATTTATTATTGTAATTTACTATATTATATTTGTATAATATATCATTATTTAGTATATTAGTGTATTGATAACACTTTACAATAAGGTTAATTTGTTATCATTAGTTAACTACATGAGTTAACATAAACAATGAAAAATACTTTTGTTAATCTTAGTGTTGTTCTCAACATTTACTAATAAGATCAAAAGTTGTTTTAACATTAGTTAATGCATTGTGAACTAACATGAACATTTTTAATATATTGCTCATTGTTAGTTCATGTTCATGTACAATGAAACCTTACTCTAGTGTTACCATTGTATTTGGCTAAAGATTAGAAGTGAAACAGAAGTATATAATTTTCATACTCATCCAGAGGAATGTAGTTTCATTGTTCTCAACATAGCAAAGCGTTAGAGAAAGAATGAGACACACTTTTTTGGTCTCAGGTATGTAACACAGGCGATATATAAATAAAACATATTATTATTATAACTCATCTAGTAAAGTGACCGAAGAAAAATCAAAATAAAGACAAAAAGTAATGAATAAAAGTGAGTATAAATGATAATCATGGGTCACTGAGCTGTGAAATAGTTTGTATCTGTGTGCTGATCTTGTGGTTAAGGGCCTGCCTTTACGTGCACATGAACTTTAATGACATCCCA
Organism: Elopichthys bambusa; assembly: GCA_037101425.1. Classification (NCBI taxonomy): domain Eukaryota; kingdom Metazoa; phylum Chordata; class Actinopteri; order Cypriniformes; family Xenocyprididae; genus Elopichthys; species Elopichthys bambusa. Next base: position 4,321,621 of record CM074444.1, read on the forward strand.
TTCTTAATCCGTAAGGTTTAATATGGAGTTGGCCCACCCTTTGCAGCTATAACAGCTTCAACTCTTCTGGGAAGGCTTTCCACAAGGTTTAGGAGTGTGTTTATGGCAATTTTTGACCATTCTGACACATTTTTGAGGTCAGGCAGTGATGTTGGCTCGCAGTCTCTGCTCTAATTCATCCCAAACGTGTTTTATCGGGTTGAGGTGCAGGCCAGTAAAGTTCCTCCTCACCAAACTCGCTCATCCATGTCTTTATGGACCTTGCTTTGTGCACTTGTGCACAGTCATTTTGGAACAGGAAGGGGCCATTCCCAAACTGTCCAAAATGTCTTGGCATGTTGAAGCATTAAGAGTTCCTTTCACTGGAACTAAGGGGCCAAGCCCAACCCCTGAAAAACAACCCCACACCATAATCCCCCTTCCACCAAACTTTACACTTGGCACAATGCAGTCAGGCAAGTACTGTTCTCATGGCAACCGCCAAACCCAGACTCGTCCATCGGATTGCCAGACATAGAAGCGTGATTCGTCACTCCAGAGTGACTCCACTGCTCTAGAGTCCACTGCATCTGACGCTTTGCATTGCACTTGGTGATGTAAGGCTTGGATGCAGCTGCTCGGCCATGGAAACCCATTCCGTGAAGCTCTCTACGCACTGATCTTGAGCTAATCTGAAGGCCAAACGAAGTTTGGAGGACTGTAGCTATTGACTCTGCAGAGAGTTGACGACTTCTGCGCACTGTGTGCCTCAGCATGCGCTGACCCCGCTCTGTGATTTTACGTGGACTACCACTTCGTGGCTGAGTTGCTGAGTTCCCAATTGCTTCAACTTTATGATACCACTAACAGTTGACCGTGGAATATTTAGTAGTGAGGAAATTTCATGAATGGACTTATTGCACATATGGCAACCTATTACGGTACCACACTTGAATTCACTGAGCTCCTGAGAACGACCCATTCTTTCACGCCTAGGTGCTTGATTTTATACACCTGTGGCCATGGAAGTAATTGGAACACCTGAATTCAATGATTTGGAGGGGTGTCCCAGTACTTTTGGCAACATAGTGTATATTTAAAGACCTAGTTCACTCACAAATGAAAGACATATGACGCATGAGTGAGTAAAAATGTTGATTTTTCCATTTTGGATGAAATATTCAATTTAACTATACCTGAACAGCACTGTAAAAAATATCAACTATTTTTTTTGCACAGGCGTTTTAAAGGGGAACTATTATGCCCCTGTTTTACAAGATGTAACTTAAGTCTCAGGCGTCCCCCCAGAATAAGCCTGTGAAATTTCACCTCAGAATACAGCTTAATATATTTTTCGTCCATGTATCTATAAATGCAAATGAGCTGCTGCTCCCCACCAGAGCATTGAACTAATAAGGAGGGCAGAGCCTAAAGCTCAGAAAGATGGCTGTCAGATGACGCATCCCGTGAGCATTGAACTAAGCTGTCTTTCTCATCTTATTGTGCTTAAACTGTTAAGTACACACAAGGTTATGATAAAAAAGTTCACAATCATAGTCAGTTTTGTCTGTGAATGTAAAAAGCAGGGACAGAAATCACATGTCTATATAGTAGATCTGTGTATTAAAGTGAAAGCAGAGTAATATACAGTACCTACTGCTATATATGCTGTTAATATGAACCAAACAACAAAAGAAAAACAGAGAACCACTCACTGTTCTTGATTGAATAACTTTAAAGCTTTAATAAGAATACATTTCTTACTTGAATGCTGCTGTTAAATCATATTTCGATGGTCCACTTTAGACATTCTACTTTAAGTAACTACATGTTAAACTAGCAGTCATTAGTTTAGATTGTTAGATTAGGGATAGGTGTTAGGAATCGGGTTACATGTAGTTGACTTCTATTTTTTAAAGCATTTTGACCTATATTTTTAAAAGCATTTATTAGTCTTTGTTAATGTTAGTAGAAATCGAATTGGTCATTTTGTATAATAAAATTCACCCTCTCTTCCAGCAGAAAACAATCTGTCTCATGTCTGGGTCACCATCCAGCTCAATCATGGACCAGAACACAACCAATTCAACTCAAGGACTTTGTGGCTTGTCTGAAATGCCAGCTCGTACATTCTTTATATCTGTATACTCACTGATTTTTCTGGCAAGCCTGGCACTAAACAGCCTTACAATATATGTGTATTTTTGTAAAGCTGCAAGTCAGTCCAGCATCACTGTCTATCTCAAGAATCTGGTTATAGCTGACTTGTTTGTCTGCCTATGTTTGATATTACGCATTGCCAAATATGCAAGCACTTCAGTTGAAATGATGCGTATCTACTGTACGTTTGGTGCTCCGGCTTCCTACCTCAACATGTACTCCAGTATTCTCTTCATGGGCTACATTGCTGCAAACAGGTATGGATGTTCATCCATCCGTCCGTCCATCCATCCATCCATCCATCCATCCATCCATCCATCCATCTACTTGTAATAAATAAATAGTAAAACCGTATTTTACTTACAATAAAATAAAAATTAAGAGTTTTTTTTATAATTATAAAATGTATCATTTATATATTATTCATAATTAAATATATTAATTAAAATAATAGTTATAAAATAAGTAATAATTATTATTATCATTATATATCACACATTGAAAATGTGTACTGATAGTGTAATTGTATGCACATTATTAAATGTATTTGTATAATTGTAATGATAATGAAAAACAAATTTAAAATGTATTTTAATATATATTATTCCTTATTCCATATCTTAAAATAAGTCAGTGTCATTGTTTTGTCCCAGAATGCACGCCAGTAATTTTTTCTTTCTGTCTAGGGTACGTTTATAAAAGCTACTTAAATACTCTAATTGAACTAAGGCTTAATCCTGGCTTAGTCTAAGCCCTGTCTGTCAAACCGGGCCTTAATATAATAATATACAGTGCTGCTTGAAAGTTTGTGAACCCCTTGCAGAATCTGTGAAAATGTGAATAATTTTAACAAAATAAGAGGCATCATACAATATGCATGTTATTTTTATTTAGTACTGTCCTGAGTAAGATATGTTTACATATGGTCCACAAGACTGAATTTATAAAAACGATCCGCTCAAAAGTTTGTGAACCCTTGATTCTTAATACTGTGTGTGGTATTTGGATGATCTACGACTGTTTTTTTTTTTTTTTTTTCTCCGTTTAGTACATTTAGTACTTAAATGTTGTATTTGAGTCCCTCAGTTGTCCTCAGTGTAAACAGATGGATTTCAATATAATACAGTCACTGCTGGAAATGGTTCAAATATTCAAAAGATGCTGGAAAACTGAAGAATTTTTGGGACCTATTTTAATAAATCCAGCTATTTCTTTGTAAACATCGTTTATGTAAAATATCTTACTCGGGACAGTACTAAATAAAAAATGACATGCATTTTGTATGATCCCTCTTATTTTGTTAAAATTATTCACATTTTTACAGAATCTACAAGTGGTTCACAAACTTTCAAGCAGTACTTGCCAGTCATGAAGCCACAATTGCTGTATTTTGAAAGCCTTCTCTGTATTCTTTGAATTCTTTGCTCCTTTGTTTCAGGTACATGAGGATCGTACGGCCACTGGAGACCCGCGTGTTGCAAACAGTCCGCTCGACCAACTACATCTGCGTAGTGACCTGGGCTGTCCTGTTGTGCTTTGTTTGTGTCTACATCGCTGTTTTTGTCAGTGCTGATAAAGAAAACTCTTCCCACAATGGTTTCAACTGTGAAAGCTTTCATAACAGCTTGCTCAAACAGATCTACTTTGTCATGCATATCACTTCCTTTTTAGTGTTTTTGTCTGTGCTGATATCTCTGATTCTATTTTATTGGGGGAATGTACAGAGGCTTCAACAAGCTCAGCGCACTATGCCGGAACAGCCTGGGAACTCTAAACTTAGCAAGTCAAAACGTAACATGCAAATACTGGTGGTGGTTTTCTGCGTATGTTTTGTGCCCTATCATATGGTGAGACTGCCGTACATGTTCATCAATCCCCAGCTGCATGACTGTACAGCAGCTCAGGCGTTCTACATCCTAAAGGAGCTGACCGTCCTGCTTGCAGTACTAAATGCCTCTTTGGATCCACTTATTTACTTTGTCTTTTGCAAGACCTTCAGGGCCCAGCTTAACCTTCAAAGATTTCGACAAAATAACTAGTAAGTTGAGTTAAAGGTGAAATGTGTGATTTCTGCAACGCTAGCGGCACGAAACGGAACTGCAAAAATTTAGGCAAGATATGGGTGTGAGGTATGAGCCCTACATGGGATTGCACATGGGTTCCATGTCAGCCCTGTCTGAATTAGACCCAGTATGGGCCCCCAAATGGGTTTGTCCATGGGTCCCATTTTGGCCTTATCTGAATTAGCCCCAGTATGGCCCCCAAATGGGTTTGTCTGTGGGTTCCATGTTGGTCCTAGCTAAATTAGTCCCAGTATGGGCTCCCAAATGGGTTTGTCTATGGGTTCCATGTTGGCCCTAGCTAAATTAGTCCCAGTATGGGATCTCAAATGGGTCCCATGTTGGCCCTATCTGAATTAGTCCCAGTATAGCCCCCAAATGGGTTTGTCTATGGGTCCCATTTTGGCCCTATCTGAATTAGCCCCAGTATGGCCCCCAAATTGCAATAAAATTATAAATATATGTCTATGGGTCCCATGTTGGCCCTATCTGAATTAGTCCCAGTTTGGGACCCCAAATAGGTTTGTCCATGGGTCCCATTTTGGCCCTATCTGAATTAGCCCCAGTATGGCCCCCAAATTGCAATAAAATCATAAATATTTGTCTATGGGTCCCATGTTGGCCCTATCTGAATTAGTCCTAGTATGGGCCCCCAAATGAGTTTGTCCATGGGTCCCATGTTAGCCCTATCTGAATTAGTCCCAGTGTAATTACCATTATGCTGCCAAAGAAGGCACTGACAATCATGGAAGATGATGACATTAAGAAGTTGCTAGAGTTTATGACAAAACTGCAGCAGAAATCCATCCTGGATCTGGTGGAGGAGGTGAACAGGATGTCAGCAAGGATGTGGAGCAACAGGTGGTTACCTTTCTTCAATCCAAGGGGATTGAAATGGACTCTGACAACATTTAGGTTTGCCAACCTCTGCCCTGGAGAAATGACAGCGACAAACCAGCTATCATCAACAGAAAACAAAACTGCACTGTTAAAACAAGGAAGAAAGCTTAAAGGATCCAATGTCTTCATAAATGAACATATAACAAAATGAAACATGGACATCAGAATGGGCCCCCAAATGGGTTTGTCCATGGGTCCCATGTTGGCCCTATCTGAATTAGTCTCAGTATGGGCCTTAAATGAGTTTGTCCATGGGTCCCATGTTGGCCCTATCTGAATTAGTTCCAGTATGGCCCTTAAATGAGTTTGTCCATGGGTCCCATGTTGGCCGTATCTGAATTAGTCCCAGTGTAATTACCATTATGCTGGCAAAGAAGGCACTGACAATCATGGAAGGCAATGACATTAAGAAATGTCAACTGACATGAAACCGATGGACCGATTTAAGGCCCATACTGGGACTAACTCAGATAGGGCTGACATGGGACCCATAGACAAACCCATGTAGGGCCCATACCTCACGCCCATATCGTGCCTACATTGGCCCAACCATGAAATGTTGGCTGGGAACAGGTTCACTTAAAATAACTATTTGATTTCATTGCTTTAATGACCGCAGCACTTGAGCTGCATGAACCTGATGATCATGTTCTCCTGAATCATTTGAGAATTTTTTTAAACTTTTTTTTAAACTTTAATGGAAGCAAGAACATCTGACTGTCTGTACAAAGGAGTTTATCTAAATCAGTTTACTTATTTTACAAGGCATACTAATTCCATTCAAAAAGTGAAACTTGTATATTATATTCATTCATTACACACAGACTGATATATTTCATATGTTTATTTTTTATAATTTTGATGATTATAACTGACAATTAAGGAAAATCCCAAATTCAGTATCTCAGAAAATGAGAATATTGTGAAAAGGTTCAATATTGAAGACACCTGGTGCCACACTCTAATCAGCTAATTAACTCAAAACACCTGCAAAGGCCTTTAAATGGTCTCTCAGTCTAGTTCTGTAGGCTACACAATCATGGGGAAGACTGCTGACTTGACAGTTGTCCAAAAAACAACCAAAGTCGGTCCAAAGTTGTTCTCTGATGAAAGTAAATTTTTCATTTCCTTTGGAAATCAGGGTCCTAGAGTCTGGAGGAAGAGAGGAGAGGCACACAATCCACGTTGCTTGAGGTCCAGTGTAAAGTTTCCACAGTCAGTGATGGTTTGGGGTGCCATGTCATCTGCTGGTGTTGGTCCACTGTGTTTTCTGAGGTCCAAGGTCAACACAGCCGTATACCAGGAAGTTTTAGAGCACTTCATGCTTCCTGCTGCTGACCAACTTTATGGAGATGCAGATTTCATTTTCCAACAGGACTTGGCACCTGCACACAGTACCAAAGCTATCAGTACCTGGTTTAAGGACCATGGTATCCCTGTTCTTAATTGGCCAGCAAACTCGCCTGACCTTAACCCCATAGAAAATCTATGTGAATTGTGAAGAGGAAGATGCGATATGCCAGACCCAACAATGCAGAAGAGCTGAAGGCCACTATGAGAGCAACCTGGGCTCTTATAACACCTGAGCAGTGCCACAGACTGATCGACTCCATGCCACGCCGCATTGCTGCAGTAATTCAGGCAAAAGGAGTCCCAGCTAAGTATTGAGCGCTGTACATGCTTATACTTTTCAGTTGGCCAAGATTTCTAAAAATCCTTTCTTTGTATTGGTCTTAAGTAATATTCTAATTTTCTGAGATACTGAATTTGGGATTTTCCTTAGTTGTCAGTTATAATCATCAAAATGAAAAGAAATAAACATTTGAAATATATCAGTCTGTGTGTAATGAATGAATATAATTCATATAAATGATGCAATTTTATTACAGTCTCATATTCCACAGTGCTCAGCATGGGGTTAGAGAGGAAACCAGCTTAAACTGACAAACACAATCTATATTTAAGTCCCCTTTGAACTCCTCTGAATCCTCATATGGAGAGCTAATAATAATAAACAGGAAAGCTCTTCGGACAACTGTAATTTTTCGGTAAATGTTATTTTGTAAATGTTTTTGTGTTGTATTCCTTTTTATTGTGTAATGTATTTTATAGGATTTATAAAATTGACTCTGTAAATGAATATATTTTATTTTCTTGTTAGTGAATCTGGAGGAGGTATGTTAATAATTCACCTAAAAATGGAAATTTTGTTATTTCCCTGATTCTCAAGCTTTTCCAAAATATGATTTTCTTTTGTCTGTGGACAAAAAGCAAATATTTTTGCACAATGTGTATATATATATGTATCAACAAGTACAAATATTGCACTATATTCTACATTTTTTTTGGGGCCATTTGATATAAGGAATTTATTTGAAATGGAAGACTTTTACATTGTTGCAAAAATTTTCTCTGTCAGTTCAATGCACCCTTGCTGATCAAAAGTATTAACTTCTTTACTGACCCCAAACCTTTCAATGGTATGGTGTACATTATGCTCACAAAGCAACATATCTGGTTTGCATGACCTATGTTCTCTATATTATTCTTTTTTTTAAATATTGTCTTATTTATATTGTCATATTTTGTTGCACCTTATGTTGTCTTGCACTGTTTATTGAGTCTCAGAGAAATGCTATTTCATTGTGTGCTGAAAATAAAACTGTTTTATAAAATAAAGTTGGTTTTATTGAAACACAACTGGTAACTCCATATACACTAATTAGCAATGATCAGATTGTCACACTGGGTTATGTTGAAGAAGTGGGAAGAGAAATCTGTTTGTATACAGAGACATATCACTGAAGGAAGCTCCTGCAGTGCTGAGCAAGTGTCCACCCACGAGACAAACTGAGCAGTTCTTTTAGTTCCTGTCTCAAAGTCAACGCCCCCTTGCTCTGAAATATCATGTGAGGCTGTTCTCACTAATGTGCTTCTTCTCAGTCTCTGTCATGATACAAGCTGACTCAAGTCTTCAAGTAAGTTTCTTTTATTATGGTTAAAGTTTAGAATCATATTTAATAAGAGGATATGACAAAGTTATTTTGAGTGTTTTAAAAATGTCTGAATACAAATGGTACCATATTCAGATTGGTCATTCAAATTGTCCTTTTTTTTTTTTTTTTTTTGATCAAAAGGCAACATAGAATTATGTGATATGTGGTTTACTTGATGCAAAAATAAATTCTATTATATCATTATTTCTGTGCCTTTATGTTGTTCCAAACCCAAAAGACATTTTTTTCTGTGGAACACGAAAGGAGATGTTAGAATGTTACTGGTAACACTTTAGAATACTGATCCTTCATTAATGAATAACTACACAGGAAAAAATGAGTAATGCATTATTAACACTCTAGTAACTACTATTAACTAACAAGAAACTCTGATTAATGAATTAGTAAGTAATAGTGCTCAGTTGAAGGTGGTAGTTCACTATTAGCTAATCAGTAACTACTGTTTTTTCATACCTCCCAGAGAACTACTTTCATTGTGAAGTCATTGTGAACTTTTGAGGTTTTTGTACAGTTTTGTACAGTAATTCCTTCTGATGAATTTGGTAACACTTGAGTAATTAATAGTGGTTTACCATGATCTTCACTTTAAAATACTGATCCAAATAAGTAGTAGTTCCTTTAAAATGATGTAGTAACTATTGAGTTATTACTATCCAATACTTTACAAACACCTCAAAAGTTCACAATGACTTCAGTAGTTACTAGAGAGTTATCATGTTTCTCACTTTAGAATACTGATCCAAATTTTTAGTAATTCCTTCTGAAGGATTTGGTAATACTTCAGTCATCACTAGTGGGTTACCATGACCTTCACTTTAGAATTAACTATACATTATGCATCATTCACATTAATTATGAACCTGTATATAGTAGTTCTTAGTAGTTCTCTGGGAGGTATGAAAGAAAAGGTAATTACTGATTAGCTAATAGTGAACTACCACCTTCAACTGAGCACTATTACTTACTAATTCATTATTCAGGGTTTCTTGTTAGTTAATAGTAGTTACTACAATGTTAATAATGCATTACTTATTTGTTCCTGTACAGTTATTCATTAATGAAGGATCAGTATTCTAAAATGTTACCATGTTAGTGACTGACAACCTCAGTCACCATTCACTTCCAATGCATCTTAGTCACCATTTGCTTTCATTGTGTGAGAATAAGAGTGTCATTCTGCACAGCTTCTCCTATTGTGTTTCACAGGTTTGAAACGGCCTGAGGGTGAGTAAATGATGACAGATTTTACATTTTCAGATGAACTTTAAAGATCTCAACTTCTCAATTTCAGATCTCTTTAAATAAGAAAAACAAAATCTGATAAGACTAATACTTGCAGATAATAAGGCCACTTAAGTAAGAGAATGATTATGTTTCTTAGCACACTTTCAAAAAGTGCATAATTTTACTGAACGTGTGAACGCTGCCATTTTTTAAAAAGTATGTTTTAATAACCTTTGTTTTGCTTTCAAGAAGTTTACCAACACAATAAAACACAAGTACTTGATTATAATTTTAACTATAGTGCATTATTCAATATTATATTTTCATCAGTTTATTTTTAAAATATACTAAATTGCAACTTTATCATAACAAATGTGTAATTACAAATATTTTAAATACTGTACATACATTCAAGTTTCAACAGAAATGACATTAAAGTATATTGTAGTTTACATAAATGTTTGTCAGTATATTCAGCAGTACACTTTAAAAGTGGCATATGTGGCAAAAAGGCCTAGAAAAAGTTAAAATGTGTCACAATATTTCCTGGTATCATCAAAGCACGCACTAAAAAAGGTTCTTTCATTTTCCGTTTTAGATATGGAGTACATGAACCAGACAGAACAGAAAAACAGCACAAATGTTAGCAGTGTGTTCACGCATCAGGTTCTACCTGTGCTCTACTCCATCATCTGTGCTTGTGCCTTCATTCTCAATGGACTTGCCGCTTGGATCTTCTTCAGGGTTCCCAGCTCCTCAGCTTTAGTTGTTTACCTAAAAAACATGGTGGTGGCAGACATTCTGATGCTGTTTACGTACCCGTGGCGTGTGGTGTGTGATCTTGGTTATGGCGGCTTGCAGTTGAAGCTGATAGTTTGCCGTTACACAGCTGTGCTTTTCTACCTCAGCATGTACACGGGAATAACCTTTATGAGTCTCATCAGCTTGGAGCGCTATTTCAAAGTTGTCCGCAGCACCTCTGCTGTGTCTTCCCTTCTGCAGCGCGTTTCGGTGGCGAAGGCTTTCGCGTTGCTAGCTTGGGGCGTCATGATGTTCTTCATGCTGCCCAACACCATATTAACCAACCAGCCCATGCCTGAAGTTTTTTCCTGCATGGCCCTGAAAAATGAACTGGGTCAACGCTGGCATGAAATTTCAGCCCACTTCAATGTTGGAATCTTCTGGATGGCGTTCATGCTGATGGTGTTTTGCTACACCTCCATATCCTATCACGTGTACCGCTCTTGCAAACGGGTGCAACAGGACAGCAGCGAGACTGGACGGCGGTCAAATCGAAGCATCTTTAGCTTGCTGGCCGTGTTCGTCTTCTGTTTTGTGCCCTACCACGTTTGTCGTGTACCCTATACGCTTAGCCAAAGGCCCCAGGCTGGTTTTAGCGAGCACAGCCACTTCATTCTCTTCCAGTTGAAAGAAGCTACGCTCTTCCTGTCCGCCCTTAATGTCTGTCTGGATCCTTTTATTTACTTCTTCATGTGCAGGACATTCAGAGAAACACTTTTGCAGATGTCTTCTGCAAACCAAGAAAACAGGAGACCTTCAGTCGGCACTGGGCTGAGTATCAGCAATCTGTAAGAGAAAGAGCAACAAGGGAAATGCGCATTGGCCATTTGTGAGATGGAAAAGCAGATATTATATTTTAAAAGCACATACCTAGCTGTGGTTTCCTTGCAGAATGATGAAGCAGAATGAAAGAGTTTAGCTGAAGTGGTGGTTTGCAAAAAAATCAACAAACTTCAGCCACAGCTTTCACAATCATTTACTGAAATAATACAATACTTAATTGTAGAAAAATGTCTGCCACCATTTATTCACCCTCATATCATGTCATCTGACTTTAAAAATTAATTTTCTCAGTGATGCCATAGAAGAAACATTTGTCCTAGTGTAAAGAACATTTTAATAATCTAAAAATCCTTTTTCCACTATAAGGAGCCTTTTTATGTAATGGAAAGTTTCCATGGGTGTCAAAGGTTCATTATGGAGCCATAGATGTAATTAAAGAGAGTATTTTGAAGAACATCCCAGACAATCTTTTCTGTACAGTCAAAGTGAATGAGACTTGGGGTATCAAGCTCCAAAATGACAAAAAAAGCAACATAAACAATTCATACAATAGCTTTGTGTGAGGTCTTTATTCATGGAAAAAATCTTGCCCTTCTACTGCATCCTGCAGTTCTCAAATCAAATAAGGTCTAATCATGTGGTGATGATGCCACCATTTTAGGACATCTGACATTTGGTTAAAAGATTAGTGGCATTGGCAGAGCCGTAGCTTGGGCCCCCCAGCTGTGGGCCCCCTCGGATGTGTTCCACAGAAGAAAGATCATACAGGTTTGGAACAAGATGAGGGTGAGACAATAATGACATTTTGGTTTGATCTGTTCCTTTAAAATGACACACACTCCCACACATTTCACACATCTGTTGTTTACATGCATCACTGCACCACAATAGTGGATGCTCTTTGGCTCAGGAGAGACAGGATGTGTTTAGACTTTACACTTAGTTGGTGCAGAACCCATTTCCATTGGTTTTTGCCAATCAAAATAACATAGCTTGCTGCTTTTACTGCAATATTAAAAACAACAACAACAACAAAAGCTTCAGAGCAACAATTCACAACAATGCTGAACTGAACTTTTTACTTTTTCTAAACATTTTACTGTAATCAATGTACTAATGATAGTGAATGATAGTTTTCTATAAATAGTTTTTTAATTATATATGGTGTAGGTCAACCGTCTCACTGTATTTCGCCATGGTGAACTTCCTTGACTCGCAGTGTTTCACTAAGGGTGCCATCTTGTAGTTCAGTTCGTTTGGTCCAGACCAAAAAAAAAAAAAAAAACATATAGTCCTGGTCCAATTAGCGTTAAGATGAAATTTTAATTAATTTGTTTGTCTCTATAATTTTTAATTAATACATTTGTTATTCCTTATTCAAATTTGATCTCTGACATAATCATTTGCTGGACAGCCTGGATCTCATTATCTCAAGTTTTTGCATCAAGCCGAAGATGCAGAAACGGTTTAAAGGCAGTCAAATCCAAAAAAACCTGCGTAAACATCAGTATGGCACACAAGGTGGAAAGATGTGATGATGGAGAAAATCTTGAGTAGTGATGTTCAAGTAACTTCTATTTTGATGGACAGAAAATTAATTATTGTGTAGACGCTCACTAAAACTCACTAGTATCAGTGTAATGTATATACAACTCAGAGACTATAATATTGATTCACGTCTAACAGTAAAACGTCTAACACCATTGTGCTATTGGTACCTAAACTACAGGAAAATGCTAATCCAAGCTAAAGAACTGCATTTCTGCCTTTATTTTCATTCCCCACATAATGCAACCAGGACAGCCCTGCACACACAGTTCAATTATTTACAGGCATGACAAACCCATTCTATGATTGAACTCACACCTCACACATACATTTTCAGGACAACCACATTCTCTCAAGTCAAGTCATGTCACCTTTATTTATATAGCGCTTTTTACAATGCAGATTGTGTCAAAGCAGCTTTACAGTGATAACTGGTATATAATTTTGGCTGCACAGCAGCTCTTAAAGAAAATGGTGTCAATGCAGGCAGATGCAAAGCACTGTTGAATACCAAATGTCAAGTGTCCCCAACTAAGCAAGCCAAAGGCGAAAGCGGCAAGGAACCCAAACTCCAACAGGTGACATCAGCTAGCAAACAGGTGGCAAATAGGTGTTAAAATGGAGAAAAAAACCTTGGGAGAAACCAGGCTTAGTCTGGGGGCCAGTTCTCCTCTGGCAAACAGTGCTTTGTTACGATTCAGGTGGCTATCATAAGCCCGATAGGATCGCAACATTCAAAGTATTTATTCCAGTTCAATCCAGTTGAGGATCGTATTCATCACGCCGGTATGGACGGTTTGTTGAGGAACTGTGCCACTGGCTGTTGTGTCGATGAGGCCTTCACAATGGATGATCTAGTTGACTCAATCTCAGCTGATACTTCAGGGTTGGTCGTGTCAAGGCGTAGGTCCTCAATTTCACCTGGATACGGCCCGGATCCGGTTGACTACGGTAACAGAAAGACTAATATTACCGTAGATGCCATTCTTCTTCTGATATAATGAGTACATCTGGTGTTATAGGAAGTGTTCCCGGTTCCGGCTGACCTAATTTATGCAGTCTAATAATCCTTTAACGGATTTAAAAAAATAAATTGATAATGTGTTATGTGTATGCCAGGTTAAAGAGATGCGTTTTTAGTCTAGATTTAAACTGACAGAGTGTGTCTGCTTCCCGAACAATGCTAGGAAGATTGTTCCAGAGTTTAGGTGCCAAATAGGAGAAGGATCTACCGCCTGCAGTTGATTTTGATATTCTAGGTATTATCAGCTGGCCTGAATTCTGAGATCGCAATAGACGTGAAGGACTATAACGCATTAAGAGCTCGCTCAGGTACTGGGGAGCTAAACCATTTAGTGCTTTGTAAGAAATTAGCAAGATTTTAAAATCTATACGATGTTTAACAGGAAACCAATGCAGTGTTGACAGAACTGGGCTAATATGGTCATACTTCCTAGTTCTAGTAAGAACTCTAGCTGCTGCATTTTGTACGAGCTGTAGCTTGTTTAACAGGCGAGCGGAACAACCACAAAGTAGAGCGTTACAGTAATCTAGCCTTGAGGTCATGAACGCTAACTGTTCTGCATTTGTCATTGAGAGTATATGTCGTAGTTTAGATATATTTTTAAGATGGAAGAATGCGGTTTTACAGATGCTAGAAACATGGCCTTCAAACGGAAGATTGGTATCAAAGAACACACCCAGGTTCCTAACTGATGATGAGGACTTAACAGAGCAGCCATCAAGTGTTAGACAGTATTCTAGGTTATTACGTGAAGAAGTTTTTGGTCCAAAAATTAGAATCTCTGTTTTTTCTGAATTTGGTAGTAGGAAAATACTGGTCATCCAATTTTTTATATCAGCTATGCATTCCGTTAATTTTGTGAATTGGTAAGTTTCGTCAGGGCGCGAAGAAATATAGAGCTGAGTATCATCAGCGTAACAGTGAAAACTAACGCCATGCTTCCTAATGATATCTCCCAAGGGTAGCATGTACAGAGTGAACAGCAACGGTCCTAGTACTGAGCCTTGCGGTACTCCGTATTGAACTTGTGATCATCTCTTCGTTTACTACTACAAACTGATAACGGTCAGATAAGTATGATTTGAACCATGACAGTGCCATTCCACTAATGCCAACATAATTTTCAAGTCTATTTAAAAGAATATTGTGATCAATAGTGTCAAATGTAGCACTAAGATCCAGTAACACTAATAGAGAGATCCAACCACGATCTGATGATAAGAGCAAATCATTAGTAACTCTAATAAGAGCAGTCTCAGTACTAAGGTACGGTCTAAATCCTGACTGGAAATCCTCACAGATACTATTTCTTTCTAAAAAGGAACATAGTTGTGATGATACTGCCTTTTCTAGTATTTTTGACATAAAAGTGAGATTTGAGATCGGCCTGTAATTGACTAATTCTCTAGGATCAAGTTGTGGTTTTTTAATAAGAGGTTTAATAATAGCTAGCTTAAAAGTTTTCGGTACGTATCCTAGTGATAAAGATGAATTAACGATATTAAGAAGAGGATCTATGACCTCTGGAAGCATCTCTTTCAATAGCTTAGTCGGTATAGGGTCTAACATACATGTTGTTGATTTAACAAGTTTAGACAATTCTTCATCTCCTAAAGCAGCGAATGAATTTAATTTTTCCTCAGGGACACTACAATGCACTGTCTGACGCGATACTTTAGTAGACGGTTGCATGGTTATAATTTTCTCTCTAATATTGTCAATCTTGCAAGTAAAGAAGTTCATAAAGTCATTACTGCTGTGCTGTTTAGAAACATCAGAAGTTGAAGCTTTATTTCTTGTTAATTTAGCCACTGTATCAAAAAAAATACCTAGGGTTGTGCTTATTTTCTTCTAAAAGTTTTGAAAAAGAGGCAGATCTAGCAGTTTTTAAGGTCTTTCTGTACTCAATCATTCTCTCTCTCCACAAAATGCAAAAAACATCTAGTTTTGTTTTCTTCAAGCTGCGCTCTATTTTTCTTGCTGCTTCCTTTGGGGCCTGAGTGTGCTCATTGTACCATGGCGTTGGATTAATTTCCTTAATCTTTTTTAAACGCAAAGGGATGCAGCTTTTTTAAATGCAACTGAGTCTAATGTGCTGGAAAAGACAGAGGCAATAGTTTCTGTTGCAACATCGAGGTCTTCTAAGCTGTCTGGTATGCTAAGGCGATGAAACTGATCAGAAAGATTATTTATAAAGCGATCTTTAGTGGTAGAAGTGATGGTTCTACCATATTTATGGCAGGGAGGCAGTTTAGCAGCCTTGACTAAATGTAGTATACACTTGACTAGATAATGATCTGAGATGTCATCGCTCTGCTGCAGAATTTTAACGGCATCAATATCGATTCCATGTGACAAGATCTAAAGTATGATTACAACGAGTGGGTCCTGTCACGTGTTGTCCAACTCCAATAGAATTTAGAATGTCTGTAAATGCCAATCCTAATGCGTCTCTTTCATTATCTACATGGATATTAAAATCACCAACAACAAGGACTTTATCCGCAGCTGGTACTAACTCCGATAGCAAATTCTTTGATAAAGTCTGTATGGTGTCCTGGTGGCCTGTACACAGTAGCCAGCACAAATGTCAACTTACATAATGTTACATCACTTCGAAGGAATTATATCTGAAAGACTTTTGACTAATACTGTTAATATTACTATAAATTACAACAACACCTCCCCCTTTGCCTTTCTGACGAGGATTGTGTCGATAATCGTAACCTTGAGGGCTAGACTCATTTAAAGTAATGTAATCGTCTGATTTTAGCCAAGTTTCTGTCAAACACAGCAAATATAGATTATTGTCTGTGATAATATCATTTACAATAAGTGCTTTTGATGAAAGGGATCTAATGTTTAACAACCCAAGCTTTATCATTTGTTTATCAGTATTATCTCTATTTTTTATTTGTTGAACATCAATTACATTTTTACCATTAAATGGGTTTGGAAGTTTTTTTTGTTTTTACTAATTCGGGGTACAGACACAGTCTCTATGTGATAATATCTAGGTGTAAGAGTTTCTATGTGTTGGGAATTATCTGACTTCTGTAACGTGAGGCAGCTAGCAGACGGTCGGTTTAGCCAGTCTGTCTGCTTCCTGACCTGGGCCCCAGTTTGTCATGTTTTAGTTCTAAGACTATGTGCCATATTACTAGAAAGAAGAGCAGCACCATCCCGAGAGGGATGAATACCATCTCTTTTCAACAGGTCAGGTCCGCCCCAAAAACTTTTCCAATTGTCTATGAAACATATATTATTCTGCGGACACCACTTAGACAGCCAGCCATTGAGTGATGATAATCTGCTAACTATCTCATCACTCCGACGAACAGGAAGGGGACCAGAGCAGATTACTTTTCCTGACATTGTACTTGCAAATTCATACACCTCTTTAATGTTAATTTTAGTGATCTCCGACTGGCGAAGTCGAACATCATTAGTGCAGACGTGAATAATGATTTTAGAGTATTTACGATTAGCATTAGCCAGCACTTTTAAATTTGCTTTGATGTCAGATGCTCTGGCTCCCGGCAAACATGTGACTATGGTGGCTGGTGTCTTTATTTTCACGTTCTGTGTAATAGAATCGCCAATAACTAGGGTACTTTCAACAGGATTCTCAGTGGGTGCATCACTGAGTGGGGAGAACCTGTTTGATGTTCTTATTGGAACGGAAGAGTGGTGTTTTCCGCAGCTAGGCCGCCTCACCATTACCCAAGTGCCCTGCTGCACGGGCTCTACAGCCGGAACCGAACAATGTACAGAGTTCACTAAGCTAGTTGCATCCAAAACAGTATCTGAATCCTTTACATTCTTACTATCCTCAATTAAAGTTTGGATGCGTGTCTCCAATTCTGAGATTTTCTCTGTCAGCCTGACTATTTCCCTACATTTATGACATGTAAATCCCTCGTCGCTGACAGAGAAAGCTATACTGAACATGTGGCAAGCAGAACACGATATAACACTAGGAGAGGATGACATGACTCACTGTGTTTGTAGACTGATCCGACTTACCACAGCTGTTTGATGAACGCGTTGAAAAGAAAATGAGTGCACAAGAGACTGATGACAAGTTAACAAGCTAGCGAAAATGCAAACGCGTTGTAATAGTGATTTAGATTCAAAGATTAAAAGCTAGCGATGTCATATTAATGTGGTAGGCAATATTATATATAAGGTAATGATAATATAAGCAACAATGAATGAAAGTAAGAGATTCAAAACAAAGCTATACGGAGTTACAGACACAAACCACTCTGAGCAGCGAGGCAGACAGGAGCAATCAATGTCATAGTACAGTGCAAGAGAGCAGCTCTGTGCTGCACAAAAGCGTGTCTGCTGGGTATTGTGGGTTTTCATGTGTGGTTTCGGCAACTTACAGTGACGGAGATATGATTCTGGAGGTTTTAGATCCAGTCACAGTTCTCCGCTGGAGCTGCTCCTGTCAGTTTTGTGTTCTACGCAAGACTCAAATGCCGTGTCATGCTTGAGATGAAGACGCGAGGGCAATGGTTAAAAAATGGTTGACTCCCGTTGCACATTCATACAGGCATATTCGAGACGCTACTATAAGTTGCTGTTTAAATGGGACATTTTGAGACAAATGAACCTGTAAGTAAATACGTTGGTCCATCCCAAACACTGACATTGTGAATGCAGCCATTAGCGACTCTGATTAATGATGATGTGTCATTACTGAAATGGGGTAATAATAGGCTACTCTACTCTAGGCTTTAACTAAAATCTAGTCATATTTTTATTGTGAAAAAATGTTACACTTCATTAAATATTTGTAGCTTCTTTAGCTTAGTGAGTCTCATTAACGTTGCATGTTTCATGGTTTTTAAGCTGACATCATGTACATACACTATATTGCCAAAAGTATTGGGGCAACCCTCCAAATCATTGAATTCAGGTGTTCCAATCAATTCCATGGCCACAGGTGTATAAAATCAAGCACCTAGGCATACAGACTGCTTCTACAAACATTTGTGAAAGAATGGGTCAGGAGCTTAGTGAATTCAAGCGTGGTACCGTGATCGGTTGGCAGATGGGAGTTTTACTTACTCAAACATGTTCTGAGGGCAGAAAGGAAAATGATTGGTTTACAGATTCAACCAATGAAATCGAAAGAGAGGCGGGGTCAAGCTGTTTGAAATTTTAGAGGGAACACTTCAAACTGATGTTACTGGGAGAGCACATCTAATGTAAGGTAAATTAATTTTGCTATATATTTTGTTAAAATTCAATAATCTCTCACGTTTACAAAGATAATTGGCAAACATTAAAATGCAAAAAAAAACAATCATCCTTGAAACATCTTTGAACACAACAATCATATAGTAGGCCTATGCATTTTGATTCGGCTTCATCATCAGTCAGCTGTTGTGTAAATGGGGTAAAAAGGCTTCATTTTCAAAGCATGATCTATGAAGCTAATATGCTACGACAGAACTGGCTCAGATCACCGTGACATTATACATCTCCCACCCTAGCGCTGCATGCAAGCTGTGGTTGTGCTGTTATTTTTAGTGAACAAAGCGAGTCACTGCTCTCAAGGAGTATTCAGTAGGTTCGTATCGCTGTGTTATTTTTAGTGAACTACGCGCTGCTGTCAGGGAAAGGAATACTCAATATGTTGTGTTGCTGTGTTAATTTCGCTACTCCTTGCGCTTGAACACACACACACACAGAATGATATTAAAATACCCATCTCAGTCTATCCACCTTATTCCTACACCCCATGACGCTTTGCGCAAATTATGGGTGTAACTTCCGTTAAGCTGTAAACAGTCAGTGAAAGTCTCGCTCTATGAACACAATAATATGTTTTATATTTATTCTTTCGATTCTTTCCACAGCAATAACGGACAGGTTAAATATAACTATAGTGATATATATCTGTATGTAACATATGTTGCCTTAATAAAACATGTTTATGAACTTCAGCATTGCGTGATACTATTTCAAAGTGATTTCCATCATTTTTACAGATAATAAATTGTATTTACCTGTGAAAACGAACCTGGAAAGAGAAGTGAGGCTTTGAAGAGAAAAACGGGAGATTCTTCATGCATTCTAGTGAATTATTAATGGGATATATATCGTAAATTATATCGGGAGAACAGACCACAAATGTGCAGTATATGTTGTCCTTTTTCATACTATTACAGTGGTATGCAAAGGGACAAAAGAAAATAATCACGAGGATAGAAAGCAGCGACTGAAAAGAGCTCTTGCCATAGATATTCTTGTTATAATATGTTACGTTAAAATACCAAGCGTTACATTATTCTCACGATGTCTGAAAATAAAACATGAAAGAAAAATTGACAGCTCATTCAGTCAAACTGACGGATAAGCTTTATTTGTAGGGCAACCTTATGATTTGAAATGATTCGTTTCAGTCTTTTTAAATGGAAGTTCCCCAAACATAATTCGAAACGCAGTAGGCTAGTCAGGAATGGTGGATACAAATTTCAGATGTGTTTCATCATATTGGTTCCGTGCTTTCCTGCATTGGTTCCGTGTATTTACGGACCGCAGCCTAAAAATAACTCCGTCACTAATTGTAAAACAATGAAACACAGAACTACGCGCTGCTCTCAGAGTTGGAGTAGCTACTCAATAGGTTCATATTGCTGTTATTTTTAGTGAACTATATGCTGCTCTCAGGGCTGCAGTACTCAACAGATTCATTTTACTCTGTTATTTTTAATGTACTATATGCTGCTCTCAGGCTGCAGTACTCAATAGGGTTATTTTTTCATTTGTGTTATTGTTCTGTACAAAGTATCCAGGGTATGTATTATGTATTATGACTTGAATTTCTTACCTTGATTTATTTTTATTTTTTTAACTTTTCCAGGTTAATGGAGAATATTTGGCTTGAAGGGATAAGGCGAAAGTTGAAGAAAGTAAGGGATGCCAGAGTCATTCAAGAGGTCATACCTTTATCTGGGGAGGAGATTTCATGCAGGGTTACACTGAGACACATTACATTAAGACACTGGAGGAGGAAACAAAAAGCACCTTCAAGTCCCCTGTGTCTACTCATAAAGACTACTTTTACTTTGCATGTAAAAGATCGACCAAAGCAAGTGGGAAATGCAAAGGAGAACCAACAAAGACAAGCTAATTCTTGCAAACCTTATGTGTCATTTAAAATCATCAAAGACGGTAGTTTTACAGGTGCTGTGGTCAACAAAATGCTTCAACACAACGAACATGATGAGTGCATGAAAAAAGAGGGCGTAAAAAAAACGCATTGACCCAGAGTTATTAACCTTCATTGAAATGTGGCTTGATCAAGGACTGTCAATTTCAGAAACACTTTTAAAATGCGTGGACTGGGCAGAGTGTCATGGACATATGGACAAATATAATCGGCGATATTATGTTACACCTGAAGATATACAATTGATCAAGAAGACTAATAAACCATTATCAACTTGTTTGGATACAGGAAGCTCTTGAATAAACATTATCTTTCCTTAGCACATGTAATGTCTGAACAAATTAATTAATTAATCAGCTCAAATTATGGGTGAAATATATATATAATTAAATCATAATGCGTTATGATCAATTATAATATAAATCGACCAAAAAGGGAATTATGCACATATATTGTGAATTAATTACAACGGATTATAATTAATTACATATATGGTTCAGGATTAGTTCTAGTTTCATAGTTAATAGAAATACTGGTTTAGTTTGTCCAGCAAACTATCAGTTTTCCTTATCGACTATTATAAAAGGTGATTATTCTTCTGGCCATGAGAAATAACTTCCTATTCTAGCATCAAAGTGTAAAGTAGTTTGCAAAATCAAAATGTAAAAGTGACTTGATTTTCTGAATGAGCAACAGAAACAATCGAGCATGAATATATATATTATATACATTATAATGGATTTAATATATGAAACTACGAATACATAGGCTATACGGCTAAATATACACAAAGAATACACATATATACAAAAGTGAAAGTAAAGACAGGAAAAGAGAGAAGACAAAGAGTAGCAAAACTTACAGACAGTCCTTAAGAGCAAAGAATCAGTCTCACTTGGTTAGGTCATTTAACTTAGCGCATCTAACATCGATAGAAGCGGTAGGCTACTTGCATGAGTTTGCGTGCTGAGTTTCAAAAGATACATGTGAAGATTCTGTGGCTGCAGTTTGTTGGCTTCTTCCGTCTCCGCGGGAAGTCTGAACTGAGAACTTGAAAGTTTTCTTCACTGAAGGTGGTTGTCCAGAGGAAGGAGAGGAGCACATGATGGGAGCGTGGTCGCCGAGACGTCCGGGAGAGACGTGCGTGAGATGGCGAGAGACAATTGAGAGACAATTGAGAGACCAAGGAACCTGCGTGCGGTTGTCTTTTAAGGACAAACAAGCCAAAATGCCTCCTTGGGTGAACAGCCAATGTCCAGCATGGATTTTGAGGAGAGAAAAGTTCTCTTTGTCTTGTCTTGCAGCTCAATTTGCATAATTTATGATGGTTTCAGAATTGGTAACTTTTACTCCAAAAGACCTTAGAAATAGACTAATGCATGGTATCGTAACAGAAAATACATGGTTAATTAAAGCATCCTGAGAGAATTAATTTAAGACTAAACATGGCCGGGTGAAAAAGACATAAAGACAGAGATACAGTCTTACACTTGCATATAAAGGTTTGGGGGTACAATTCACACAACTATGGTCATAACTTAAATGAAATACATGATTACAACTGAAATACATGCTTACAGGATTACATTTTAATCATATTTCAATTAATGTGACTTAAAGAGAGTCCTGGTATGTTCTTCTCTGTGTGTGTGCACGTGTATTGGAGTTTGACAACGTCTGGAATGTGGCCACATGACTTAGTGAAATTCGATCTGAGTTGATCGCGATCATTTGAAATCACAAGGGAGAGATTCGTGGGTGCCAGTGATCCATCGACACGGCCATAAAATGTGTCGAGTGGGCTGTTAATGCCAGCCAGGCCGGAGCCAGTGTGAGATTTACAAACAAAGTTCAAGAACTTTGATGAAATTTATAGTTGACTTGCTAAGCTAATCCTTTGCAGATGCTACACACATATCACTTATGAAAACATTCAGTAAAAAGGTCTGTCAGCTTTGCTGATTGTTGTAAAACTCAATCCCATTAAAGCATGGTATAAAAATTAATTTTCCCCCCCTTTGTTTTATATTGTACAGTTTTTTTTTACCTGTTTACTTTTATTAGTTTATAGCCTATACAATTTTTAATCTTTAATCAGTTAACCATTTCCTAACTTGTTCTTTTATTTCATTGTTCAGTTACCTGGATGACCTCACAGAAACTAGACGAATCAAAGGAGCAAACATTGAAGAGACGACTAATGCCACCTATTCTATCATTGCAAAAGGCCTGGGTGCAAAAGTGGAGATAAAAAATGGAGTGTGTTTGGTTTCACCCGACACAAGCACACAGTGTCATAGTGTGGACTTGGTATGCATAGTGTGGACTCATCCAGGTATGCGATTGCAAAAGATTCCAATGTGGATGTGTGTGTGCAAACACTTAATTTTCTCACTGAACATTGCAGAGAAACAAGGACTTATAATTCAAGATCTTAGGGCAGAAGTAGCAAAAAAAATTGTTGACAGTGAATCCTACCTCAGGGACAATGAAAACCTTACCGTCTATCATTTTGATGGGAGTGTAGAAATTGTAAGTTGTAAAGGGACCAAATTTTGCACATGCGTTACAAATAGCCATGGAGAGGTATGTGTATGTATATTGGTTCACAACAATCTGTACCCAACATCTTATGAGATCATATCTGATGATTCACACTGCTTTAGGTCCAGTGAGAGAAAACAAGTTAGACTGCAAGCCATGCTTACAGATCTCCATGAGTGTAGCAAAACATTTTGTGAGGATAATGAAGTGTACAGTTTAGTTGAAAGACCACACAATTTAGTTTTTTTCACAGTTTAGTAAACTGTCAAGAAAAAAGTGACTGCACTTTATAATTATCGTAAAAGGGTCAAACAAGCAAAAGATGTAGTCACTGTAACCTACACGGTCAAAAAGAAGTTGACCAAAAAACGTGGTTGATCTTGTAGAGAGATAATTTCATTGATGAAACAATCACGATTTGCTTTGCCTAGCAAAAATGGTATGTTTTTTCTCTTGCTGCTACTGTCTTTTGTCAATAAACAAGCGTTTGAAACCATGTGAAAGTAAACAAAATAAAGTGGGGGAAACCTTACTCATCTGTGGAGTCTTTGGATTTCAGTGCTCTCATCTTTTCCTTAAGACAAGCATCAATTAATGAAAAAGTGCCCTTTTCAGGAGGACCAAGACCATGTGTTGCCAGGTCAAATGTTTCCCAGTTACTCTCTAAAGCATCCTTTACAGCTTTACAGTCTTCCTGCAATAGAAAATACAAAAAGCTATTTCGTTTTCCAGTTTAACTAATCATTGAATCATTAAGTTAAAAGGTTCACCCAAAAATGAAAATTGACATTAATTACTAAACCTCATGTCGTTCCACACCCATAAGAACTTTGATGGGCGATTTCAAAACACTGTTTCATGAAGCTTCGAAGCTTTACGAATATTTTGTTTCGAATCAGTGGTTCAGAGCATGTATCAAACTGCCAAAATCACATGAACCATTGACATGGAAGCCTCGATTACTGAAATCATGTGATTTTGGCGATCTGAACCACTGATTCAAAACAAAAGATTTGTAAAGCTTCGTGAAGCAGTGTTTTGAAATCTTACGGGTGTGGAATGACATGAGGGTAAGTAATTAATGACTGATTTTCATTTTTGGGTGAACTAACCCTAAACTTTGCAATGTTAGAAGTATTATTTTATAATGTAGTCACAAGGGTCATTTAATCCAAAATTGACTACCTTTGCAAAAAAAAAAAAAAAACACTTTGCATCCTCTTGTTTCCCAGGTAGACACTTTTTATGGATATTTATTAAATAGGTTTAACATTTTTCCTAGAATGATCTTTCTAGGAAAAATGTTAAACCTATTTAATAAATATGAAAAAAGGTTAGATCAAGGTTATCTAATTCCTGATGAACATTTATTTATTATTTATTAATTTTAATTTTTCATCTCTTCAATCTTATTTTCTAATATTTAAAATGTCATTTGCATCACTTGCCTTGTTCTTCTTGGGTACCTTGTGGTGCCAGATACCACAAATACCTGACTGTTCTAAAACACATAGGAAACATATTTGCTGCATTGTTAATCTTTCAACAGGTAACAACCAGTAGAAACTCTAAATTCATACATGGGCATGGTAGTTACCAAGTGAACTAAAAAGAAATGTCCCCAGACGCTCCCTCTCTTCCTGAATGGGAGAGCATACAAGGTACCCCCCTGAGCCTCCAAGAATGGCCTCAGCAAACTGAAGCAGTTAGCCAAAATCAGAAGTGACTTGATTTTCTGAATGAGCAGCAACAGAAACAATAAAGCAATATAATGGATTTAATATGTGAAACCACGAATATATACGACTAACTAACAGAGAATACATACATATAATGAAACGAAAGTAAAGTCAGGGAAAACAGAGATGATCACAGAATGGCAAATTACAGACAGTTAAAACCTTTGAAAGCCAGCACGGAATCAGTTCAGCAAATGTAAGCTTTAAAACGCAACGGAAGAAAATGTTTCTTATACTTGTATAGGCAATTTTGGATGCTGTAGTTCAAAAGATGCACGTCGTTCTGCAGAGGTTTCAGTGCGTTTCGAACTGGGTCTTCGGCGGGATGTTCAAACAAGGTTTAAACGTAAAACGTAAAAAGTAACATGGCCGGAAAAATAAAAAAGAAGAAGTCCGTCTCGCAGGTCCAAGGAAGACAATGAGGACAAATGAAGACTGGTCAAAAGAAGACGAGCTGGAAAACAAAGTTAAGCTGAGCTCCTGGTGAAGGCGCGTTGGTATGTTATATAGCAAAACATCTCCACTCCTCTCAAGTGTTGACTGGCCAATCCCCAGCATGAATTCTGTAGCGGGAAATATCTTCTTTGTCTGGTTTTATGGTCTAATTTGCATATCTTATGAGGTATCAGATCTGGGTACATTTTCTCAAAAGTACTTTAAAAGTAGCATGTCACGTTTATAGTAACATAACATACACAGTTGATTAAAGCATTTGTAGAGGTTTAGAACAAAACTAAACATGGTAGGATGACCAAGACATTAAGAAAGCACACATATAATTACAAGCATTTAAACTTATTCTTGAATAACTAAAAATCACAACTAGGCCAATTACACATGGGGACATGCATACATAAAAGGGATACACCATATACTTTCTAGAAAGAATGGTTAACTTATAAGTTGGATTATAAGAGTTTTTCCTCTACATAGGTATGTGTGTGTATATTGGGTTGTCTCCTGGCATCACCCAGTCTGTCTCTAGGTCAAGCTCCCAAAGGTGCCATAAGAAGACTTATGTTTGTGGTTAGTCTCTTTGGGAAGTAATAAAATGTGACAAAAAGCTAGTCGGCGCCACGTGGTGAGTTACAAAAAGGGGGACAAACGTCACAGCTTACACAAACTTAGAGTTGACTTGATCATTTGTGATTCGCATCCAGATGCTACAGTGGAATTGCACTGTGCGTTCATGACCTCAAGGCTAGATTACTGTAATGCTCTACTGGGTGGTTGCCCTGCTCGCTTGATAAATAAACTACAGCTCGTACAAAATGCAGCAACCAGAGTTCTTACTAGAACCAGGAAGTATGACCATATTAGCCCAATTCTGTCAACACTGCATTGGCTTCCTGTTAAACATCGTATAGATTTAAAAACCTTGCTAATTTCTTACAAAGCACTAAATGGTTTAGCTCCCCAGTACCTGAGCGAGCTCTTAAAGCATTATAGTTTTTCACATCTATTGCGATCTCAGAATTCAGGCCAGTTGATAATACCTAGAATATTAAAATCAACCGCAGACGGTAGATCCTTCTCCTATTTGGCACCTAAACTCTGGAACAATCTTCTTAGTATAGTTCGGGAAGCAGACACACTCTGTCAGTTTAAATCTAGACTAAAAACGCATCTCTTTAACCTGCATACACATAATACATGATCAACTTATGTTTTCAAATCCGTTAAAGGATTGTTAGGCTGCATAAATTAACACTGGTAAGAACTGGCTTTTCAAGTTTTGTCAGGGTACTTCTTACCTTCGTAAAATAACTGCTTCTAGCCCAGGCGTCACCCTCCAGAATGTGACCCAGGGTCTAATTATTAATGGCCAAAACATTTGTCCACTTCTAAACAAAATTTTTTTAAAAGTATTGACAATAATTTTCCAAATAATTATTCAAATACTACAAATGTTTTAAACAAGTGCAACTTCTGGTGCAACTTCACAAGATCAACAAGGTGCATGGAAAAAAGCAACAGTACCAGCAACACTTTTGAATGGAGAGGCCATTTTCTGACCATTTTGATCTCTTCATTAACAAGTGTTGCTGGTACTGTTTCAATAATTCTTGTATTGAAAGTACTCCTAGGTAGGGTTGGGCCATATCAAAAATATATATTACAATATGTAAAGACATTTTCACGATACATGATAAAATACTCAAGTGTGTTAGATTTATGTTAGCAAACATATCTGTAGGATGATAGCACTGAAGCTAGTCTGGTGTCTTCCCCTTATATAGAAAGTGTTCAAATTAGTTTAGTTAACATCTTACCCTGCTGAACAGATGGAGCAAGGCATCCATTATCTAAGGAGGCATCAACCAAAGAACAAAAAGGAAAAAAAATAGGAAAAAGCACTAAATTACAAATACTAAAAGTGATAGCACAACACTAAAAGCAGCACTGTACACTAAAATAGCTAACTACTAATGCAACGTTCAGGTGGGATACATATTTGATTTGATCGAGTTCTGTGATCGCATATATCGGCTTTACAGACAGCTGGGTAGTATTGGAAAATCATGTTTCACCCCATTTAGCCAATTAGCAGCTTGGGTGCAGTGGAGCTAGCAGTTGAATCAAAATATAAATTATCCGATATTTGATGATTATTAAGTTAGTTCTGTGAATTTTCAATGTTCCCAATTATCTAAATACACTTTGGAGGCTGTTTATCTCTGAATTTTAACAAAATATATCGTAAATTCACTTAACTTACAAAACCCGCAATCTTCCATCAACAGTCAATAACGTATCTGTAGAATCCCTCCAAATTTTTTTGAAAAAAACCTTGATCCCACCTCTGCTTCAATTTCATTGGTTGAATCTGTAAACCAATCATTTTCCATTCTGCCCTTAGAACATAACTAAGTAACTAAGTAAAACTCCCATCTGCAATAGGTTGCCACCTGTGCAATAAGTCCATTCGTATAATTTGCTCACTACTAAATATTCCACAGTTAACTGTTAGTGGTATTATAACAAAGTGGAAGCAATTGGGAACAACAGCAACTCAGCCACAAAGTGGTAGACCACATAAAATCACAGAGCTGCACAGTGCACAGAAGTCGCCAATTTTCTACAGAGTCAGTAGACCTCCAAAATTCGTGTGGCCTTCAGATTAGCTCAAGAACAGTGCATAGAGAGCTTTATGGAATGGGTTTCCATGGCCGAGCAGCTGCATCCAACCCTTACATCACCAAGTGCACTGTTTGCCAGAGGAGAACTGGCCCCCCGACTAAGCCTGGTTTCTCCCAAGGTTTTTTTTTTCTCCATTTTAACACCTGTTTGCCACCTGATGTCACCTGTTGGAGTTTGGGTTCCGCTGTCGCCATTTGGCTTGCTTAGTTGGGGACACTAAGCATTTGACATTTGATATTCAACAGTGCTTTAATCTGCCTGCATTGACACTATTCTTTAAGAGCTGCTGTGCAGCCAAAATAATGTACCAGTTATCAAAGTAAAGCTGCTTTGACACAATCTACATTGTAAAAAGCGCTATATAAATAAAGGTAAAAAAAAAAAAAAAAGAAAAAAAAAGTGCAATGCAAAGCGTCGGATGCAGTGGTGTAAAGCACGCTGCCACTGGACACTAGAGCAGTGGAGACGTGTTCTCTGGAGTGACGAATCACGCTTCTCTGTCTGGCAATCCAATGGACAAGTCTGGGTTTGGCAGTTGCCATGAGAACAGTACTTGCCTGACTGCATTGTGCCAAGTGTAAAGTTTGGTGGAGGGGTGATTATGGTGTGGGGTTGTTTTTCAGGGGTTGGGCTTGGCCCCTTAGTTCCAGTGAAAGGAACTCCTAATGCTTCAGCATACCAAGACATTTTGGACAATTTCACGCTCCCAACATTGTGAGAACAGTTTGGGAATGGCCCCTTCTTGTTCCAACATGACTGCGCACCAGTGCACAAAGCAAGGTCCATAAAAACATGGGTGAGTGAGTTTGGTGAGGAGGAACTTTACTGGCCTGCACAGAGTCCTGACCTCAACCCGATAAAACACGTTTGGGATGAATTAGAGCGGAGACTGCGAGCCAGGCCTTCTTGCCAACATCACTGCCTGACCTCACACATGTGCTTCTAGAAGAATGGTCAAAAATTGCCATAAACACACTCCTAAACCTTGTGAAAAGCCTTCCCAGAAAGGTTGAAGCTGTTATAGCTGTAAAGGGTGGGCCAACTCCATGTTAAACCCTATGGATTAAGAATGGGATGTCATTAAAGTTCATGTGCACATAAAGGCAAGCGTCCCAAAACTTTTGCCAATATAGTGTATGTTCTTATTGTGAAATATAGCTTTAGACTGGAAGTGAATTATGTACGCTATTTTTATTTTATGTGGATAATAAGAAAAAAGAATATCTACAAAGTAGTAATGACGTAGGGAGACCAGGGAGTGTTGTAACATGGGGTCAGTTGTAACAGTTTAAAAAGTCAGAAAGAGCTGTGTTGATGTAATCAATTTCATACACTCGCATTACCCTTTTTGAGCTCACAGGAGAAGTGGCATGTGACTGTGAGTAAACACTGAAGATTTTAAAACCAAAACACTGATTTTCAAGAAAAAAAGTAAAAAATTTTATCAAGCTTATTTTTTGCCTAGCAATCATTGTACTGTATATACAGTTATTACATAACCTAAAATACTTGTTTCTCTAGTGCGCCCTCGATGTGCACTTTTGCTGGTGCGAGCTCCGCGGCAGACTGCTTCCCGACAGTCAAAGCGACGTTACATCACGAAAGTGCGGACTCGTAGGAAGGCTGTGAGTGTTTAGGGTGCCATTTGGCACAGGGCCAAAGTCCCTTTAAGACAAGTAATTTCACTCAGCAGCCATCTTTGAAATGCCTCTCAGGCATGAAAGTGCAGCTCCTATCTCTTTGAATGGGGAAACATCAAATTCTCCAAAGCTGTTTGCCAAGCTTTCGATTAAATTTCATATTTGAAATCACCAATGAAATCTGACAACAACTGTCTCATAAATTTTGTTTCTAAACGCTCGAATCATTACAAATTTTTTTATTTTTCAGGCTGGATCAAGCTAATGCACATGCGCACCCAGGTGAAAAAAAAAGTACACTTCTACAATGTACTATAGTGCTATATTTTCGCGCACTAATATTGTACTTATACTAAAAATTCTTTAGTACTTCTTAAGATAATCTTAAGAGCATCTAAGTGTACTAAACTGTGCTATTTTGAGACACCATGAAATATGAACTAAAATGTGCATTTAATATACTATCTCTGTATTAAAAAATATATATATTTAGTTACCAGTTGTAGTACACTATGGGTTCAAGTGTACTATAAGTGGTAACTAAATACATCTTTCAAATACAGAGATGTATGTTAAAGGCACATTTTAGTTAATTTCATGGTCTCAAAATAGCACAGTTCAGAAAAAATAAGAAAGACAAAGACAAAAAGATCAAGTCACGTTGTGGTGGACTGGCTCCCTGTAAGCATGGCATTCACACTGTAAAACTAATCCTAATTTCAACTAATCATTTCAACTGTAAAACTCATGATACAGGTGAATAGTATTATATAAACTAATATTCACACTATTGAATCAACAAAACAGAGGATTCTACTCATTCCTGTTACTTTTACTCACTCCTGTTATTTTTCATATGAGTAACGGGACTGAAAGTAACAGGATTAAGTTTTTAAGCAAAAAATGATCAAATACATGACAAATTGCCACATGGAGTACATGCTAATAGCATGAGGACACTAAACAAATTCTAGTGACAAACCTAAAGTTAATATTTTTAAAATAAACAAATAACATCTAAGAAATAATTTAGGTAACAGGACAGTACATTGAGATTAACCTTCTAGGTCATAGTTACTATTTCATCAAATATACAGAAGTTAAAATGAGAGGACTTACTTTTGGTCTTCTTATGGCCTGCATAAGATCCAGATGATGCAACTTCCTTTTGAAAATGTGTCTTGTGGCATGTTCCAAGTTTTTTAGAAGGGGCAAAGTGTGAGGGTAACAGGACTGAGTGAAAATGTCTCAGGTTACGTATGTAACCATGGTTCCCTGAGAACAGGGAACGAGACACTGCGTTTGAACGCATATGGGGAACGTCATCAGGTGAACCGGTACTGAAAGCAATCATCAAATCTCACCAATCCTATTGGCCGGCGACAGCCTATGACGTTATTATAGACGTGACCTGGAAGTATAAAGGAGCGCCTAGAGAAGCAGTCAGTACCTTATCGTCTGAAGGGACTGTTCAGCAGGCAGCCCCGATGCATGGCAGGTAATGCAGTGTCTCGTTCCCTGTTCTCAGGGAACCATGGTTACATACGTAACCTGAGACGTTCCCTTTCAAAATGGAACTAACGCATATGTTCTCAAAAAACATTCTTCAGAGAATGAGGGGAGGGGAGTTACCAATAGTTTGTTTAGTTACCAATGAGGGGAGTAACACTCTGCTCAATCCTAAGATCTACTCAGCGCTTGATTATTTGCACTGAGGAGGCTTTGCACTCTAAAGGAACCCAACACAGGGGAGTACATTTACCAGCCTAGGGGCTGATCCTCAATAGGGAGGCCTCAGAGAGGTCTTCAACCACTGACCAGCTTAGGGAGCTAAGTACTATGCAGGACAACCCTCAAACGAGGGGAGTACAGGGCTCAACCTAACAGATAAACCATACTGTAGGCACAAATCATGGAGGCCCAGGAAAAGGGCCTGCAGCATGACAAAAATTCTACATCCTGTAGAAATACATCACAGCAGCCTTGCGAAAGGCCAACATGTGAAAATTACATGCTCAGTCTGCTTAAGAACACCCTGATGTGTTGAGGGAAAGCTTAAAGGGCGGCCTGTGAAGGCCACACACCTAGAAAAGCTCGCTTGCTGAAAAGCAAGATCCCACAAACATGGAACTCGTTCAAAATGGAACCGAGTCAAACTAGCAGATAAGATTTAGTGCCTACTACTACTCCAGAAAGACACGGGCGTCAGCCAGTGGCAGTGTCAAAATAAACCAAACATACCACCATGCAATGTACTCAGTAAAATAACTTTTTACTCTTTAAGCAAGAGGAGTACAAACCTGCACCATCATCTTCTTGAAGGAGGCCCAAACAGGGCCTGTGACTCAGAAAGACATGTAGCGTCAGCTAGTGGCAGTATCTAAGCTCTAAGGGAGCCAAACATAGAACCAAACTTAACCAGTAAGGTTAACTTTTCAGCTCAACCTGAGCCTGATTCTATTCAACACATTCCAACAGGCAATGTACTCAGTAAAACACTTAAGTCTTTAAGCAAGAGGAGTACAAACTATGCCAACATGCTCCGAAAGAGGCCCCAAACGGGGCCTACTATTCCAGAAAGACACGGGCATCAGCCAGCAGCAGTGTCTAAGCTCTAAGGGAGCCTAATCTGAGAACCAAACTACCAAATTACCTAGCTTAACTCAACCTGAGCTTAAAATCTACACATTCCAACAGGCAATGTACTCAGTAAAAACACTTTTAACCCTTACAGTAAGGGGAGTACAAAGAAATATATGTTGCCATGTACTGAAGGAGACCAAAAACCGGCCTACTACTTCAAATGGTCATGGGCAAAAACCTGTGGCAGTGCTAGTTCTAAGTGAGCAAAACCCTTGACTAAACATCTACCAACAAAACTTGTGATACATCAAGCTATTGTGCTCTGAAGGAGGCGCAATTACAAAGCCTTCCACTCCAAACAACACAATCAACATCTTGTGGCAGTGTTCAAACTCTAAAGGGAGTCATATAAGAACCAAACTGAATAGTGAGGTTCACAAACAAACTCAACCTGAGCTATGCATTGCAACAGGCCATATACTTAGTGAAATTTTTTTTTTACCCTTAATAGCAAGGGGAGTACAACCTAGTCACCATGCTCTGAAGGAGGCCAACACAAAGCCTACTACTACAGAAACAGGTTCTGACCTGTGGCAGCAATAGAGTTATAGGGCTCACATTGTGTAGGGCAAAATAGAACTAGAGCATTAACAACCCTGAGAAACAGGGGAATGCTTCACTTTTCATTCATGCTACCCTGAAAATGTGAATTCTAAGGGTGGGCGCTTTTCACCAAAGATCCAAACATCTGTACTGAACCCTAGGGAACAGAAGCAAAAAGAAAGCTAACGCTGTTTCACTCAAGCTTGAATCTTAATTCAAGGGGTTCAGGGGAAAAGACCAAACAAAGTATAGAATGAAAAGCTCTAGAAGAGTGGGGCCACAGCAACACTAGCATTTTTTGTACACATAGTGATAAGGGGCCTACCACCTGAGACAACGGCTCCAGGGAGACTTAGCAATAGTCTGCTACCTTAGCCGCTATCTATCCTGCACCTACACCAAAAGGGGTAATGGGCCTTGGCCTGACAACTCTGATAAGAGGAGGCCGGAACTAGGAAAACTACACTCTCCTGACAGGGGTATTAATAAAAGGGGTGAAATGCTTCAGTATATCACCTAAAACCTAGTTCTAGCCTAGGCCAGCTATGGCTGTGGGCCTATAAGGCCACACATAAGCATAGATCTGCCTGGGGCTAAAACTCAACCTCTAAAACTCTCAATAGAGAGGAGGCAACTCTGAAATAAACTCTAAAACAAGAGCCCAGAGGAGCGATACTCAACCCAAGTCAAACAATGTCAGGCGGCCCAAAGGCCGATGCTTAATATAGATCTATCTGAAGTAAAGAGTGCCAAATCTCTAGCTATGACCAGAGGAGAAAGCTACTCTACCAAATGGTGGCTGAAAAGGTGGCCATAAAGCCAACACAAAGATAACCAACCTAATGGGAACTTCAGGGCCCTAAATTCCCCTTCTATTTCTTTTACACACCCAGGAAAAGCTATACAGGAAAACTAAGGTCAATGTATTCTATAGCATAAATATAGACCAAGCTTACCTTCCTGCGTCTCGAAGACCAGAGACTCCTATCATGGAAGGGATGGAATCCATGGTTCTTTTAAGCCTAAAAGAGCCTCTTCACTATCAAGCCAGAAGGCGAGCCATTAGAGAAATATTCATCATGGGCCCAACCCTCAGCCTGACTGTAGCGCCTGAAGCGCCTGAGCGTGTTTCAAAAAATGTTTCCACTATTCATTATTCAGGAGGTGGAAGAAGAGAGGAGTGGGTAGATGAAGCTACCCTCACAGAGAGGAAATCAATCACCGACGCTGCTGGCATCTGAAATTGATCACCTCCCTCAGATCTTGCTTCTTCTTCCTGGAGTCCCACCTGCTCCGAGGAGGAGGCGCCTGAGAGGCAACACTGGACCTCTGGCCTTGTCTCCGATCCTCGAATTGGGACGGGCCAGGACCTCCCATCTGTCTGGGCCCAGGATCAGATCTGAGTGGTATGCAGGTCCTAAACGCTACCGAGCGCACCTTCGCCTCTCTGAACTTCCTCACCACTGCCTCAACGGAGGTACCAAAAAGTTCAGAGTGCGAAACCGGCGCATCGAGGTCCTATTTCTTTCTCCCCGATGTCAGCCATGTTCAGCCACAGGTGTCTCTCTGTGGCCACCATTGCTGCCATCGATCTACCAACCAAGGCAGCAGTTTGTTTAGTGGCCCGGAGAGCCAGATCCGTAGTGCGGTGCAGCTCTTCTACCGCCTCAGGGGACAGACTCCTGTGTGGCACCTCTCTCAAACTCCTCAGCAAGATCCACCTGAGAGCCCCATGATTTCAGCCGCCGCTCTGCCTCAGCACGGGCAGGACCAGAACCACTAAGCACAGATGCCAGCCCCTCTTCCTTCAAGAAGCGGGCCAAACGAGAGTGGAGCGTCCTAATAGACAGACGCTCACAATTCACACAGATAGCACCCTCAAGCAAGCACTGTCTGTGCGTGCTCTTCCCCCAGACAGAAAACGCACAGGTCGTGTGTGTCACCGGGTGCCAGAAACCTGGGACATGGATCCACACACTTCCTAAAACGTTTGTCAGACATAGTAATTCTTTACCAGGTTCGAAGTAATCGCAATCAGACAAAAACAGTCCCTGAAGACGATGAGATACTGACTGCTTCTCTAGGCGCTCCTTTATACTTCCGGGTTGCATCTGTAATGACATCATAGGCTGTCACCGGCCAATAGGATTGGTGAGATTTGATGATTGCTTTCCGACACCGGTTCACCTGATGACGTTCCCCATATGCATTCAAACGCAGTGTAGAGTTCCCTTTCGAAAGGGAACCTGGGGACACGACTAAAATGTGTATTTTATATAATATATTATAGATTTCTCATGAAATTTCTTTTGGATTAGCATAGATGGTATATAGAGTCACACAACAATGCAAAAATAATACGATTTCTGAAAGATTTTAATGATTATATTTCATGATAAAGTTTAGGTTTAGATAGCGGGGACATGCAACAAATGCTATTTTTTAGTGTTCTGAGTAGTTTTTAATAGTGTTTTAAACTGTATATTTTAAATTTACAGTTTACAATTTACATTTTGCTTAATAATAAAATGTATTTTAGACTTAAATTTTCATGCATATTTATACATACAATGTCCTGGGGACAGAAATGGCACCCATTTGGTGGAATGTCCTTTCTGTGAATTGCAGTGATCCATTTGCTTCTTTTTTCTACCCCAGAATTCTTGTCAAATCTATCTCTACAGTCAATCGCAAAGCTCTTTCCAGTTTTTCTCGTGGCATTCACGCTGAAAACCAATGCTGCCACACAGCGGGCAACCAGTCACTCCGGCTTCTATCGGCTGCTGCAGTGACGCGATAACTTTACCAACCGGCGATTGGCTCCTATTTAGAAGGCCCATTCAAAACATACTTTTTTGTCTTTGTGACAGTAATACAGTAGACACGAACACTCACACAAACAAACACGGCAGTTGTTTTTGTGCTAAATTTAAAGTCCTAAAATAAATATTTTGTCACATTAAATTGTTCACTTTAATCAAAAGTTCTTAAATTAGATAGTGTGGATCGTATTCAGCAAATTACCTCACTGTTTTATCCCTAGCTAGTGTTACAACTCACCCCAGTAGTGGGGTAGGTTGTAACAACGGAACTCATTGTATTTGATATTAACTTACATAATCTGTGATTGTGATAGTACACATCCAAGTGAGTTTTATTTGTAATAAACACATGTGGCTACCTTGTATCAAAGTTTAAGAGATCAAGCACAAACAACCACTGAGTTACTGATGCTCAAACAAAAAGTGTTACTACCATCCCCAAAATAATTGCAGCAATCAGAACTTGCCTGCTTAAAATCAAATGGATGTTAGTTATTCAAACAGTATATTGTTTCTGCATTTATAAAAAGTATTTGTAACAGACAATTCAATCAATCAATAATAATAATAATAAATAAACATTGGTCTTTTTCCTACTGGTAATTAAAACTAAACTATATGTATAATCTTATGCAGATAAAACTGTTCTCCAAATACTAACCATTTATATTTTTATTTAAATATTTAAATTTTTATTTAAATATGTGCTTTTTAAAAACTGGTCAAATGTATAATATGTATATGTGATATTCCTTTCGAAAGGGAACGAGACTCTGCGTTTGCAACGCTATGGGGAAACGTCATGTGACTCGGTGTTCGAAAGCCAACTATCCAATAACTCCAAATCCTATTGGCCGGCGACAGCCTATGACGTCACACAGGCGCGACCCGGAAGTATAAAAGGGGCGCCTGGGGAAGCAGTCATTATCTCATCGTCTTTCGGGACTGTTTGTGTCGACTGCCATTATCGAATATACTCTTTATATCCTGTGAGTATGTCTCACAGGGCAAAGAGAAACGTTTCAGGAAGTTTGTGGATCCATGCCCGAGGTTTTTAACTCCGGAGGGTTCGCACACCCCATGCGTCTTTTGTCTGGGAGAAAAACACGCACGGATGGTGCTTGAGGGCGCTGTCTGTGTGAATTGTGAGCGTCTTCCTATGAGGACGCTCCGTTCTCGTCTGGCCCTCTTCTCGAGGGAAGAGCATCAACATCTGCGCCTGGTGGCTCCGGCCCTGCTCGTGCCGAGGCAGAGCGGCGGCTGCACTCATGGGGCTCGCAGATGGAGCTCGCTGCCGAGTTTGAGAGAGGTATTATGGTCTCTCAGCCTCCGGTGGCGGCTGGCGGGGATGAGCTCCTGGATGACGATGATGTCTTATCTTTGACATCATCGGATCCGGGTGCGAGTGTTCTTCTGGCTGATAGCCCCCGTGGGCAGGAGGCCCAGCATATGCCGAGTTACTGGAGGTTGTGGAACGCGCTGCTGGCAGACTGCAGCTGCCGTGGGGGTGCATGAGGAAAGAACCCGTTCGCGGCAGACTTGACGAACGTTTTTCTTTCCGACCACAACCCCGTGACTCCAGTGAGCCTTCCATTCCTTCCGGATCTCCACGTTGAGATCGAGAAGGCATGGAAGAACCAATTCTCGGCCAGAGTTCATCGACACTAAAAGCTCCAGTTTTGCCGTCCAGACCCCTTAAACAGACATCTCGTCTGAACGGCAGAGCATATGCTGCTGCGGGTCAGGCTGGTGCGGCTTTACACACTATGGCAGTGTTGCAGGCGTACCAGGCTGATCTGGTGAAGGCGAGGGCGCGCTCAGCAGCTTTTAAGAGTTGCATTCCACTCAGATCCGTTTTTTAATTACTAGTGTA
Source organism: Elopichthys bambusa (assembly GCA_037101425.1). Taxonomy (NCBI): domain Eukaryota; kingdom Metazoa; phylum Chordata; class Actinopteri; order Cypriniformes; family Xenocyprididae; genus Elopichthys; species Elopichthys bambusa. Next base: position 4,359,251 of record CM074444.1, read on the forward strand.
TGTTCAGGTGACACCTTTGAACAGTCAGGCTGACGGCCGGGCCCATGATGATTTTTTCTGGAGGCCCGCCTTCTGGCTTGATAGTGAAAGGGTTCTTTGGGCTTCTAGAACCATGGATGTTTTCCTTCCCATGTTTGTGAAGGAGCAGTCTTTGGTCTTCGAGCCACAGGAAGGTAAGACAGAGTCAGATTTCATTTCTTAAAATGTTGACTTTGTGTCGTTCCTGTGTATTTCCTGAACATGTCACAGTGAATGTACATTGAGATATAGAATTTGAGGGGGTTTTTGGGCAAAACTGGAATGTTGAGACTGACTAAGCAGGTCACAAAATGGCTGCTGCTTAGTTTTCTCTCTATGTTGAGTAGCCTCTCGGCTATTTTCAGTATAGTTTGAGTTGGCACTCATCACTTCAGTTTGTATGTCTACGGTGGCCCTAACCGGCCGCCTGACTTTTCAGCTTTGAGCTTCACTTTATTTCTCTCATCATGAGATTTAGAAGTGGAGATCAGGCTGTTTGTTATGATGCCTGTTGTATATAATAAAGAAAATAGGCCTATAACTTGGCAGCCAGGCTAGAGCTAGGTGATGTGATATATGAAGTAACCAAATATATGTATTCACTATCCTTTCAGGATTTGTTTCCTAGTTCTGGTTTTCCTCCCGAGGGAGTTGTTAGGCTGTACGCCCAATTATCCCCTTGCTGGTGTAGGTGCAATTTGAGTTTTACAGCTAGGTTGTAGACTGTTTTCTGACTCCCTTATGCTGTTCCTCAGGTGGTAGGCCCTTATCTTTGCATAGATAAGTTATGCAGGTGTGTGCTTGGCCCCACTTTCTAGAACTTTCATGCTAAAAGGAATAACTTTCTTGTGAGCCACTTGATAATTTATTTTATCAAGTTTGAGTTGACGTTGCTAGTTTTTTAGCTCCTGTCCTCTGGGGTTTAGATCAGATTTGAGGATCTGTGTGGGAAGTGTTTTTCTTTTTAAAAACAGCATGTAGATCAAAGTTTGTGTTACTTTGGGTTCTAGACTTTTGCCCTACACTGTATGTGAGCCTATGCTGCCACAGGTTGGCACCTGCTCTCATAACAGTAGGCCCTTTGCTGTGAAAGTAGGCCTTTGTTTTGAGTATTTGGTGACTTGTACTCTTTAATTCACGAGCTGTAGCCACGTGTTATTGAATTGGCAGGCCCCTTCAGGCCTCCTTTTTAGTTTACGTTTGGCACAATTTGTGTTTTAAATTTGTGAGTAGGCTGATCGTGGCGATTAACAGTTATATTCTGTTACTGGAATGGAGGCCCCTTTAGGCCTCCTTTTTCTAGTCGACTTGTTGGCAGGATGCCTGGGAAACCATGCCACCGTCGGCCACGCCCCATCACTGACGGATAGGCCCTAACAGGCCTGTTCTTGGTGTTTGGCAGTGTTTTTCATGTGTTAATCATGAGACTTTTAATACATGGCCTCTGGGTGGTATGGTTATGGTAGCCACTTGCTGATGCCACGTGTTTACTAAGGCAGGCCTACTTCGGCCTCCGGTGTAATATGTGGAGTTCAGTTATATACTCCTCTCGCTGTGAGGGTGACAAGGTGCTTTTTACCGAGTATTTCGAGTGGCTAGCCCCTCAGGTTGGTTTGGCAGCAAAACCTTACTGAAGGTTGTTTTTTACCTATATCTGCCTCCCTGAGTCCTATTCTAGTTGAGCTAAGGGTCACCTAGCGCCTAGGGTGGATCTTTTGTGCTCCTAGAAACGGCCATGAGACTACGCCGTGTGTATTAGAGGTTGCTGGGCATACGGGCCACCTAGTTTTAACACACTGGAGTATGTTTGGGTGTATTTCTCTTTGAGAGTTATCTTTATACACTTCTGTTGGCCAGAGGCCTAAGTGATAAACCAACCTCCTTTTGTCTGGTTGTTTATCGTCCTTTGGGCCTAAACACTGCCACGAGCTGATGCCATGTGTCTGTTGAGGTTATAGGCCCCTCCAGGCCTTCCTTAATGCGTGCTGGCGTATGCTGTACTCCTCTTGCTTTAGAGAGTAAAAGGTGGTTTTACTGAGTACACTGCTTGTTGGATTGTGTTGGGTGGATTGTCATGTGGGCACTTTGCAGCCTCTTAGGCTGCCATTGAAGTCATCTTTCTACCCCAGAAAGAAAACCGGGCCACTTTCTGTTTGACTTCTGTTATTCACTTAACTCTATCATGCTGTAGGCCTCTTTCGGCCTCCATGAGTATGTGCCCATCGCATGGTCTACCTGTTAGGTGAGTTTCGTACTTCCCTTTTAGGGTTATGTTTGTAATAGTGCTTAGCTCCCTAAGCTGGTCATGGTGGTAGGCCTTAATCAGGCCTCCTCTTAAGGATCCAGCATCAGGCTGGTTTGTGCTCCCCTGGATCAGGGTTCTGTAGCGCACGGCCTCCTCAGTGCGTTAATTAAGCACTGGGTAGATCCTAGGATGAGTGGATTATACTCCCCTCAATACGAGGGTTCAAAGCACTTAGCTGAGTTCTACTCTCCAGGATGCCTCTACGCGTGGGTTTGAGTTTGTTTCTGCCTCTTTGCAGTCACTCTTACTTACTATCTTCTGTGAAGAATGCGTGTTAGGAGGCTCTGTATTCAGACAGGGTTGGCCCAGACTAAGTTTGTCTCAGGTCAGACTAGGTCAGCCTCCCTGGTGGCATTGGGGGTGACTTCGTTCCCCTCTAGTGACTGGCCGAGGTTCCCTTTGGTTCCTTGGCCACATTCCCTTGAAGGGACCACTTTTTCTTCTAGAAAGGTTGGTTCCAGACGCCTTAGCACCTTCCGTAGGGCCTTTGAGGAGGTCCTTTGTGGAGCTCAGCTTGGGCTGTTGGCCGAAGGGAATGCTGTCACTGACAGCCTGTTGTGACCCGAGGGAGAGTTGCCAAGCAGTTTCTACTGCTCTGGAGCCTTTGTCTCAGCCATTTTTCTTGGCAGGCATTCTCCTCAAGCATGGCGGCGTGGGTATATCGTTCCCCATAGCGTTGCAAACGCAGAGTAGAAGTTCCCTTTTGAAAAAGTCTCAGGTTACAAATGTAACCAGGGTTCCCTGAGAACAGGGAACGAGACTCTGCGTTTCCTTGCCATACATCGGGCTGCCTGCTGAACAGTCCCTCAAGACGATGGATAATGACTGCTTCCCCAGGCGCCCCTTTTATACTTCCGGGTCGCGCCTGTGTGACGTCATAGGCTGTCGCCGGCCAATAGGATTTGGAGTTATTGGAAAGTTGGCTTTCGAACACCGAGTCACGTGACGTTTCCCCATAGCGTTGCAAACGCAGAGTCTCGTTCCCTGTTCTCAGGGAACCCTGGTTACATTTGTAACCTGAGATGTTTTGTGCATGTTCTGTCATTGCATAACTGAGTTAAAGCATATTTATCATATGTTATACACACATTATTCAAATTAAGCCAGACAATATTCAAATAAACTACATGTCTTTCTGTAACTCCTCACGCATCAATATGCATTTGTATTTACAATTTTCACTTTCATCTTTGTGTGAGCACACCAAAGCTGGACAAACGGTTGGATCAAAGGCTTACAAGTGGATTTAAAGTAAGTTAAATCTGAAAAGTATATTAGCTAATATATTAGCTAATTTGCATAGCTAATTAATATTTACAATTATTCAAATAATGAGTGGTGTGTACTGATTTAATACTGATATGTTATTGAAAACTATGTCCTGCCTTGAAGAGAACTATTTATACATCTGATGTATAAATACCCTAGTGAAAAAGAAATGTTCTGAATTGTATTTATAATGCATTTCATTCATGATAGTTATACTGAAAATACAAGAACATGTCTATGTACTACATAAAAATTACCTGTAATCGTACTTTTTTCATGCTTTCTTTGAATGCACTCAGATACATTTTGTGCACTACAAATTAAGTTGTAAATCACTTAAGTTGAATTGCTTTTACAAATTCAATTAAGGGAAGCATAAATTAAATTGAATTGCAGTGTACTTTAAGAAAATATACTGTTGAGGTTCTTGTTTCTACCTACAACTTTTTTGAAACTTTTCTGTTAAATAAGATTATCTGCTATTTAAGCACAAAAAATAATTAATGCTTTGGGAAATAACAAGGCCCCTGGACCAGACGGCTTCCCAATTGAATATTTTAAGTCGTTTTCAAATATTTTCTTTTTGTAATATTAACTCCCTTAAAAAACATGATTAAAGAATCACTTAACGTTGACTACAAAGTTCTAACCAAATTGCTTGCCCTAAGACTAGAAACTGTTATACCCAAATTAATACATCCAGATCAGATAGGATTCGTTAAGAATAAACAAGGCTCTGATAATATTAGAAGGCTATTGCATATTATCAATATTGCACAAAAAAAATTATCAATGTTTATTCTGTCTATAGATGCCGAAAAGGCTTTTGACAGAATCAAGCCTACTTTTCTTTTTGCTACGCTAGAATCCATGAGCTTTGGGTCTAAATTTATTGGTCATTTAAAAACTTCTTTAGTTCCCCTAAAGCACAGATATATACCAATGGTATTATATCAAACACCTTTACACTATCTAGTGGCTGTAGACAAGGATGTCCTATATCACCATTATTATTTGCCCTGGCTGTTGAACCTCTTGTGATAAGGTCCAATACTGTAATAAAGGGAATTAAAATTGGCACTAATGAACACAAATTATCCCTATATGCTGATGATTTGTTAGTATACCTGACCAATCCACAATTCTCTATTCCACCTTTACTACATTTATTTAATTTATTTAATACATATCTGGTTACAAATTAAATTATGACAAGAGTGAAGCATTCCCTATTAATATGCCAGATGAGTTAAAACATATAATTAAACCATTGACACTGTGTGCTAATTGGTTTAAATATTTAGGTATTCATATTGATCTAACTCATGATGACATGTTTAAAAAAAAATTACTCCATACTTATGGAGAGAGTGATGATATGCAAAAATGGAAGGATATACCCTTATCATTAATTAGCAATGTTATAAAAATGAACATTCTACCTAAATATCTATATAAGTTTCAGTGTCTTCCCTTGAACATTCCTAAATCCTACTTTAAGGAACTAAATAGAGTGATTTCTAGATTTCTGTGGAAACGCAAAATCCCTGGAGTAAAACTTCTGAAACTCCAGGCACCATATAAGAAAGGTGGTCTGAATCTTTCCAATTTCAGACATTATTATTTAACTTTGCAATTTCACCCTATATGGATCTGGTTACATCCTGACAAGGTTGATACTAGCTGGACAGCTATAGAACAGTGAGAGATGAACTCTGTCCCACTAAAGGTCATTCCTCATCTGGGGTCAAAAAGTTGTTTATCTACTTTTACTAAAAATCCATTAATACTGCATACGTTTTCTGCATGGTTAGAATCGCATAAGTTATGGTACTCTAGCATTGTTCCGCTTAGATATTTACCACTTTGGGAAAACCCTATTATACCTCCTGGTATTGCTGATAATTCCCTAAAAGCATGGGTGAATAAAGGTATAAAGACATTGGAGGACTTGTATGACAATGATTCTTTAATGAGCTTTGAATTACTATTCAAGACATACAAAGTACCAAAACACAGCTTCTTTAAATATTTGCAAGTCAGACACTGGGTCAAAGAGATCACCCCCCAGACTTCCTACACTATCACCATTTGAAAATGTTATGTTTAATAAAACTGTGTTCTCTCAAAGAAGCATTGCTTCTGTAGGGTACAGCACAATAACAAATAACTTTAAGCCATTTGACAATGTAAGCTTGAAGCAGAGGTGGGAAGTAGATCTTAACTGTACATATAACCTGGAAGAATGGGAGTATATTATGGAAAGTATGCAAACTATTTTAATATCCACCAAACATAGACAAATTCAATTCAGTATTTTGCATCGAACATATTATACTCCTCAAAAACTTCATATGCTAAATACCGGTATATCTTCAAAATGTCAAAGGTGTAAAACATCTGAAGGCAATTTACTTCATATGCTTTGCAATTGTCCTGTACGGAATGACTTTTGGGAATATATAATTGGTACCACTTCAACAATTTTAGGTATCCCATTTAGTAAAGATCCTAGAATTTGAATATTAGGGAATATTGACTTATTAGGCTCTTCTCATCATAAAAAGTATTTTTTACTGTTAGCAGGAACTGCAGGGAAAAAATGTATGTTAGTGAATTGGAAGTCGATTCACTCTTTTCAACTAATTTCATACTTCACCCCTGAGAAAATCCTTTTCAATGTTAGGAAATCTTTTGAAAAAAATTAGGGGCTTCTTTTTTGAAATATTTACCTTCTCTTTCTGCAAACTAATTGCAATGTCATCTGTTGCCTTTTTTTTTTTTTTTTGCATAAGAAAAATGAAGGTTGTAATGTTATGTGTATATGTATTTTTTCATGCATTATGAATGAAAAAAATAAAACCACACACAAAAAAAAAAAAAAAAATCCATTATAACAGGCCTATTTAAACATAAATATGAAACTAAATACGTTTTCTTTAATGGCTACCAACACGTATAGTACAGTACAGAGAAATGTCATGTCGTGAGCAAGAGCGGATCATAAGTAGAGCGATCACTTGGGCCATGAACGATTAAGTTGAGCGCGCTGGCATAGAGCGGAATATTGACTAAACTTGTCATCACTCCAAAGAGGAATAGGTTCTCTGAACAGAAGTTTGAGAAGCTTCTGGTTTTGAGATACAACCAGCTTTAATAGGATGGATGGATGGATGTGATGGTTAAATGACTAGGTTGGGTGGATGGATTGCTATGGTGGATGAATGGATGTATGAATGAATGCATGCATGGATGGATGAGTGTTACGAAGGAGTGTATCGACTGATGAATGAATGAATGAATTTTCAGGAGCTAAAGTTGGATTTATGTGGCAAATGACAGTGATTTGAATAGAGGCAGAGGGGATCACAACAGTGCCCACTGCTTGACCTCTACTGTGAGAGGAGCACTTGTGTGACTTGTATAGGGCCAATGGTCAGAGATGGCCATGGAGTTTTATTTTTTTTTTATTACCTGTTTAAATAGGCTCAAATTTTTAATTTGCACTACAAAGAGTATATATTATTATTATTATTTATCTATTTTTGGTACATTGTTCAGTATCATATTATCATATATTTTATCATTTTAATTTGCACTACAAAGAGTGTATGTATATATTTTGTTATTATTATTTATTTATTTTTTGGTACATTTCTTAAGAAGCATCATTTATTTTTAGACTTATTTGTTGGCCAGTTGTGGTATGTGCAATAAATATTAAAAGTTCTAAACCATCTATTGTGTTTTATTGTTCCACTATAGTAATGATAATATTTTCAATAATATATTGAATTTAATATGTGTCTCTCACATTGTCCCACAGCAACATTAAAATAGTGTAGATTAGTGTACAATGTTTTATAATAATAATGTATTCTATTTAGTGTCCATTTCATATTTAATATTGGGGGTATCCAAGTTGTTTGACATACTTAAACTTTTTTTTCATATTAACTAATTTTGGTCCATTCAAATGTTGCCTTCTGAAAGCGAACCAAACCAAGAAAAAAACAACAACAACACTGTACATTTAATCCTTGTTTCAGAACAAAGCAAACAATCTACAGGTGTGAAAATTCCCTAAAAGGACATTAAGGGTGTGTTCACACTTGGCAGGTATGGTTAAATTAAAACTCTGGTGCGATTGCTCTGTTAGTATAGTTCATTTGAATAGGTGTGAACGCTACCATCCGAATCCTGGTGCGCACCAAATGAGTTTACATGTCTTTGGACCGTGTTGCATTCATATTTCTGTTGAACTGCAACAGAGTTTGTTTGGAAGTGGACCCCATCTTTTTAGGGGTCTCGTTCCACTTTCAAATTGTTAGTCACATGGACTTTCTGTTTGTTGTTATCATCTGTCACGTGTTCCTTTGTTCTAGTTTCCCGCCACAATCTGTTATCATGGACACTGATCACATTCATCACAGCTGTTCGTCATTTGAGTTCATTCATCAGTGTATGTAGGTTCCAGTTTCTGTTTAGTATGTGGTCGGGTATCGTTTGCATTTGGACGTTTGTGTCATTCCTGGTGTATGATCCTGTCTGTTCCTGTATTCTCCAGTTGGATTTTCAAGTAAAGACTTATTTTGCTCTATCTCCTCGTTTGTGTGCTAATACACCAGTAAGATTGTAACAGAATACCCGACCGAAACAGTTATACAGATTGCGGCGTGTTTTTTTGTTTTCTCATGTCAGTATTTTTTTGTGTTTCACTCTTCCCGTCACCATGTACACACCCGCATTTCTGTTAATCATGCTTGGGCAGAAGGACCGCTCCCTTGAGGCACATTTGGATGATTTTTTGTTTCTAGTACCAGCTACAAATTTCCCGGACAGCAGCCTCTGCAACTGCACCGCAGCTGTCCGGGGAAGGGCCTCGAGGGAGCTTCCCTGATTACGTGGAGTGGGTGCTGGCGTCATGTGGATCACCTATGACCATAGGATTTGACGACAACGACATCAGCCCCACTCCCCAGCCAATGCCCAGCCAGAACCACCCAGACGGCGAGGATTTTCGACCTGAGCCCACCGCAGGTAGTACGACGGAGACCGCCGCGATTGAGCCGATCAGGGGTCACATCGCCACGGAGCCCGAGCAGCATGTACCTGACCAGGTGTGTGAGCCGGCCGAGTCTTCCATCGCCGAGGGAGTGTTGGTGGACCTCGAGGGTCCAGAAATGAGCCCCACCCACCCCCCTGCTACTGAGAGTGAGTTCGCTGAAACACTGCTGGACTTAAGGTGTGGAGAGGAAACCTGTCCTGCCCCTGTACTGTTTTCATTCCAGCTGGTCCCCTCCAGCGTTCCTCTCCCACCATATCACCAACATTCCTGTGACTCACCACTGATTTTGGATGTTTGCATGGAACTTCAGCCTGTTTCCCAGTCCACAGCCATCAGTGCCACCCAATCATCTCCGTCTCCCTCCAGTCCCTCGATACCACCTCCTCTCAGTAGCGTGGTACCATCTCGGGCCTGCCGCTTGGATCGTCACCATCTCTCCACCACCTCAGTTTGTCGACTACGCGGTGGGCTCCATCCTCGCCGTTGTTGACTACGGTCTTCCCCATGGCGGTCGTCTTCAACTCCATGGCTCCTCCCTCCATCAACGCCGCCGTGGGGCACTACCCTGGCTGGTGCCTGGCACAGCCCCTGTTCAAGGCCGCCTCCCGAATTTCACCACCTCCTGCACCACCCTGGACTCCTGTTCTCTGCCTCCTCCCGGTTAGCCGTCCGCCTCCTGAGCCGCCTCCTACATCATCTTCAGCATCTTATCTTCATCTTCCCTCTCTCTACGGCGCGAGGACGCGCCTTTCCGGGAGGGGGCGTAATGTTACAGTCACATGGACTTTCTGTTTGTTGTTATCATCTGTCACGTGTTCCTTTGTTCTAGTTTCCCGCCACAATCTGTTACCATGGACACTGATCACATTCACCACAGCTGTTCGTCATTTGAGTTCATTCATCAGTGTATTTAAGTTCCAGTTTCTGTTTAGTATGTGGTCGGGTATTGTTCGCGTTTGGACCTTTGTGTCATTCCTCGTGTATGTTCCTGTATTCTCCAGTTGGATTTTCAAGTAAAGACTTATTTTGCTCTATCTCCTCGTTCGTGTGCTAATACACCAGTAAGATTGTAACACAAATGAACTCTGGTGTGGTTGATTGAAATATGAAAGCAACACGGACCAAAGACATGTAAATAAACCAAAAACAGTACATGATGTTAAAAGTTGCAACCCTAAAAAAGGACAGAATAGTCAAGAATACCTGTTTTTTTTCTCATCATAGTCGCGATGTTGCCCATACATGTTGCCTATACAGTTCAATACAGGCAGCAGATTCATTTGTGTGTGCGACATAGGGATTCCTACTTTTTTTTTACTCCTTTACACATTTTAAGCTCTTCACGAATTGTCAGCTCCATCATATACCATTATATGCACACACATACAGTGAGGGCATTTAGCCCAGGACACAGCATTGTTTTTGAATATTCGACAAGTTGTCGCATTTATTTTTTGGTATCTTCAGGTTCCACTGTTAAAATAATGGATAAATAACTTTAAATAACAGTGTGAATGCTAAGTGAACCAGGATTAAGTGTATCATTTTCTTTTTTTGGTCCGGACCAAAAGAACCAATTTACAAGTGTGAACACACACTAAAACATCTTTAATGTTTCTTGAGTTGCATGCAAGTTAAGGGAAAAAATGCAAAAAGTTGTGTTGACAGAATAAACCTGTCAGATTTTTCCCTTTTCTTTTATTTAGGTATTAGATGGTTGGGTTTGACTAGATACTGTGGTATTCTTTCAAAGTCAGTGTGAGAGACTTATGTAAAAAAAATGAATTAATAAACAATGTTTTTTTTTTTTTTTGCTTACCTAGATGGAGTCTCCGTTGCCTACAACCAACTTCACCACAAATTACACCATGAAACCAAACACGACTTATGCAACACAAGCTCTGTGTGAAGTCCCAGCTCATCCGGTTTTCATATTTGCATACTCACTAGTGTTTCTTGTCAGCCTGGTGCTGAACTGCATCACGATGCGTGTGTATTTCTGCACTAATCAGCGTGTCCAGTCCAGTGTCACGGTCTACATGAAGAACCTGGCTGCTGCTGACTTCTTCCTTTGCCTTAGTTTATCTTTGCGCATTGCTTCCTATGCCAGCAGTTCAGAGACCATGCTTAATATTTACTGCAGCTTTGGAGGAGCAGCCTTGTATATAAACATGTATACAAGCATTTTCTTCATGGACTTTATTGCTGTGAACAGGTATATGCTTATCATTACTTAATTCTCAGAGACTCAGCAGCACAAAAATGTCATCATTTGTAATTATGTAATGTTCCTGCTGCAAAAGAGATATTAGTCACATGACAATTACAAGATTATTGGCTCAAAAAAAAAAAAAAAAAAGAACCGATCTCCCGCTAACTGAACAAAAATGGCAGATTTTTAATTGCTGTCCCAAACAGCACCCAAAGTCCTCACAGTCTTCCTGAGTCCACACTCAGGATGCAATGCAGTTTTGATTGCTTTGACTTTCAAGTAGAAGTAAACATCAGGGGTGCATAGTGGTCAGTGTGTAGTGTTGTGGACTTAAAAGGGACGTGCACAAGGTGGCCACAAGACTAAAATGCATGTTTGAGCTGTCTTAACTAAAATCAACTTGCAGTGACATATCTTAAAATATGACAGTGCCATTGTTTTGTCTCAAGATTACATACCAGTAATGTTTTTTTTCCAAGGCATGTTTATAAAAGCTACTTAAAGGTCCTAATTGAACTACCCTTTTTACCCTCTGGTGCTGTTCGGAAAATTTTTACATTTTGGTTTTTTAGAATTGTTTTACTTTGTCAGAATGGTACAAAACTTATTAAAGGTTTTGCCGTTTGCTATGTGAACACACACACAAGGGGCCTCATTTATAAAATTGTGTGCAGAAACCATCCTAAATTTGATCTTCATAGAATGAACGTACACACAGAAAACGAGCGTACACCTCTCTTTCAGATGTGAAATTTATAAATTGCAAATGATCTTGAACTTGCATGCAGCTGAATGGTTTCAGTTCTCAGTGTTGTAAACAACACCTAATTAATGTCATTTACATATAAAAGATCACCAGTCATCGTTCAAATCCTTTAATTTAGAATGGCGAGCTGCAAGAATAGCTTAGATTTCCCAAAACCTGCAGTAATCTGACAAGGAAAACTGTGCATGTTTGCTCAGACCCTGACGTGGCGCTAAGCACTTTTCCACTTTTTTATAATTATGAGCGTTGGTGTGGATTTATATGTACGCACACTCTAAGATCAAATCTGTGCGTACACACGCTTTATAAATCAGGCCCAATGATTCTAAAATAATTCTAAAAGGTTAAATGATCTTTAAAAAAAAAAAAAAAAAAAGCCACACTGGTCAAAAATGATCTAGTGGAAACTTTGATACTGCACCCAAACAAAATCTTGCTGAAAGCTAATTTTTCAACCTCAAAACCTCAAATTTGGGACACAACTTGAATACTAGAATACTAGAACTAGAATAATGTTTATATTTGATATTCTCACAGTTTTAGAGCATGTTTTGGAAAATATATTTCATACAAAATTTAAAAACATTATTTTTAAGCATTTTTTTCAGAATAAACTTAAAATTCTATGACTTTTGTTTAGTTTCACCTTTGTAAACCTTTTTGCTTCAGCAATAATCTGCCAAGTGTCTGCTTTAAAAAGAGACCAAACATAACTCTGTGCTTCAACGAATTCAAGATTTATGACAGTTTAAGTTGGAAATTTAATTTTCAGTTCTATGCTCAAAAATTGTGATTAACAGGTAATCATACCTATTGCATAAATATAATTTAGTACCATAAAAAAAATAGTTTTTTTTTTTTTGTTTTTTTTTTTGTTAAATATCTTTTGTGAAAACGCATGCTGAAAACCACTGGAACAAAATTTCCCTAAGGGGATAATAAAGTTACTACTACTACTACTACTACTACACAACTCGCCTGCCATCTCCTCCTCTGGGGTCAGCAATGGCTCAAGTCGTTGCGCGCCATTCACATTCAGGGCGAGCTCAATTGTATGGCCGATGCGCTCTCACGACAGCTCACATTCCTGGCAGAATGGAGACTCAGTTCCCAGGTAGTCCAGCTGTTCGATTCAGGGATGCACAGGTAGACCTGTTTGCCTCCCCGGAATCCTCCCACTGCCAGTTGTTTTATTCCCTGACCTAGGGGGACCTCGGCACGAATGAGCTGGCACAGCTGGCCCCGGGGCCTACACAAATATGTGGTTCCTCCAGTGAGCCTGCTCACACAGACAATCTGCAAGGTCAGGGAGGACGAGGAGCAGGTCTTGATGATTGCACCTTACTGGCCCATCCAGGACCTGATGCTTCTCGCAACAGCCCCTCCCTGGCGGATTCCCCTGAGGAAGGACCTGCTTTCTCAGGGATGGGGCACCATATGGCACCCACATCTGGACCTCTGGAACCTCCAGGTGTGGTCTCTGGAAGGAACGCAGAGGACTTAAGTGGCCTACCACCAGTGGTGGTAGACACTATCACTCAAGCTAGAGCCCCCTCTACCAGGCACACCTATGCTTTGAAGTGTTTGCTGTTTGCTGAGTGATGTTCTTCCCGCCAGGAAGACCCCTGGAAATGCCCGATCAGCTCTGTGCTTTCCTTCCTACAAAAGAGGTTGGAGCAGCAGCGGTTCCCCTCCACCTTGAAGGTGTATGTTTCTGCCATCACAGCACATCACGTTGCTGGCAGGTTACTGGGAAAGCACAACCTGGTCATCAGATTCCTGAGAGGCGCCAGGAGGTTAAATCCTCCCAGACCGCACCTCTCAGACCTCTCTGTGGTCCTTTCTGGTCTACAGAGAGCTCCCTTCAAACCGCTGGAGTCAGTCGAGCTTAAAATCCTGTCTCTAAAGACAGTGTTCCTGTCCGCACTCGCTTCTTTCAAGAGGGTGGATTTGTGCCTTGAGTAGTACTCTTGCACGTGCACACAAAGCTGGCTGTCAGACGGCGTGTTCTTTGAGTATTAAACTAAGTTCTCTTTCACATGTTATTGTGCTTAAACTGTCAAATACACACAAGGTTATGTCAAAAACACACAAAGTTCACAGAAACACAGTTGGTAATGTCTGTGAACATTAAAAAAAAAAAAAAAAAAAAAAAAAACAGAAAATCACTCACTGCTCTTGACTGAATTACTTAGTAGCTTTAATAAGAATACATTTCTTACTTGAATGCTGCTGTTAGATGCTTTGGTGAGGAGGTAAACATGGCGGACTGTGTACAGCTCAATCAGGGCAAGGTCTATGCTAATAGGGCAGAGTCCATCAGCAGTCGTGGGTGGGGTGACGTCACAAAAGCAAATCAGCAAACAGCTTGTTCTGAGACCTATGATTTATGGGTATTAAAAAAAGAGGAATGGGTGGATTTTTACCATTACATGGAATTATAAGGGTTAACACATTTATGGTTAACCCCTTAAATGCATGAATGTTTCACCAATCATTCCTACATATTCGGGTCTTTAGCGACCCGGAACTATAACGCGGATGGATCTCTACCTGTCACGGTAATATAAAACTCCCCTGATATTATAGTAACAATTACAGAAGAATAAAATAAAGCATATTTTGTTACCTTTTGGAACTTGGAAAAATTCAGCTTGAGCAGATGTTTTATGCCATCAGCACTGTCCTCGTCAGAGATTGCGAATAGGAGCCCATTCGCGATCTCAAACCTTCTCAAAACTATCACATTCGCCATCTTCAAAATCAATATTTTGATCGCTGACAGCTTCATCAGATCCATCACCAAGTGAGAGTGACACATTTGATTGCATTCAGTACAGTAAATCGCTGAGCCATTTCAAGTTTTGCTGATGATACTCCCTATCTTTTCGTTTTCTCTCTGAATGAAACATCACTTCATCATTGTCTATCAGACATTGCCACCTTGTGGAATAAAGGTGAAATGCATTTATTCTGTCATCAAAGATTCAATTATTGTTGTGCAGAAAAAAATATATACATACACTGATACACACCTCGGGTTGTTAGCGACCCTATACTTTTACAAAAAATGAATGAGAAAACAGACATTCTTTTATAATTTTATGATTTGTTCTTGTTATATTGTTTATAATGAATTGATTGAGGAATACTAAGAACGTTGATAACTTTAAAAAACATAATGAGGAAGAGGGTAGTGAATGACGTCCCGAGTCGATAAAGACCTGAGGTATGCATTTAAGGGTTAAACACCATGTAAAAGTTAATTTTGCATAATACTGCAGGTCCTTTAAATCAATAAAGAACTACAATTTGTAATTAGTAATCTACCCAGCACTGTGTATATACAGGTATATGTATGTGTGTATCCCTTTAATGTAATGGTCATGAATAGAGACACAGGCTACTGAAAACAAGCTTTTATTTATTTATTTATTATGTCTTATCAATACTGATAATATTGTAAGTCATGGGGGCAAAAATGGTTCAGGTTCCTGAGAATGAACCAGATAGGAGATGCAAAGCACAGCATGCAAAGTGGATTTGCTTTCGCAGTGCTGAAAATAGTGTCTTGACATTTCAACAACACAAACCAAACTCTTCAGGCTTTAACTACAACTACAGTGTTTGAGTAGACATTGTTTGAGGGCAATGAAGACCATTATTGGCATTATGCAAATTTGTTACAAACCTACACAAAGTAAGACTCGAAAATTACAAACGATTCATTCACCTCTGCAAAACTGACTTATGGGTAGGAGATAGACTCCCACACCTTAATTCTTAATTCTTTTGCAGTTAACATGAGTCTTTTCTTCTCCACCTGTTTTTATCTGACCCTGCTGACCCAATGAGCATTTCACTGTCTAATGGTCATGCCTTAACTGCAATTTCTTTTATTGTATTAGTATTGCATACTTCTCATGGGTATTTTTTAATTTTTAATAAGTTAAATCTCTTTTTTGGCTCATTTTATCTGTAAAACAAAACGTACCTAATAATTATGCACACCTGAATATAAAGCATTTTTCATTTTCAGCCTTGTCGAACAATTATATATCACTTATAAATTATTAAATACAAAATTAATAGTAGTTATTAAGATTTATGTGGTTTGGAATTGGTAAATGACAAATTACGGGTATTGAATTAATGTTGAAGATATTATACAGTATTTGTACATGATTACATGTAAATAAATGCAATTTAATGTAAAGTGTTATTGATAGTGCTCTTTACACTCTTTTCAGGTACTTGAAGATTGTGCGGCCATTGGAGACTCATGCTCTGCAAACAGTTCGTACCGCCCGCTACATTTCTGCTGCTACTTGGCTCTCATCATTAACCACATCTTTCATCTACTTGATCCTTTTTCTTCAGAACTCCTGGGGTCAAAAGCTTGATGAATTTACTTGTGAATCCCAGGACAGTCTCCAGCTCAGTTTGGCCTACAAAATTATCCATTGTATGACCATTGTGGTTTTCATTTTTGTCCTGGTATCTCTGATTCTTCTATACTGGAAGTCTCTTCAAAAGCTAAGACAAGTTCAATTCTCTACACAGACCACATTCAGTAGCCAGACATTCAGAAAGTCTAAGCGCAACATGCTAGTGCTAATAGTCATTTTCTGTGTGTGCTTCATGCCCTATCATCTGTTAAAACTGCCGTTCATATTTATCAAACGCCTTCTGCATGACTGTTTAGCAGTCCATGCATTCTACATTCTAAAGGAGTTTACTATCCTGCTTGCAGCACTAAATGCCTCCTTGGATCCACTTATTTACTTTTTGTTTTGCAAGGCCTTCAGAGCTCAGTTTAATTTTAGGAGTAACCAAACCTCATGAATGAGGGCTAGATGGTTTATGTATTAATGTGCTTTGCGATGTACTTCACTATTGTTTTGCCAGAAAATGACTACCTTTACTTTAAAGAAAATGGGTGCAAAAATGAGTGAAGTTGCAATGGAAAAGGTCTTGTTGCACTCATGAATAGGGGGCAAAAAACATTGATAATAATATAAGTAATGGTTTCCACAATGAAAACCTGAATTATAGAAACTGGAATATGGTACAATCTTTCTCAGATCATAATGATGTACATATACATATTTTGCCACTGTTTGTAATGTAAAGGTCAGTTTAATTTCCCTCCATAAAAGTTTCCAACCTTTTAAGCTATTTTGTTAGTCTGAGTAGATGCCATAGACCAACACAGCACAATTCAAATGATTCTGCTGTACCTGAATTCTAGTGGCTTTTGTTTTATGGTTTTACTGTGGCTGTCCTCCTGTATAGTCTAGACTTTAAATACTTTAATGAGAAGTCATACATACAATGTTATCACTACAATTCTTTCAGTTATGGTTTTTCAGGTTTCCTGGACCCAATGTCTGTTTGTTACATAAATATTTGCCTGGAACTCTTTCATAAAGTATTTCTTTTGAGCATTGTGTAATTCTGTTGGAGACCATTCTTTTAACCTATGTTGTTGACACTCTTTCTGTAAGATCTTCAAGGATAAAAACTCTTAAAGGGTTAGTTCACCCAAAAATGAAAATAATGTCATTTATTACTCACCCTCATGCCGTTCCATCACCTTCGTTCATCTTCGGAACACAAATTAAGATATTTTTGTTGAAATCAGATGGCTCAGTGAGGCCTGCATAGCCAGCAATGACATTTCCTCTCTCAAGATCCATTAATGTACTAAAAACATATTTAAATCAGTTCATGTGAGTACAGTGGTTCAATATTAATATTATAAAGCGACAAGAATATTTTTGGTGCGCCAAAAAACAAAATAACGACTTATATAGTGATGGCCGATTTCAAAACACTGCTTCTGTCACAGCCAACGCCCACCAACACACAAGCATCTTCACTAGATCTCCTCACTCCGCCCACTTGTTCACTTTCCCCTGAAGCACCTGTACCTACACCTCATCATCACGGACACTATAAAGACTCATGGTTCCCACTCCTCATTGTCTGGTCTCTTCATACAAACCTGGACTCCTTACCCGCTACTTACTTGTTCATCCTGTTGTTGCCTCCTCGTCTCTTATGTCCTGTTCTCTGTGTTCTCCGTGTTCGCCATCCATTCCTGCAAAGACATTACCAAGTTTACCTGTCAGCTAAGTGTCTGTTTGATTGTGCTTGCAACTCTACTTACCATATTATGTGTCATCACCTGTGTTCGTGTCTCTGTTAATAAACTCCTGTGATCTACATCTGACAGAAGACCAGACCACCAATGCAGAGCTCCGCGAACACAGGCGAGGATCGTACATCAGATCTGTTGACAAACCCGGTTGACGCTGTACGATCCTCTCAACCATTTCCTTCCACAAGCGCAGCACCCGCAGTCACAGACACCATCGTGCACGCCATCCACCAGGCACTTCTTCTTCCGTTCATCATTTCCTTACTCTCCGGACGAGCGTTACAGTGGGCTCAACCCCTCTGGGAGTCTCACGCACCAGTCACTGTCACCATCAATGATTTCTTCAGTCACTTCAGAGAAGTATTCGGTCAGAATACCACCGATCTCTCCGTCCATGACCAATTATTCAGTCTCCGCCAAGGAGAAGAAACTGTGAGTATGTATGCGCTCCGATTTCGTACACTAGCGGCTGGTAGTGGATGGAACGAGACGGCGCTTATTACAGCTTTTCGACAGGGACTTCATCCACATGTAAAACAGTTAATGGTTGTGTACGACGATACCATGGGACTGGAGAATCTCATCCAAAAGACCATTCGAGTGGCTCAACGTTATTCTGCGTGTTCAGTGTATATGCCCACTGTCAATCCTCTGCCCACCACACCATCTGTCGCTCTTCCAGCACTGGAACAAATGCAAGTGGACTCATATCGTCTAAGCTGAGCGGAGCGTCAGAGAAGAATGCAACTCCATCTATGCCTGTATCGTGGGGGAGAGGATCATTTCATCACAGCCTGTCCCATCCGACCACCACGTCCCGCGGTGAGTACTATCCAGTTACCTGCTCAAACTGCTCCTCTTACCAGAACTACTGTCCATATTCTTAATGCTTAATGTGGAGCTTGTATCTTCTCCAAGCTGGACTGAGTGCGTACAACCTCATTCGCATTCGAGATCACCAATATATATATAACCAATATATATCGATATCGATATCACCAGCAATGTGTTCTGGTATAGATGACTAAATATGTGTGACAACGATTGTATTTTTCATATTGTGGTGAGTTTGATTTTGTTAATGGCTGATTCGCTGCAGCTGTTGAATTTATATGTTTGGTATTAATTTTAATTTGATTCAATGCTTTTTGAAAAATAATGATTTATCCATTGCTGTTTTTATATGTTAAACCTGCACCAATTATTGCCAGTCACGCAAAACTCATTTGCATGTCTCATCATGTAATAGTATGCAACACTGGATACTTTGGCTTTTGTTATTTTAATTTCTATAGCTATATAATTATATTAGTGTTTGTGCTTAAATTATTTATTATGAAATTAAATTATCGCTGCATAATTTAAATAACATTTTGTACTCGCTATATTTCTGAATGTACCATTCTGAATCTAAATGAATATTTGATAGAGATTACACAGTTACATGTATTTATCCACCAGGGGGCTAATCGTTTAGAAAATATTTTGTATTAATTTTCAGTCGATTCAATGATTTTGAAAAGAATGATTTCTCCCTTGCTGTTTTTATATGATTCAATGCTTTTTGTGCTCCTAGGTGTTTATGCATATGTTAAAACAGTACTATAGTGAAATGTGAATTACTATATTCTAATTATGTATTCATTTTATTTTGAATTAATCGTTTTAAGAAAATATTATGCTAATCAAAGTATTGATTGTGCAGCCTTATACCTCTTATGTCACCGATTATCTCTATTTCTATTTCTATACAGACGACAATGACAGTAGTGCGGACGATTTGTCAGAGTGGAGAGTCCCAGCTAAATGCCTGGGATGGAGCGTCTTGATTAAATTTTGACCGATTGATTACATTTTTTAACAAGGTCTGTGACCGATTGGATGCTCAGGAAAATAGGATTCAGGAATTAAGTGGTATTGTGTATAACCAGCATCAAGCACTAGAGACATTAAATGAAGAGCTAAAAGAAAGAAGGTTGATAGTAAATCTTCTGTGTGCTAGGAACAACGTTAGTTGATGTAGTTACATGTCAATATGCTTGGTGATTGTACTACCTTTTTATTATTATCTTGTCATGTTATGATATGTACATGTTTGAATTATTTTTTTTTCTTTATAATTTTGTGATATTTCATAAATTAATTGTCAATATCGCTTTTGGTCTAAAATAAAAAACTGATGCTGTGAATTCTTTTCCACCAAATGCGATATCTCATAAATTGATTGTCAATATAGCATTAGTCTAAAAATAAAAATGGATGCTGTGAATTCTTTTTCCACAGGCAATGCACACAGTTCAAACTTTCCATCCAGACCAAACTCTCTCAGAGCGGTTACAAACTGCACTTGAAATGCAAATTGAGACCCCACATCAGATGTATGATAGATTACAACAATTGATAAATCTGGATACAGATTTTGTAGAAACGTCTTTTAATGATGTACCATCACAGCAGACTTTAATTTGGAAGATTTAAAAATGGCTATTTGCCGCTGTCGCCTTTGGCTTGCTTAGTTGGGGACACTTGACAATTGACATTTGATATTCAACAGTGCTTTGATCTGCCTGCATTGACACTAGCTTTAAGAGCTGCTGTGCAGCCAATATAATGTACCAGTTATCAATGTAAAGCTGCTTTGACACAATCTACATTGTAAAAAGCGCTATATAAATTAAGGTGACTTGACTTGACTATTGATCAAATTCCTAATATTAATTTGTGTGAATGATTACAAGAATTCTGTCAACTTCTGTCAACCAACAATGCAGCGTCTCCAGACCCCCCTACAGGTACGTTACAACTAACACGCACAGACTTCGATACGTTGATTTGCGAGGGTGGGGAAGTAAATGGCTATCGTGTTTTACCGAGACCACGTTTCAATAGTGTTCAGTTGCGAAGACCCTTGAATATGAGAGATTAACTCTACAGATTTGGCCGCGTATCACATTTATTTTACACAATGCTTTTAGCAAATAGTGTTGTTTGCTAGAGACATCGTGATGATGGTAGCGTGATTAATATGACACTAACAGCGCCTTTTCTGAATTCGTCCGTTAACATCGTTTTAACAGACAGAAATAATTACGACGTCAATATGTTTACTGATTATATCGAGCGTGTTTTACAAAGTAACGAACAGATATTGACGGACGATGCAGTCACGGTCGAAGTTGATGTTGCCACGAACAGACAAGGAGGCTGCCGACAGTGTAAACTTACAGATTTAGCTCTTGAAGATGTCATTATTTTGCTCAACAAATATTTCAAATAAATTATGCTTCTCTCTGTCTAGCGCATTTTCTCAATCCACAATTACCTGAGAATGAGTTAGAAAGACATGCCGCATCCATCCACAATGATGCAGGATTCTCAATTCAGGATCAAATTGGTCTTAGTGACATAGGCTAGTTTGAAAGTCTTTTAGACATTAAAATCATTGTTTTTTACCGGACAAATGCCGGCACATTAGAAACGTACAAAAGTCATGATGAACCTCACCCTAAAACGGTATGCACGGTATGAACATTACTATATGATTCTGAATTGGACGGCATTCATCGGTGCTGACTATGTATGCAAATTTTGTTACAAAGGCTACTCAAACCCTAAAAATCACCATTACAAACTTGCAATGTGTGTTTTGATGTCGATTGCTACAAACATCTTAAAAGAACCATGCCCTACCACAATTGTTTACAATTTTGTAAGTCGAGTTACTGCTACAACGGCCATAAAAAAAGACCCCCTGGACGGGAAAATGCACCGTGCGATGCTATAAAATATTGCAGACTGTGTAACGATACGATGTTATAGGTCAAGGTACAAGAAGCCATCACAAATGTAGTCCCAACCGATGCGTCCATTGTGGCGAAGATCTGCATGGTCAGGGGTTACATAGATGCTTCATACAGCCCATAACCCCCAAGGAACCTAGCAAGAATTACATTTTCTACGATTTTGGAACGCGTTATGGAAATGGAAAGCACATAGCCAATTTTGTTTGCGCAATCACTTTTGAAGGTGAAAAATTTGTGGCAAAAGGCACTGTATAGCACAAGTAATCACACGGTTCAGACAGCCGCGATACAAAGGGTACTGCTTCATAGCTCATTGCGCGTCCAGATTTGATTTGTTTCTAATTCTGGAGTATTTCTGAAATGTGGGGCTTGTGCTCGACATCATAATGCAAGGTTGTAAATTAATCCTCATGTACGACGAAGCTTTTGCTGCGATACATCGACAGCTACGAGTTCATACCAATGGCCCTGTCTAAGATGCCTGCAGCACTAAACTTAACGACGGCGAAAAAGGGATACTTTCCCCATCTTTTCAATAGGCTTTAAAATGAGAATTATCTAGGACATTACCCTGATAAAAAGTTCTACAACTATGAAAACATGACCAATAAAGACCGTGTAAAGTTTGATAAGTGGTAGAGCACCATTTTGAGTAAATTGTTTAACTTCAGGAAAGAGTTGTATGAATACAGCGTGAACGATGTTATCTTGTTACGTGAAGCATGCATGAAATACTGATAGGCGTTCATAGAATGTACCGAACTTGATCCCTTCAAGCTTTACGACTTTAGCATTGTGCTGTATCGGCATCTTCAAAACACATTATCTCGAGAGAGATACGTTGGCTCTGACATAAAATAATGCGTACATCCGACAGAGTAAGACCTACTCAAACGCTTCGATCGAATGGTTATTCGTATGTAAAATGTATGTAAAAAAAGACTCGAGACGTGGATATTCACCACGCTGTAAACCACGGTGAAGTGTCGATCAGTCGTTACTTTTTAGACGGTTACTATGAACAGGGTGGGTTAAGGTACAGGTTAGAGTACAATGGATGTTTACATCATGGTCATGAATGCCGCTTTGAACCCCATCAGACGCATCCTTTTTTACCAGCTTATATCCTTTCTGTCAGGCTAGGAAAAGCTATTATTACAGTCTTATCAGAGCAACTGTTTATCCGCCCCGCAAATTACTACACCCGGTTCTCCCTTACCGATGTGGTGGAAAACGTATGTTTCCATTATGTCGTACATGCGCGCAAGTCTAAAACAGCAACGAACTGTAGCCATACGGATGAAGAGAGGGCGCTCATGGGGTGCTGGGTCATTCTCGAGCTTTTAAAAGCCATTGAGAAGGGTTACGTGGTTGCCAGGATCGATGAAGTTTGGCATTTTCCACAATGGTCGGATACATTGTTTCGCGATTACGTGAAGACTTTTTTACGTCTGAAGCAACAAGCATCTGGTTACCCATCAAATGTCGTCACAGATGCTGACAAAGAGTCTTACATTCGTGAGTATTATGAAAAAGAGGGTATTCGTCTTGACCCTGAAAATATCTCCCACAACCCCGCTCAGAGGTCTATCAACAAGTTATTGTTGAACAGTCTTTGGGTGCGGTTCTCTATGAGGGAAGAGTTACCTCAAACTAGTCTTGTGAAAGACCCCAAACATTTCACCAGAAATGTTTTTACTTCACATTTGTCTCGGACGATGTTGCTCTTGTCCAGCATCGCCCCACAGAAGACAAAGTCCAACAGACTCGCGACATTAACGTGTTTGTAGGTGCGTTTGCAACGGCTCACGCACGGCTGGAGTTGTACGGACTCATGGATAAACTCAACGATCGTTTGTTATACTCCGACAAAGACAGCGCTATTTTCGTATCTAGGGAGGGCGACTGGGACCCGCCTCTGGGGGATCATTTGGGGGAGCTGACAAATGAGATAGACGACGGAGATTATATTACAGAATTTTGCTCTAGCGGCCCGAAATCTTACAGGTATTGCACAGCCAAAGGTAAAGTATGCATGAAAGCTAAGGGTATAACGCTTAACGCTAAAAATTGGAGAGTCTTATTGGTCTGGTTGACAGCTATGTGACATTGCGCGACAGCACGCAATGCATCCTGGACCACACTGAAAACATTGTGAGGAATAAAAAGACTCTCACATTGTACAACAAATCAGTCGTTAAAAGGTTTAAAGTGGTGTATAATAAACGTCGACTTTTGTCCAATTTCACCACTCTCCCTTATGGCTACTGATCCAATGATGCACTGAGGATCATGGGATTCTTCTGATTTTGATTTCAGACTTTAACATCCGTTCTCAGCAGTGATCAGCGGTCCGTCCAATTCAGGGAAGAGTTATTTTGTAAAAAGTCTATTGGAAAATGGCTTGAATTTGATTTCTAAAAAATTTTTAATTATTGTTTTTTTTGTGTGATTGTTGGCAACCTCTGTATGATGAATTACTTAATTGTATGACATTAAATTTGTGGAAGGAATACCATAGAGTCTAAATGCTGATGATTTACTGCCTGTGAACAAAACTAACCTACTAATTATCGACGATATGCATTTTATAATTTTAATAATCATCGCTATACAGCTTCATCACAGAAAAAACACACAGTGCTGTCCACAAGTGTCCGATTCAAAATCCTGGTCTGTCAGAATATATAGTGTCAACAGCATTGGTTAGCAGAAAGTTTTTGATGGTTGCTGTCGGGGGGATTACCAAAACTGTCTAACAAACTCCAACATAGGATGTCAGCAATATGAAAGTCTGCGGTAGAAGACTTTTGCTTTTTGTAATGACCTTTAAACAAAAATTCTATGATAAACTTTTGGCTGCATGCAACACCCATGCTGGTGGGGTGTTGGTTACTCTCCATTCACAGTTGAGAAACCTTGCCAGAGATCGACTTTCTTGCAGGATTTGTCCAGAAGCTTGTCCCTGATTTCTTGTAGTTTTGCAGTGATGAATGGTTCGTCTTTTAATTCATGCAGAATAGCAGCGGCTGCTCCTTGAAATCGCTGAGGATGAGACTTTAACCCGCTCCTCCGTAGGGCGTAGGCTATGACGGGTCAGAGATCAGGTTTAAATAGTTTTTGGGTCAGCTCGTCAAAGTGGGTGTCGAAAGAGACTCCGCAGCTACTGATGCGAGCCCGCTCTGAAGCATCGTCTTGAGACATGGCTTATAAAGACGTTCTGAGGGGAGGTCCTGACTTACTGCTGTTTATAATGGACGTAGTGAATGGGGGGGCCGAGTGTATGTACTGCTGTGCGCGCATCTCTCGGGGTGGAACAGCTGCACTTTAATTTTGTTGTATCCATGCATGTCACACCATTTGAACATCTTGTTTATGATTAAGAAAAAGGAGCTCAGCTGAATCAGATCACACCACTTGAACAAAAATTGCATCTCATACATATCATGCTGTTCATTATGTAGGATAGTACAAATTCACCTCTCGCACACTCCTTATTGTCATGGAGACATTTTGTCAATTGGACATACCCGTATGCCTTTTGCGGAGCCAAAGTCAGACTTTCCATCATCTCTTCGTTGCATTCTGTCTTGGAGGTTTTAGGTGAGTATAAACCAGCCATGTTTCACAGCTCTTTTCTGTTTCAGCAGAAATCCCCGGCACTATTTATATAGACATGAGCCGGAATGCGGATATCAGACCTCAAACAACCATGTCAAAACAGTCAATCATCAAATTGTACCACCTGTATAAACACCCCAACACCATACCACTTCATGATCATAAAAATATATGTCCCTCATAAACACAGTCCGGAAACAGATGGTCACACTTCCTGGTCATAAACACAGTACGGAAACTGAAGGGCAAATGTCACACGTGTCATATGTCATAAATCAAAGGATCATAAATAATTTTGACACAAGCATCCTCATATCACTACTTAAGAGCCTATATTATTTTTTAAAGGGGGCTTAGATGAAATATTGCTATTTCCTTTTAAATGATTTATGCTGTTAAGCTGTAAGCAGAGGGTTATTTTCACTCTGACCTATTAGATTAGCAGTATTTGTTGTAATGTGGCTTTTCTATTTACTGTTTGCAATTAGATTATTATACTTCAAGTTTATGTGGGTTAAAACATGTTGGACAGTCTAATATATAACCTAACATGCCAGAAAAATACATTTCAATAGCACTTTGAAGTCATTTATGAGAATTTTATCTCTGTTCCTTAGGATTGTCACTTACCTATACCATAATAATTGCATGGAAGTTAACTCATTGCATTTGGGGATACCGATTGGCTTGAACCATGTTTAAAGACCAATACATTTGTAAATATGAACTTATTTCTTTTGAGTCAACTTAACAGAATACTTCCTAATATAAAAGTAAACTGCAAACACTGCCCAAACACTTAGGGCCCTATCATACACCTGACGCAATTCAATGCCAGGCGTGACGCAAGTGTTTTATTGCTAGTTTCAGCCCAACGCAGTTACCATTTTCACGTCCAGTACCCTCGTTGTTTAAACAGCAAATGCACTTGCATCCATGTGTTCGCCTATGGTCTAAAAATGAGGTGTGTTCAGGCGCATTGTTGGCGTGGTGCTATTTTGAGGCAACTGAAAATGACTGCACCATTAATTTTTTTATTTATTCAAAGGGTGTGTTTGTAATATGCACCTACTGGTAGACATGTGTAACAATTTAACGAATTAATTAGCTCAAATTATGGGTGAAATATATATATAATCAAATCATAACACGTTATGATGAAATCTAAATCGACCAAAAAGGGAATTATGCATATGTGGTAAATTAATTACAATGGATTATAATTAATTACGTATATATGTTCAAAATTAGTTCTAGTTTAAAGTTAATTTTAGAAAGACTGGTCTAGTTTGTCCAGCAAACTATCAGTCCAATTTTCCTTATCAACTATTACAAAGGAAATTATTGGCCACGAAAAATAATTTCCTATTCTATCACTAAAGTATAAAGCAGTTAGCAAAATCGGAACATAGAAGTGACTTGATTTTCTTAATGAGCAGCAACAGAAACAATAAAGCATGAATATATTGGATTTAATATGTAAAACTACTAATACATATACGACTAACTAACATGAAACGAAAGTAAAGTCAGGGAAAATGGAGATGATCACAGAATGGCAAATTACAGACAGTTAAAAATGTTTCTTATACTTGCATAGGCAATTTTGGATGCTATAGTTCAAAAGATGCACGTCGTTCTGCAGAGGTTTCAGTGCGTTTCGAGCTGGGTCTTCGGCGGGATGTTCAAACAAGGTTTATCTCAAAAGTAAGATGGCTGGAAAATAAGAAAGAAGTCCGTCTCGCAGGTCCAGTGAGGACGGACAAAAGAAGACGAGCTGGAAAACAAAGTTAAGCTGAGATCCTGGTGAAGAAGCATTGGTTTGTTATATAGCAAAACATCTCCACTCCTCTCAAATTTTGACTGGCCAATCGCCAGCGTGAATTCTGTAGCGGGAAATATCTTCTTTGTCTGGTTTTATGGTCTAATTTGCATATCTTATGAGGTATCAGATCTGGTAGTAGTAATAGTAACCAGATCCGACCAGTCGGCGCCACGTGGTGAGTTACAGGAAGGTGGTCAAACATCACAGCTTACACAAACTTAGAGTCGACTCGATCATTTGTGATTCGCATCCAGATGGTACACATGCCAAATATTTTTTCCAATGTTAAACTAGCAAAAGTGGATTCGGACATGCTCTAAATGCACCTGCGCCATGCACTTCAGACCATGTGCTTAGATCATTAAAATAGGGCCTTTAATGTATAATAGTGAAATAAATAAAACTAAAAACATCACTTTAACTCAAATATCACACAGTTAATCAATAGCACACACAATGAGCTAATATAACTACCAAATATAGATTGCATCAGAAACTACACAGTTACACCTTTTAAATACCTTTGAAATTTGGCCCATCCTTGACTCTTCAGCACAATGGTAACCCACAAAACTCAGACAACACTAAAGGTACTTTCACACTTGGTTTGACTGCCTGGTCTGAACCCGAGTGCGATTGCTCAAAAAGTGGTATAACAAGAATATCTATGAAAAGAGCTCTTTTCAGTCACTGCATTCTTTTCCTCCTGATTATTTAGTTTTTGCTCTGTATTCCACTGTAACTTATGAAAAAAGGGATGGGCAATTTTGGTCCTGGAAGGCCACTGAGTTTAGCTCCAACCCTGATAAAACCTCACCTGCCTGTAGCCTTAGTAAACCTGAAGACATTAACAGTCCTCAGTCACCAGCCAGTCACTATCCTCAGTCTCTCACCCAGTCACAGTCCTTAGTCAATAGCCCAGTCACTAAAGAATTACATTTCCCAGCATCCCTTCTGGTCCCCACCTGCACTCAGTCAGCCATCATCACACCTGTCACTGATTTTCACCTCATCAGACACACATATAAGCAGTCACTCTTTAGTATACCATTGTCTAGTCTCGTCATTCATGCCTGAACCACTTACCTGAATGATACTTACCTGTGCGATCCTCTTCTCCCATCTTCAGTCATCTGCTTCAGATATTTGGTCCACCATATCATCTGAAAGGAAGCACTTTGAAATATTATCACTCAATGCTAAAGTTAATGAATATTTTTGATTAAGGCAACATGAGTTACATAATATAGACAAATATTACTGCAGTGATAATTAACACGTCCGGAATATTGCTGGGGAAATAAGCTTTTGGGGTTATTAAGGGTTTGTTGTAGTAATTTGTTAATGTATTTACACTTTTAAAATTTAATTTTAATGTTCGATGGTTTAAGAGTGAGTATAATATATCACTTCATTGTACACAGTAAAAAAAAAAAAAAAAAAAACGTATTATTGCATTAATTGAGTGAACCTTTCACTGATTGTTTACATAATTCCCATAATTCACACAAAGCATCATGGGGCTTAGGAAAAGGGTGGATATTATTTGGGTTTGAATCACGGTGCATTTGCATCATCAAAGAAGCTGTTTACCCCTGTTGCATGGTAATGACAATGCTGGAGATTTGTGTCTGCCGCCAATATACTGAACATGTTCTAAAGAATGCGGGAGCCCATTTCTGTTAAAGGCGAGCAAAAATTAGCACATTCACTCTGCTTGCAGTGTGTCAGTCAAGCTTGTCGGGAAAGTCAGTCAAACACAGACACACTGTTTTATCGAATCATACATCATCAATAGCAGTTAACTTCCGTGATTTGGTATGACTGAGTTCACATAAACTAATAGAATAGACCCTTTTAGGTGAACTTGGGTACAATTTGCAGGTGCACACCTAAGTTCGGAAAAGCACCTTAACAGAACTCCCTTCTATCTTGTGCACAGTTGTGTGGGTTTTTTTTTTTTTTTTTTTGCTTTTACTGTAAGTGCATTGAACTTTTACTAATATTTGAGTGTAATTAAGATGACTCATTTACTAAATTTGGCAGGCTTTACAGTACATTGCTGTATTTTTCACGGTAATTTAACAGTAAATTAGCAGTGTTAAAAAATAGTACAAGGGTTGATGACAAACATTGATGCATGCAGTGATGCAGGTAATTAGATGATCAAGTGATGATTGAGCATTAGTGATGAACACCTGCCTTTAACAAGCAAGTGCAACAGAAAAAAGATGAGCAGAAACACAACAACTGACTTACAACTACAGCCTTAGATCAAATCAACTGCAAATAAAAAACAGAATGAAGACCCCAGCAGAGGATGATTAAACAACTCCAAAAACAGCATTAACAATGTTATGGCCACTTTAATAATTTGTTTCCATTTTGAATTGCCTCATTTTTTGGACCTGAATGAACTTTGTTATATCAAATCATAATAATTATTTGTTTATATTCTTTTTGTATAATTTACTTATGTATTTTATGTATATTCCTGTTTATTTTTATTGATTGAATTGTAACGTTGGCACCCCCCTTTGGTGAAACACATTTAAATATTGACAGGAAATGGCATCGGGGGAGTGAATCAGTTTTCAACAGCTGTAACCAAAATGTGCGTGCATGCTGCGGTCTACTAAATGGAAAATAAACTTTATCTCATAGAGGAAAAACTGGACTGCTTGTACTCTTGTTGATACCAATTGAGGGTAATACATTTTTTATCCGATATAAAAAAAACAAAATAAAAAAAAACATGCATAAACTATGATGGAAAAATATTTACCGAATAAATCCTTGACGCACAATAAAAAAAAAAAAAACGCACATGACTTCAACAGTGGATGTGACTGGATAACTGAACTAACCAATACTACAGACTAATTCCATTGCACAGCATCTCAAATTTTGGTTTGATCCTTCTGAAGCTTTTGTTCCCTTGAACACATGGAATGGAAATGCTTTTTGCGGCCAAGTTAAATTCACAACTTTGGATGGAAACATAGCTAGTGAGAATTAACAGAGGTTTAGCTCTAATCATTGTTGATGTTTTATTGAAAATGTTTTGCCATTGTCACCATTATGGTGATTACTGTTTCCTTTAGTTGGGCACTTGGCCCTGGATTATTTTATATTACTGTTTTTCTGGATGCTGTAACTGTGTGGTACATTTGCTGTGGCAAGGAAAATCAAGAGAAAATAAGATCAAGTAATGTTAGCTACATATTATTGATGATATAGTAGCCTGATTCATTAATCAGAGTCTAATCTCTGATTCTAAGGGTGATGTGATGATTAATTTAATTACGATAACTCTGAGAAATTACATCAGTAGATCACTTTAGCGTTACGATAATCATATTCTGAAAGATTGTAGCTTGTTTTGCAATGTTCAGAATATTTTGTTGATTGTTGATGCCTGCATTTAGTTCAAATAGTGTATAAGAGGCAATCCCGGGCACAGTTTCTGAGTGTGTGATATATATATATATATATATATATATATATATATATATATATATATATATATATATAGTAGGCTGCTTTATAGGAAATGGCAAATATTGCCCAGAATGCATTGTTACCTACAGTATATTACTGATATAATAGAAAACATTGTTACTGTCAGAATTTGGATGTTTTGACAGTAATTTTTCACATTAGATTGCAAAGTTTGTATATGAGATTGAAAATTTGAATGTTTTCTTCTCATCAGTCTCTGTTTCTCTCTTGCTTATATAGATGGAGTCTGTAGTGCCTTCACCACTTCCCCAGTTGATAAAATCAAGTCAAACATGACCAACACAACAGAAGTTTCCTGTGAATCTGCAGAGGTCTCAGCCCACGCTGTTTTCATATTTAGCTACTCACTAGTGATTCTTGTCAGTCTGGTGCTGAATTGCATCACGATGCGTGTGCATTTCTCCACTAATCAGCATGTCCTGTCCCGGGACACGGCCTACATGAAAAACCTGGCCACAGCTGACTTCTTCCTTTTTCCGTGGCCACAGAAAAATATCGCTTTCTTAGCACGTAGCTGTGATCGAATTGTTATCAGGGACATTGGTTTATAAGCAGACCAGAATCAACTCGTGTGCACACAAGTTTTATTTAACTAAATCACAAACACATTAACTAAACTAACAAACACAAACATACCATTCACGCAGTGAGAGAGTGGAAAATCAATTTGAACCGTATCATAACAGGGGAATGAAACAATGGAAAGGGTAAATTAACAATTGCTGGACGAACCATCAGTTTCAATACTATAAAGCACCTTTGTAAAAAGGAGTTTACAATCTTTCCTTTGTTTGAAAGTGAGTTCATTTGCCTGGGTTTGTAGGTTTGTGTCCATCTCTGATAAATATAACAAACATACAATGCATGCTATGATATTTTGATGTCCACCAACATGTGAGTCATTAAACAAGGAGTAATTTGATAGTAAACATCACCTAGATGAAATGCATTATCTCATAGTTCCAACTTTCAGGCATGCATAACACTATACAACATACGAAATAACAATATACAAACAGTAATAATACACACGATGCACTGGGGAAATGCATGTTCATTCATTTAGACAAAGTTGTCAATGAATTAGTGGCAAAAATTCCATTTTTATGAACCAAATGATTCTGGTGACCTGTGTTTTCCTGATAAAACACTGTCTTTGAAGTGGATATGCAGAGCAAATGGTGATAGCACTCAGTGGGGAAGCCAGACGTTACGGGGCCTGGCATGGGTGAAGGGTTGGAAGATGTTGAGCAATTGTGTGTTTGATCTATTCAGATTCTACACTTTATATCCCCTGAGACTCGCATGGCACTGATATCTGTCTCTCATTAGCAATCGGGCCCGCGATTCTCGGCCACGCCCTTCTTCATACCCCACAGTCATGTTAAAGAACATGAATGCATTCACTCATCCATAAACATTATTTCCCCATAAACATTATTAGATCCATCGGCATGACGACAAGTTCCATAATTCCAGCTCATTCACTGCGTCATCAATCTACGCCTTTGTTATTGGTTTGAAGGTGAGCGACCCCTAGTGGCGAAAAATACAGATTGTGACTTTAACCGCACAAAATCAAAATTGCTACTTCTATATTGCATGAGGTTGTGTTAACTAAAATTTCCATAATTTACCACATTTAAAAAAAAAATATGGAAACATTCAAATACATTCTCTCAGCAAAGAATGTAAGTAAATTAGTTTGGGCCAGTAACCTAGCAACCAGCCAAAACCACAAGGCAACCACACTGCAATGTGCAAAAAAAAACAAAAAAACAAAAACAAAAACAAAAAACCACTCAGAACATGTGTGCAACCACAGTAATGCCCTGGAAAACACCCACAACACCTCAGCATTGTGGCAGTAATTCTGGCACAGACAAGGACCTCTACAAACCTCTAATGGTAGTTATTATCAAAGTTATTATCATTAATTATATAATTATGTCATTAACTTGGGGTGTAAACTGAAAGGCAACGTGAACTGAAAGGCAATCAAAGAAGTAGATATGTCAACCTAGGCACATTTAAAAAACATGCCTCTACCTACATTTTTGCAAAACTCCAAAAGCATTTCAAACTTTCTATACTTCCGATTTACTGCACTGAAATGAGCTCTAGTGGCAGTAAAACACCAACAACTTGATTTGTTACTGGCACAATTCTATGTTGTGACCGCAAAACACTTTTATCATTGTGCATGACTTGACAATGACAATGGCTGCTTCAGCAAATGCATTTTTTTCTCACATTCTGTAAGGTGTAGGGTCAGATTTATTGTAGATTAGAGCATTAACCTTTTAGTGCCACTCACCGGACATTTCATTGCCAGATTCACATTCATGAAAAGTGCAAGAAGCAATGTAATATAATTTTGCAGATTTTACGTTTTTTTTTTTTCAAGCCTGGGTTGATAAATGTGTATGTGAAACACTGTAAATTAATCTCACAGTGGAATGCAATTTGATATTAACAGCATTCTGATTACTTCACTTTGTCATCTCAGGTACCTGAAGATTGTTCGGCCATTGGAGACTCATGCTCTGCAGACGATTCGTACTGTCCACCACATTTCCGCAGCTACCTGGCTCTCCTTGTTAGCCATATCTTTTATCTACCTGATTCTCTTTCTTCAGACCACCTGGGGTCAAAAGCTTGAAGAATTTCCTTGTGAATCCCATCACTCGAGCTCAGTGTGGCCTACAAAATAATCCACTGTTCATCCATTGTAGTCTTCATGTTTGTGCTAACGTCTCTAGTTTTTCTTTATTGGAAAACTCTGCTAAAGATCTGACAAGCTCAGTTATCCACACAGACCACATCTAACAGCCAAAAGTTTAACAAGTCTAAATGCAACATGCTAGATCTAGTGGTAGTTTTCTGCGTGTGCTTTGTGCCCTATCATCTGGTGAGACTGCCTTGCGTGTTCAGCAGTGATTGTACAACAGCTCAAGCATTAAACATCCTGAAGGAACTGACTATCTTGATTTCAGTGTTAAATGTCTGTTTCGATCCCCTTATATACTTCATCTTCTGCAAGGCCTTTAGAGACCAGCTTAGGAAGAAGAAAGATTTGCAAAGATCCAATGAAGATCAAACATGAAACATCTACTGTAATTTACTGAAATATCTGTAATTTATACATTTAATTTATACTTTTGACATTCTCACAAAACAATTTTTAAAGATCAACAATTTTATCTTTATATGAATGTGAGATGAAGACTACTCATGATAGTTTTCTATAATAAGTGTTTTAATTAATTATGTATGGTATGGGTCACCCCCTTAGTGTATTTCGGCATGTTGACCTGCAGAGAATCCTGATGCTCATTGGCTGCAGCCTTTGTAGATACACTAGTAGTGTCACAATCACCAGCTGGAGTGCCCTTGATAGCCACCAGAGGGCACTCCTCCCCCGACTATTGCCACACCATCAAGGATTCACCCTGCATCCCAATGTGCATACTATCTCTAAATAGAATTGAATATTACTAATGTCACACACTATCTAGGATGGATAGTATGCACATTGAGACGCAGGCTGAATTTCCCATAGTTCATTAGCCATAATTGTTCTCAGGTGTTTGTCATTAGCATCATCATCATCATCACTTCAAGCCTGATTCTCTCTTTTACTCATTGCTAGGTCATTCTAACATTTGTACTGCAGTATTTATTAGAAGGGTAATCCACAAGCATAATCTAAAAACAGGTAGAAGGTCAAAACCAGAGGGCAAACAATCCAAGTCAATACAGAGTCCAAGATACAGGCAAACAAAAAAAATCCTGGGAACATGCAGCAAACAAAAAGACCAAGAAAATCAGGAGAGTGCTAATAAATGCAGTACAAACATTAACAGCCATAATGTTAAACATTAAACATTAGTTAATGTGTTAACTAATATGAACTAACCATGAGCAATACATTTGTTACTGTATTTACTAATCTTCGTTAATGTTAATGAAAATACAGTTGTTCATTGCTTGTTCATGTTAGTTCACAGCGCATTAACTAATGTTAACAAGACTTTAATTATATACAGGTGCTGGTCATATAATTAGAATATCATCAAGTTGATTTATTTCACTAATTCCATTCAAAATGTGAAACTTGTATATTATATTCATTCATTACACACAGACTGATATATTTCAAATGTTTATTTCTTTTAAGTTTGATGATTATAACTGACAATTAAGGAAAATCCCAAATTCAGTATCTCAGAAAATTAGAATATTGTGAAAAGGTTCAATATTGAAGACACCTGGTGCCACACTCTAATCAGCTAATTAACTCAAAACACCTGCAAAGGCCTTTAAATGGTCTCTCTGTCTAGTTCTGTAGGCTACACAATCATGGGGAAGACTGCTGACTTGACAGTTGTCCAAAAGACGACCATTGACACCTTGCAGAAGGAGGGCAAGACACAAAAAGGTCATTGCAAAAGAGGCTGGCTGTTCACAGAGTTCTGTGTCCAAGCACATTAATAGAGAGGCGAAGGGAAGGAAAAGATGTGGTAGAAAAAAAGTGTACAAGCAATGGGGATAACCACACCCTGGAGAGGATTGTGAAACAAAACCCATTCAAAAATGTGGGGGAGATTCACAAAGAGTAGACTGCAGCTGGAGTCAGTGCTTCAAGAACCACTACGCACAGACGTATGCAAGACATGGGTTTCAGCTGTCGCATTCCTTGTGTCAAGCCACTCTGACAGCGTCAGAAGTGTCTCGCCTGGACAAAAAGGACTGAACTGCTGCTGAGTGGCCCAAAGTTATGTTCTCTGATGAAAGTAAATTTTGCATTTCCTTTGGAAATCAGTCTGGAAACCCAGAGTCTGGAGGAAGAGAGGAGAGGCACACAATCCACATTGCTTGAGGTCCAGTGTAAAGTTTCCACAGTCAGTGATGGTTTGGGGTGCCATGTCATCTGCTGGTGTTGGTCCACTGTGTTTTCTGAGGTCCAAGGTCAACACAGCCGTATACCAGGAAGTTTTAGAGCACTTCATGCTTCCTGCTGCTGACCAACTTTATGGAGATGCAGATTTCATTTTCTATCAGGACTTGGCACCTGCACACAGTGCCAAAGCTACCAGTACCTGGTTTAAGGACAATGGTATCCCTGTTCTTAATTGGCCAGCAAACTCGCCTGACCTTAACCCCATAGAAAATCTATGGGGTATTGTGAAGAGGAAGATGCGATATGCCAAACCCAACAATGCAGAGTGCCCTCTGGTGGCTATCAAGGGCACTCGTGACAAGTAGCTAATAGCGTGCAGTGGTGTTCTGAAATGAGGAAGCCTCACTGTTTTGTTGTTGTTGTTGTTGTTTGTGAAAGTTTCAGTTACACTTAATACTGACACTTTTTTCATATTAAAAAATAAACATTACTTCTCCTTTAAAAAAACAACCAAAATACAATTTTTACAATAATAATGCAATTATTGTATTATTTATTAAAACTAAGTATATTTCTCAAGTTCTTATCATTTTTAAATGTATTCCAAAATAGTAAACATAAGAACGCTGTATCAACAGATTAATAAACTGATCGTTTGCTCCTCACAGATCACATTTACAAGTCATTTCAAGTTTGAATGTATTGTGACAAAACAGAGGTATCTATCAAGTGGGTGAGATGTGTACTTACTTTTTAATTAGTCTTCCCCATTAACACCATTATTTATTCATTCAGACTCATTTGCAAATGCGGAACTAGCACGAAAACGAGAGGTGGGTTGTGTGAACAGCACAATAGAGAAATCAGATGGTCCATTCAAGGCATGTCAGAAAAATCGTATTTATGAGTTGAATGCACTTGAATGCAACCACAAAGCATAATTTCGAGTGGGAAACATCTGGGGTTACGCAATATACAATGCTGCTCCATGGCATTGACACTATGGGAACCAGTTTACATACGTGACCCCAGACGTTCCCCTTCGAAGTGGAACTTCGACACTGCATCATGGCATTGATGCTATGGGACGATGCTATACCAATGCTGCCATTCCACGGGAACAGAGCCAGTCCTACAAGGCTGTGAGATCTGCACAGACAATTGTTAAGCGCAGACGTATGCCTGGATCAACCCTGAAGGACTTGCAGGGTGCTGAATCCGCATTCAAACTGTAAAACCTGTGGCAGAACATACAACTGAAAGCTCATGGTCTAGCTTGATATCTCTCACAGTGGTTAGGATCAAATCTACACGTGCAGGATACAGATGTGCCTGCATCATGGTCAATCCCATATTATCCCTAGAAAGGTGGTTCTCTGTTTGGGAGAAAGTCCACTTGTCGAGGTTTAAGAAGACTCCCGGATGCTTTATATGGGCTTTATATCTCGAAATTGTGCCGATTACTCTTCTGACTGAGCTATCAACCAGTCGTCGATGTAGTTGAGTACACAAATGCCCTGGAGTCGCAGAGGAGCCAGAGTAGCATCCATGCATTTAGTGAAGGTGCATGGGGACAAGGCTAGGTCAAAAGAAACCCAAAAATGGTATGCTTTACCCTCGTACTTTGTACGCGCAGGTCACACATGTGTATTTATTTTTTTTTGCAGTAAGTAGTTTATCCACAGCGTGGCAACAGTACCCGTCGATTCACAAGGTAGTCGAAGAAAAATTGCATAAACAGAACAGACCAAAACGAATGCAAGCTACAGTGAAAATGGAGGCCTACATACACAAGATTGTGGGATGAGGGACGAGGGCTGAAAGAAATTAGGTTTTCTTTTTGGCTGCCCTCGAGGTGATCTCCCCTTGGGCAGCTAGGACTGAGTGAACCACCTGCCCCCATATCTTTACGATGGGAGCTCGAGTGGCCACACTTATTTTCTGTTCCTCCCTCCTAAAACTTGGCCCTTGGCCACTTAAGGGAGGTGATGTATCTCTTTGCTTGCAATAAAAGCACATTAAATAGACTGCTTTTCACTTTTCAGAGTCCAGTTGTTGGTTACAGTTAAGGTCAAGAACCCTGATCATCCAGGCCAAAATCACCATTTAAAGGGCAACTTTTCATGCTAGGTTAATTTTATGTTACATTAAAGTCACAAGTACTGTAGCTCTAGCCTGTTGAATGGATGTAGTTTCAAAGACACTCCACTAGATGGCAGCAAATCAGTATGACAATAGGCACAACAGAAGTTATTAAACCCCCAAGCAATGTCACTGACACATTTTACAAGTGAGCAGTATTAAAGGCTGAAAACAGGTTGGAACTGGATGATTTGAGCCAGTTCTTGCCATTTTAGTCAATATTATTCAGTGTGATGTTCTTTGTCTGAGACATCAACAGTAGCTTATTATTTAGGATGCCCCTCAGCTACAGCAAATAATTTGCATAGTGAGAACAGACTGTTTCACAGGCACAAAATGGATGACTCATAAAGCGAATAACTTCTCTCTCTCTCTCTCTCTCTCTCTCTCTCTCTCTCTCTCTCTCTCTCTCTCACCTACTTAACCACAATGTGAGGATGTATGACTGGAAACCCAACCTTTAGGGACACCCCTTTCTGAATGGTCTAGAGACAAAAGAAAGATATCACTGCGCTTCTGGAGAAGCTGTTATTACAAATATCACTTGATTTTATCAGTAAAACGCTTCCTTAAAGACCTGACATTTTGGGGATAGTAATTTATATGTCCAATTTGGGGACAAACACTAACTCTGATATAGTCATCCATTGAGGACTATAGTGATACACAGACTCTGGTTAAGGTACACTTTCAGGACTTCAATACTGGATACTGAAATCAATCTAGAGCAGAGAAACAGGTGTGAGAGACTAAACTGGGTTTTTTAACTTCTTCAAGATCACTGAAAATGGGTAGCCTACATTTTTGTTTGATTTGCAGCTTGAGATCAAGTGCCTTTGGCTTGCTCAGTTGGGAAATGACAAATAACATTCAGAAATATTATTGATTTAACTGTGTTGACAATCAGAGAACAAAAGATGAACTGAATTAAGCTGAATAATGACATTATTGTCTTCTGTAGAACTGTTTTACAGCTGAAATAGAAGGCCTGTCAAGTGTTGAAATTTGCAGCAGTTATTTTATGTGTGTGAAGATGTTTTGAAATGATCTGTATTGTATAATACACTTTAGAAATAAAGTTGACTTGACTTCATGGCAGAGGACACTTCACTAACCACTGCCTGCATCCCTCTAGTTAATTCAGCATTGACTGCAACTAATCATTACCCCAAAAACATCTTCAGGAGTTTGACCAGAGTCATCTTTGGCTACTCAGTGGGGCTTTAAGACATTAGGCACGTTTTTCTGTAAAGTATAATAATTATCAAAAAACTCTATATGAATACAAATAGTGACAGACACATTCCGATTAAATGACTCTTTGGGGACTTTAGTGTAAACTTGATTTTCCTGCTAAGACAAAAACTGAGATCAAGCACCCTGCAATAAAGCTCATCTGGAGAGAAGGTCTCAAAGAAATAGCATAAAACAACACCTTGCCCTCACACATCTACAGTCACACAACCCTACATCTACAGTTGGTGTAGTAAATATTTACAATGCTTTTGTTCTGGTCTGGGTATATAAGAGAAAGTGTAAGGCAGCCATGTGGGATCTTCTGTAGCCAGAAACCCCCATGCAGAGATGGGTGAATGTTTGAAGACACTCACACATCACTGTGTGTATGTGCATTTCTTACTCTTAGAGAGTCATTTTGAGCAACTGATGTTATGCATTTATGATTTCTGAATTGGCTTCTAATTGGTTATTTGTGCAATTGGCATGATACATTCTTACCTGAAAAATAAATATTATTTTTGATTTATTCTGCATTATTTATCTCTAGTAGATTGAAGCAAAGGTATTACCGCAAATTTGTG
Source organism: Elopichthys bambusa (assembly GCA_037101425.1). Taxonomy (NCBI): domain Eukaryota; kingdom Metazoa; phylum Chordata; class Actinopteri; order Cypriniformes; family Xenocyprididae; genus Elopichthys; species Elopichthys bambusa. The sequence continues at coordinate 4,398,688 of CM074444.1, forward strand.
TTCAGGATAGACATACGGGAGGCTTAATGTGTGGAGCATAGGGCACATCAATTAAGACCATTTAGATTTCTGACTATCGCTGCCTTAAATAAGTTGCAGTTTTCGTAAATATATAAAAACTATGCTTTTTGTTACGAGCAAGCAGAACGCGACCGACTTAAAGGTAGATAGTAACCCTGCATCCAATGTATAAGAACTGACTAGTTTGTGATCATGAAGAGCACTCACTCGGCCAAAGTAACTTTTCTAAGCAATACCGGGGCTGAATAATTGAAGATATAAAGTAATCAGAATAATCAAAAATCTAAATTAATACATAACCAATTATTAATTTCTAATTGGAAACACCATCTAAGAGTAATAGTCATTTGAAATTGGAGTCAGATTAAACGAGCAGCTAAAGTAAAATTGAAACTAAATTAAACTAAAAGACATACACGCGTTAAACCTTTGCCCAGGCCGCCGGATTCCGTCTTTGGGCCGATGGGGGGTTTCTTACTCTAGTGACACACAAACGCCAATTAAATGACTCTTTGGGGACTCTAGTGAGACAAACTGATTAAATGACTCTTTAATATTAACAGTATTGAACACATTGTGGTGAATGACAGAAATTCAAAAAGATTAGAAAAAAAAAATAAAAAGCCAATTTACAAAGGACAACAATGAAAATGCAAAACTAGCACTAACTTGGAGGCCTCCGTATTTCCTCCATTCATCCTTCTTCAAAATCTCCCTTTACATTCACTCCTCCTTTTCATCCCCTTTACCTTCTCTCCCCCACCCCCCTTTACCTCATCTTCTTTACCTTATGACAGAAACATATTAAGTTTAAAGTGACATTCCATCCGATTTCATTGTAACTGAACAATGAAAACTGAACAATGAAAATGAACTATTCTCTCTTTCTTCATTAGCGTTCTTATACTCTGTCTTACTTTCTTGATATTCTGTTTCATTCCATCCTCAAACAATTTCTACACCTTTATCCTAATTTCTTTTAATTTTCCTCCATTTCTTACAAAAAAAGAATGATGTGCAAATTGTTAAGACGGCATGTAAAATGTATTTATAAGAGCTAATATGGGATTATTTTACTTGGGATCAGTGTTGGGTGTAAGTAATAAGTACTAAGTGTACTAAGTAATGCGTTACTGTAATTAAATTACTTATCCACTGAAAAAGTAAAGTAAGGGATTACTGTTCATTTTTAGGTAATTTAATTACAGTTACTTATTTACAGTATGTAACGCAAGTACATTATAAGTTCAACAGTTCTGTTTAAATCAATATTCAATTTAAAACCTAAATTTGTCATCTAAAAGTAAAAGTGAACTCTGCCTTTTTAAAATCGTTATGTGTAGTGCAGTTGCGCATGAGTTCTCAACTGTCTGAAGATTGACCGTCAATGATTGTGACTGTCTGTCAGAAGCGAGTGGCGAGTTTTGCAGAATGAAAATAATCCAATTACTTCACTTTTTTGACACAGGTAGGCAAGAACATTACGGTAAAATGTAAGCTATATATGTCCTAGGGAGAAAAAACTGTGAGCGCTGTCTGAGAGACGGTCTTCAGTCAGTGCACTCTCGACCAAAGCACACACATAGCCGCCTCTCGTGAGTGTCAAATTTTCGCGGTTTATTACACATAAACGTTTAAATACACACACAGTTATATCAAAATGCCTGTCTTGGCATATATTCGTGTTGGTTATGTGAATGTGAACAGTATGTGTAACAGTATTGTCTCCGTCCATTAGGTCTTAGTGACAGCAGCCTTTAAAACATGCTACTGTATTATAAATGATAATCAAACAACAAAAGAAAAGCTTTAATAAGGATTAATCTATATTTAATTTATACAGTTATGACTATGCAGAGTTATTTTATATTTGATTATTCAGTTTATGTGGTATTTTTACTTACTACTATTAGACCTACCTGAAAAAAAAATAGCATTGTTTTATTTGTATTTGTATATATCTTTACCGTGGTATCGACTTTGGTATCAAGTATTGTGCCCTTTTGGTGGACTACTGGATTTTTGGTATAGTGACATCCCTATTTGTTACTAAAAAAAAAAAAAAAAAAAAAAAAGTAAGTATTATAAATAAATAAAAGTACTATAGTATATGTTTTAATAAAGTTAAAATGTTTTATAAATGGCTAAACTGATCCATGTCTGACTAAATTATTAAAAGAGTTTCCTTTCTATTGTCTATCCGGTCAAGGTTTATAGGGATTTTAAGAAGTAATTAGTAAGTTACTTATTGAGTAATTAAATTACTTTTCAGACAGAGTAATTAGAAAAGTATTTTAAATACAACATTGATGATGTAATTAGTAATTAATTACTTTTTTGAAGTAACTTACCCAACAATGCTTGGGATAAATGGTACAGATTAGACCACTCTTTAAAATGTATAAGCATGTTAAAAGGGGCAGTTAAAGAAAAGTATTTTTGATTAGTTTTATGTAACATCGAAGTACAGTCTTTTGCTAACAAGACTGTACTTTAATGTACAGCACCTTTAATGGTTCAATAGTTCTAATAAATGATTCTCCAGTCTATGAGCCGGTCACTAGTTGAGCTACTCTCTTCACACAAATAAGTGAAATAATACTTTTAACACTTTCCACATCGTATTATATTACAGGTGCTGGTCATATAATTAGAATATCATCAAAAAGTTGATTTATTTCACTAATTCCATTCAAAAAGTGAAACTTGTATATTATATTCATTCATTACACAAAGACTGATATATTTCAAATGTTTATTTCTTTTAATTTTGATGATTATAACTGACAAATAAGGAAAATCCCAAATTCAGTATCTCAGAAAATTAGAATATTACTTAATACCAATACAAAGAAAGGATTTTTAGAAATGTATGAGTATGAACATGAAAAGTATAAGCATGTACAGCACTCAATACTTAGTTGGGGCTCCTTTTGCCTGAATTACTGCAGCAATGCAGCGTGGCATGGAGTCGATCAGTCTGTGGCACTGCTCAGGTGTTATAAGAGCCCAGGTTGCTCTGATAGTGGCCTTCAGCTCTTCTGCATTGTTGGGTCTGGCATATCGCATCTTCCTCTTCACAATACCCTATAGATTTTCTATGGGGTTAAGGTCAGGCGAGTTTGCTGGCCAAATAAGAACAGGGATACCATGGTCCTTAAACCAGGTACTGGTAGCTTTGGCACTGTGTGCAAGTGCCAAGTCCTGTTGGAAAATGAAATCTGAATCTCCATAAAGTTGGTCAGCAGCAGGAAGCATGAAGTGCTCTAAAACTTCCTGGTATATGGCTGCGTTGACCTTGACCTCAGAAAACACAGTGGGCCAACACCAGCAGATGACATGGCACCCCAAACCATCACTGACTGTGGAAACTTTACACTGGACCTCAAGCAACGTGGATTGTGTGCCTCTCCTCTCTTCCTCCAGACTCTGGGACCCCGATTTCCAAAGGAAATGCAAAATTTACTTTCATCAGAGAACATAACTTTGAGTCCAGTCCTTTTTGTCTTTAGCCCAGGCGAGATGCTGTCTGTTGTTCAAGAGTGGCTTGACACAAGGAATGCGCCAGCTGAAACCCATGTCTTGCATACGTCTGTGTGTAGTGGTTCTTGAAGCACTGACTCCAGCTGCAGTCCACTCTTTGTGAATCTCCCCCACATTTTTGAATGGGTTTTGTTTCACAATCCTCTCCAGGGTGCGGTTATCCCTATTGCTTGTACACTTTTTTCTACCACATCTTTTCCTTCCATTCACCTCTTTATTAATGTGTTTGGACACAGAGCTCTGTGAACAGCCAGCCTCTTTTGCAATGACCTTTTGTGTCTTGCCCTCCTTGTGCAAGGTGTCAATGGTCGTCTTTTGCACAACTGTCAGCAGTCAGCAGTCAGCAGTCTTCCCCATGATTGTGTAGCCTACAGAACTAGACAGAGACCATTTAAAGGCCTTTGTAGGTGTGTTGTGTTAATTAGCTGATTAGAGTGTGGCACCAGGTGTCTTCAATATTGAACCTTTTCACAATATTCTAATTTTCTGAGATACTGAATTTGGGATTTTCCTTAGTTGTCAGTTATAAGAACATTAAAAGAAATAAACATTTGAAATATATCAGTCTGTGTGTAATGAATGAATATAATATACAAGTTTCACTTTTTGAATGGAATTAGTGAAATAAATCAACTTTTTGATGATATTCTAATTATATGACCAGCACCTGTATATTTTTACAGTATTAAATTTTTTATTATTATTATTTATTTATTTTTACAGTAAATAAGTTATAAAAGGCACTGAAGTGTTTTTGTGTTTGTGCCTCCTTACAAACCACCCTTTCTTTTAAAAGATCCTGTTCCGCACATAATTTTTCATACCAGTCCATGTTTGTTGCTTCAAAGCTGCTGGCTCTGCGTGGATGCATCTTTCACAGTCTTGCTTACCAGGAACTTTTCATGTCTTGATGAACTTCATCATGTGTCTCTCTACTGCTTTTACCTCACTGTCCTCCCATTTTTGGAGTTTTGAAGAACCTATGGAATAATTAAAAATGTAATTCTCATTACAACTAAATCAGTGAGTATGCCCAAATCAACGCTGTGTCCTAATGTGTAGATTTTTCTGAATTTTGAAAAGCCCTTGGATGGATATTGCTGCATGGAGCTTATTCATGATTATTTGACTATTATTGTGTGTGTAGTTTAGAGATTATTCTTACCTTGATCCTCTTGTGAAACAGACTGATCAGATTGAACAGGTGGATCAGTCTCTGCTGGTGGCGTTGTCTGAGATGCGTCACTGTAAACCTCCTCATCACTTGACATAGAATCACCTTGAGCCTCAAGTTGCTCTAAACAATTAATTGATAAAAAAAAAAAAAACAGTTTATTGATTATACTTTGCAAAACAATGTACATAATCATATGTCACAGATGCTAATATATACAGCACAGACACACAGACAGTCCAAGTATACTATTTTGGTCGATTTCAATGTCGTCAAGTTTCTTTCCTTTGAAGTCAGACAGTGTTCCTTTCTCCATGGCCATTAGGACTTTATTAATTTTTGCCAGCTGCAGTGTCGAAGGCTTGAGGAGCACAGGAACCGTTCTCCCCCGTTTACCACGGATCTCAACTCTGGTGAAGTGCAGGCACAGCTTCCTCTCAAACTCAGACAGATGGCGATGTCTTCGTGTAGCTCAGAAAAAATCCCTGATTTTAAAAGCTGACAAAAGCATCCGGGACACCTCACCTTCTCTTCTTCTGTTGAACAGGATGACCTGGGACAGTATGACCTTGGCTAGAGCAGCATAGCTGTCAGCAGAAGGGCAGGTTCTGAGCTTACTTACCCAGCCAGCACAGCTATGTGGGGCCCAGATGGGTATCACCTGGGCTGTCTAATTGGGGCCCAGCCGGTTTTGTCCACAGTTTCCATGGGTTAGCCCAGATTAAATGAACACTGCTCAGTGTGCACACCATAGGCTGTTAAATATAACACAGAAACATGCTGGAGTTAATGAGATAATTAGGTGATAACAAGCAGAATCACTGAAGGACAGAGGAACAACAAGAGCTACGACTTTAGCCACGGCCTTAGATGAAATCAACTGAAGATAAAAGACATTAAATCTCTCAAGATCTGATTAAACATCTCCACAAACAGCATTACCAGCTTCACTTATTACTAACCAGATTGACTTTATTTCTGATATACATCTACAAAAGTTGTTATTGAGAATTACCAGAGGTTTAGATGTTCATGATTTGTTAAAAAATAATAGTTTGGTTTGATGTCACCATTATCGAGGTCAGTGTTTGCTTCAGTTAGGCAGTTTTACTCTTGATAGTGTTACTGTTTCTCTGGCTGCTATAGCTGTTTGTTATGACAAGAAAAACAATGTGATAAGAATGTAATCATCCTTTAGTGGCTTAATTTACTGATCTAATCCCTGAGCTTTTTATGAGCAAAATGTTATTAACTTTGTGCTGGATCTCTTTTAAAATTACAACAATAAAACAGTTATAATCAGAAAAAAACATTCATTAAACACTTCAAACCTCCTGACAGACTTACTTACACAGACATCAAGAATCAGCGTATGAATCTCAACAATGGTGACATGCTTCATGCCACAATGCATTCTGGGTGCCTCATACAAAACTCACCCATGGCTCCCAGAATGCATTGCGGCATGAAGCATGTCACCATTGTTGAGATTCATACGCTGATTCTTGATGTCTGTGTAAGTAAGTCTGTCAGGAGGTTTGAAGTGTTTAATGAATGTTTTTTCTGATTATAATTGTCTTTTATTAATATTATTAATTCTGCTGTGGATTTAAATGCTTTCTTCCCAGTGCTGTGTAATCTGGAAACCATGAGAAACATTGTTCCATGAACACAAAGTGTAGGCTAAGTGTAACATAGTAACACTAACAGAAATAACTTGTGGCAGAAATGGTCTAATGTTTTTGAGTGCTTTTATGTGCTTCACACAACTTTTCCCAGCATTTCAAAGCTTTAAATGTTGCCCAATTTGAATGTTATTTTTAAAGTGATGTCAAAAACATTATTTGTTCATCCTTCATAGTTTGTCCCAATTTGTAAAGCTTACAAATGTTAAAAAAAAAAAAAAAAAAAGAAAAAGTTTCACAATGTAGGAAAGAAAACACTTATTAAAAAAGACAATAAATTACCACTGTAGTAGATGCTGCAGAGGAGCACTTGTTGGCTTATTAGCCATTTCCACACCCTAGTATATATTTGTAATATTTATTAAATATAATAAAATAAAAGTTAATATTATCTGCATCTCAACTCAAGCTTAGTGCTTTTCTGTCAGCCCTCACAGCTCTGCCAAATAAATCAGGGGCTAATGGCACCGGTGCTACTGCCCTCAAATGTTAATCTGATTCTCAAGGTCAGAAAAGTAATAACAATGTTAAAAGAATGTCGTCTGTGGTATATTTTCAAGAAATGCCGCAAATATTGCCGCAAATTTTGAGAAAAGCCATCGCAAATTTAGTCATTTTAGGCCGCAGAAATAAGAAAAAAGTCCTTTCACCTGATGTTATTGAGGCAATTTTAAATGCTAGGGCTCCCTTCACTAGATCAAGTTAAGCCAACAAATGGGGTGTCTTTGGGCCTGTTTACATCTGGTCACTTCATGCATTTTCTCTGATCAGATAGCTATCCGATCGTGAAAAGACCAGGTCTAAATGCCCTCCGAAACGCATTCAAGACAGATATAAATCCGATCACTCAAACCACTTCAGGAGGTGGTCTGGGATGCATTCCAGTCAAAACTGAACAGGTCTAAATGCATCTGGTTGTTGAATCCACATATGTAAATTTAACTCCTCCCAAAAATACTAAAAAATAAACGTGTGAGAGTGTGTTATGGGCTAAATAACATGTTATAGCCAGATATGACAGCGCCACTGCAGCATGCATCTCTTCAGCAAGACAACGCGCAAACTGCCGCGAATCAAACTGAAAGTAAGTCTTAGGCATTTAAAACACAATCTTCATTAAAAGTAATGAGACTAAATGATCTTACCAGTGCTGTTGCTGTGCTCTCTCCTATTGCGTCTTTGATTTTGAAATAAGCTGATGATCAATAAAATACAGCTCATATTTCTTGCTTTCTGTGATGTGAACCCCATGAAATCTGCATATAGCTTGGGAATTGAAGACCGGTTCTATATCAGTTTTGCGAAGACACATTTATGTGGCCATTTGTAAATGCAATCGTTTTTATAAATCAGATAGCTATCCGATCAGAGAAAATGCATGAAGTGACCAGGTGTAAACAGGCCCTTTGAAAGATGGTGTACTGCACACAATGCAGATCCAGTTAATTGCCAGATTGCTACAGTTCTGGACTTCCTGCAGGAAAAACGTATCAACAGGTACATGCCCCGGCACTCTCAGGGTTTATGTGGCCGCTCTACTCGGCTTGCCACGCTCTGATTGATGGGGTGCCTTTGGGCAAGCATGTCCTGCTCTCTTGCTTTGTTCGAGGAGCTAGGCGGCTGAGGCCCCCTGTTAGAACCAGGATCCCTTCAAGCAATAGTCCTAGAGGGCCTGGTTGAGACCCCCTTTGAACCAATCAGTTTCTGACAAGCTGTTAACTCTGAAAATTGTTTTCTTAATGGCTATAACTTCTCTAAAAAGAATTGGGGACTTGCAGGCTCTGTCCATTGTACCATCCTGTTTAGACTTTGCCCCAGGAATGGTGAAAGCTATTTTGCATCCTCATCCTGACTATCTGCCTAAGGTTCCTTTCTCAAATTGCATCTGGTCACTCTCGAAGCCTTCTACCCTCACTGTAACCCTGTTCCCTGAAAAAGCGGGAATGGGAAGCTGCGCTTTATTGCTGCTCTGGGATGTCCCAGGGCTGCTCTTCAGACAAAATATCTGCAGATGCACCTGCGGCACATCTAATTATAGCCTCGCCTACGATGCATTCCAGTGACGTCACGCAGGCTATAAATATAGGTCAATTTCATTTACGTTGTTTTACACATATATTCACAGCTGGTCACGACTAAAGACGTTCCCATAGCGCTGATAAAGCGCAGCTTCTCGTTCCCGCTTTTTCAGGGAACAGGGTTACAGTAAAGTAACCCAGGGCGTTATTTCATTTTCCGTTTTAGATATGGACTACATCAACAGTACACAGACGGAACAGAAAAACGGCACGAATGTCAGCAGTGTGTTCACGCATCAGGTTCTACCTGTGCTCTACTCCATCATCTGTGCTTGTGCCTTCATTCTCAATGGACTTGCCGCTTGGATCTTCTTCAAGGTTCCCAGCTCCTCAGCTTTAGTCGTTTACATAAAAAACATGGTGGTGGCAGACATTCTGATGCTGTTTACCTACCCGTGGCATGTGGAGGGTGATCTTGGTTACGGCGGCTTGCAGTTGAAGCTGATAGTTTGCCGCTACACAACTATGCTTTTTTTACCTCAGCATGTACACGGGAATAACCTTTATGAGTCTCATCAGCTTGGAGCACTACTTCAAAATCGTCCGCAGCACCTCCGCTGTGTCTTCCCTTCAGTAGCGAAGGCTTTCACATTGCTAGCTTGGGGCGTCATGATGTTCTTCATGCTGCCCAACACCATATTAACCAACCAGCCCATGCCTGAAGTTTTTTCCTGCATGGCCCTGAAAAGTAAACTGGGTCTGTGCTGACATAAAAATTTCAGTCCTCTTCAGCGTTGGAATCTTCTGGGTGGCATTCATGCTGATGGTATTTTTCTACATCTCCATCGCCTGTCATGTGTACCGCTCTTACAAACGGGTGCATCGGGACAGCAGTGTGGCAGGACGACAGTCAAATCGAAGCATCTTTAGTTTGCTGGCCATGTTTGTCTTCTGTTTTGTGCCCTACCACGTTTGTCGCTTACCCTACACGCTTAGCCAAAGAAGGTCCAAAGCTGGTTTTAGTGAGCACAACAACTTCATTCTCTTCCTTTCTGTCCGCTTTTAACTTCTGTTTGGATCCTGTCATTTACTTCTTAATGTGCAGGACAGAATCACTTTTGCAAAACATGTCTTCTGTAAACTGAAAAGGGGGCATCAAACAATGCGATCTCAGAATTCAGGCACATGGCTGGTTGTAGGTTTAGGCCTGCCGGCCTGGGCCAACAGGCCACCCAGCAGGATATGATTTGAGTCAGTTGCAGGAGCAAGAGAGAGAGAGAGGGCAGAACTGTGCGGGGGCTTTTAACCTCTGGTGATGGCCTCTCCTCCTAGGGGTTCAGTGGGCCAATCATACCCAAGTTTTCGAAGGGAAAGTTTACGATCCTTTGTCTTGAGCAGATTGTTTGCATATCTAACTGGATTGGTTACAGATGACGAAGAAACTATTAAAGATTCTTGTAATACTGATATATTGCACAGGTATCGACATATCATATACACAAGCATTTAAATCTTTAAAATACAAACTTGGTATAAGTGAGGTTACATAAACCATTGGTTCTTATCATAAAATATGCATAAAACAAAATACCATACAAAAGACACTACAAGACAGCCATAATCATACACACAATGTCCTGGGATGCATGTTCCTTTATAGATCAGTCTGTCTATAAATTGAGGCTGAAGAGTCTGTTTTTACAGGCTTTGTGTCTTCACTGTGGCCTGATTAGAGTAAATTTGGAGCAGAGTTCCGAATTCTTTTAAGTCGCAAACACCATGGCAACCAGGGGTCTGGTTCTAATACATTGGGGGTTGCCACAGACACCTTGGCACCTTGGTGCAGAATTTTTAAAGATTATATGTTAAACATAACACATATTTGTGTCTGATTTGACCAGATGCTACAACGATCATGCCAATAAACCTTTAAACCTTTGACAAAATCACACCGTAACATTCAAATCTGCTTTGGTGCTGACCCAGAGAAAGCATTTATCACGTGTAGGTATGAAACAGCTTCACAAACAGTCATTTCAACCACACAGTATTGTTATTTCTGTGTTTCTTGTTAATTAATAGATCCATGTCGCACAGTGTGATTTGTAATGATCTTATAGGATTGCTAAAATCGTGCAGTGTATTCCGGGCTTAAGTCTTGGAAAACAACGACAAATTGAGGGACGTAAAATCCCAGCATTTGATTATTTTATTAATTTTTGTTACACACACGCACACACTAATTATGTTAAAAAGTCTGAGATTTTTTTGTTATAATCCTTATTTCATAATGTTACATCTCACCCCAGGGACTATTACAACTATTGTAACATTTCACTCCCAGTGTTTGAAACTAAGCCATACATTTTCTGTTTTTGCTGCAAAGATAACAGCTATGTCATTTAATAGCTGACACTTGCAACTAGTTTTAATCACATTTTGAATGCACTGGTCAAGTCAAGTCAAGTCACCATTATTTATATAGCGCTTTTTACAATGTAGATTGTGTCAAAGCAGCTTTACAGTGATAACTGGTACATTATTTTGGCTGCACAGCAGCTCGTAAGGAATAGTGTCAATGCAGGCAGATCAAAGCACTGTTGAATATCAAATGTCAATTGTCAAGTGTCCCCAACTAAGCAAGCCAAAGGCGACAGCGGCAAGGAACCCAAACTCCAACAGGTGACATCAGGTGGCAAACAGGTGTTAAAATGGAGAAAAAACCTTGGGAGAAACCAGGCTTAGTCGGGGGGCCAGTTCTCCTCTGGCGAACAGTGCTTTGTTACGACTCAGGCTGCTATCATAAGTCAGATATGATCGCAACATTCAAAGTGTTCAGTTCCATCCAGTTGGGGATCGTATTCATCACACCGGTATGGACGGTTGTTGAGGAGATGTGCCACTGGTTGTCATGTTGATGAGGCCTTCATAGTGGATGATCTAGTTGACTCAATCTCTGCTGATACTAGATGCCATTCTTCTTCTGATGTAACGAGTACATCTGGTGTTACCAGAGTACACTGGCTTAAAAGAACTCCAAGATTTGGACAGAAATGTCAAAAATGTTACAACCATACAATGTGTTCCCCTCCACATCTAGCACATATTTCCTTTGCATCGTCCTGCAGTGTGTCCCATTCTTTGGCAAATAAAACATGGCATTGGGGCTGGGAAATACTCCCTAACATCATAACTCAAGTAACACATCTGTATTTTCTTAGGCATAGCCTTTTCAACCTCCAGGTTTACTGAAGCTATCACTTATCATTCCCTTTCATTGCATTTGTAATCTTGTAGCGTTCATCACCTTTTCTCCTTTCACTTCCCAAATTATCTCATCCATCATCATTGTTAACAGTAGACCTACATCATAAATAGCACCTTTAAGTGTAGCTGCATTTCCAGGGATATGTGCATTAATTCTCTTATTAATTTTTCTCTTTGCAGTTTATCTTTAGCAGAAAATTAGTAGCCTCCTGTTGCTTAAATATTTAGCAAACTTTTTTACCCACTTCTTTTTCAATAGCTTTAGTCAGCTTTAGTGGATGAAAGTGCACCCCTTCTTCTTTTTTTTTTTTTGAAAGTTATCATCACTGTCAATTCCTCTTACCTCACACCTAGTTTTTTGTTTGTCACCCATCTCCAAGTTCAAAATTGAACTTTCAGAACTATTACATCTATTTTTTCTCTTTCTAGTTGCATCCTGCCAAGACATTATCATCACTATCAACTTCTGCACTTTCACCCATGATCGTTACATCCACGGTACAATTGTTGCTAATGCTGCCAAAGCTCAGTCATGTCTCCTAATTCACGTGTCGAAACCAACTAAAAAAAATAGACTGCATCCCAATTTGCCTACTTATACTGTGCCCTAAAGGTATGTACTGTTTTTGTTAAGAAAAAGTACATACTTTTGAGTGTGTAGCAGAAGAGCTTTGGGACATACTACTTCATCATAATTTAATGGACAGCTCTGTTGCTTAGTTACATGCATCCTGTCACTGTTTAAACTGCCATCATTCATCTTATCACATTTAAAATCCTCCAATTTTATTTAATTTTCTACAGTTTCGGAGAGAAATGTAGTAAAACGTTGATCTGTAGAGAACATGTAGAGAACTCTCCTCATGTGTTTGCAATTTGCATAATGATGCATTTAAAAGTTAATGACCAAATTTATCCTTACAAAAATTCACAATGCTGTTGCAGATGAAATATATTATGGATAACATTGAATAAATATCTTTTCGTGAGGTTAGACGCTGATTATTAATCACTCAAATTCCTTTCTTGTAAACCTCTCTACTTAACCATACAACAATACAAACATAGATGCCTCATTAGCGATTGTCAGTCCAAATCTAATTATTTGTGTATTAGATTGGGATCTGATCTAAAATTTATAAATAATCTTCCTGATCAGTTTCATCGTTTTAGCATACCAGACAGCTTAGAAGACCTCGATGTTGCAACAGAAACTATTGACTCTGTCTTTTCCAGCACATTAGACTCAGTTGCTCCTTTGCGCCTAAAGATTAAGGAAATTAGTCCAACGCCGTGGTACAACGAGCACACTCGGGCCCTTAAGGGAGCAACCAGAATATGGAGCACAGCTGGAAGAAAACAAAACTAGAAGTTTTTTGCATTTCGTGGAGAGAGAGAATGATTAAGTACAGAAAGACCTTAAAAACTGCTAGAACTGCTTATTTTTGAAATCTTTTAGAAGAAAATAAACAACCCTAGGTATTTATTTGACACAGTGGCTAAATTAACAAGAAATTTTGTAATTAACAACTTCTGATGTTTCCAAACAGCACAGCAGTAATGACTTTATGAACTTCTTTACTTGCAAGATTGACAATATTAGAGAGAAAATTATAACCATGCAACCGTCTACTACATTATCGTGTCAGACAGTGTATTGTAGTGTCCCTGAGGAAAAATGTAATTCATTCGCTGCTTTAGGAGAAGAAGAATTGTCTAAACTTGTTAAATCATCAAAATCATAGACCCTATACCTACTAAGCTATTGAAAGTACTAGGACCGTTGCTTTTCACTCTGTACATGCTACCCTTGGGAGACATCATTGGAAGCATGGTATTAGTTTTCACTGTTATGCTGATGATACTCAGCTCTATATTTCTTCGCGCCCTGACGAAATTTACTAACTCACAAAATTAACGGAATGCATTTCTAGCATCTGTAAAACCGCATTCTTCCATCTTAAAAATATATCTAAACTACGACATATGCTCTCAAAGACAAATGCAGAACAGTTAGTTCATGCGTTCATGACCTCAAGGCTAGATTACTGTAATGCTCTACTGGGTGGTTGCCCTGCTCGCTTGATAAATAAACTACAGCTTGTACAAAATGCAGCAGCTAGAGTTCTTACTAGAACTAGGAAGTATGACTATATTAGCCCAGTCCTGTCAACACTGCATTGGCTTCCTGTTAAACATTGTATAGATTTTAAAATCTTGCTAATTACTTACAAAGCACTAAATGGTTTAGCTCCCCATTACCTGAGTGAGCTCTTAAAGCATTATAGTCCTTCATGTCTATTGCGATCTCAGAATTCAGGCCAGTTGATAATACCTAGAATATCAAAATCAACTGCAGGCAGTAGATCCTTCTCCTATTTGGCACCTAAACTCTGGAACAATCTTCCTAGCATTGTTTGGGAAGCAGACACACTCTGTCAGTTTAGATCTAGACTAAAAACGCATCTCTTTAACCTGGCATACACATAACACATTATCAACTTATGTTTTCAAATCCGTTAAAGGATTGTTAGGCTGCATAAATTAGGTCAGCTGGAACCGGGAACACTTCCTGTAACACCAGATGTACTCATTACATCAGAAGAAGAATGGCATCTACGCTAATATTAGTCTCTCTGTTTATCCCAAGGTTTACCGTAGTCGGCTGGATCCGGGCCGTATCCAGGTGAGATCAAGGACCTGCGCCTTGACACGACCACAACGCAGCCCTGAAGTGTCAGCAGAGATTGAGTCAACTAGATCATCCACTGTGAAGGCCTCATCGACACGACAGCCAGTGGCACAGTTCCTCAACAAACCGTCCATACTTGCGTGATGAATACGATCCTCAACTGGATGGAACTGGAATAAATACTTTGACTGTTGCGATCCCATCTGACTTATGATTCAGGCAGCTATCATAAAGCACTGTTTGCTGTTGGCCAGAGGAGAACTGGCCCCCCGACTGAGCCTGGTTTCTTCCAAGGTTTTTTTTCTCCATTTTAACATTTGCCACCTGTTTGCCACCATTGTATGCGAACTGAACTGAGCTGGATGATGACATCACTGTTTACTCCAGTGCTGATATAGATAAATTAACTAAATGAATAACTATTGATTCTTACATCGGAATTAATCAATACTGAATTTACTTAAGATGGATAATGACACCATTTTCTTTAAGAGCTGCTGTGCAGCCAAAATTATATTCCAGTTATCACTGTAAAGCTGTTTTGACACAATCTGCATTGTTAAAAGCGCTATATAAATAAAGGTGACTTGACTTGACAAAACAAAGTCTGCAGCTAACATTAAAAAATTAAAACAGTAAAAAAAATTAACAGTAAAAGTAAAAACATTAAAACCTGTAATATTGAGTTCATATACATATTGATATGTAATATCGAATTCATATAAAAACACAAACCATCCTCTCCTGTGAAAATTTTTCCCATTTCTTTAGGAATTTTAATCTTGGCGGTTTCACGACCAGAAGCTGAGCAATGTTGTGGCATCATTTGGCTCGTTTGAGATGAGCAAAACCTGCGCAGAACTGATCACCGGTGATCATCATGAGATGCCTGCCGGTTAGAAATGTGTCCAAGTGTGGTCCGACTTGCTCTGATGTCAAGCTGACGTAAGTCAAAAAACTCTTGAGAAGGCGAGGCGGCCTTGTCGGATTCTTCAGTCAGACACAGTTGCTCTCCACCGACTGCGCTGATCAAAAGCATGAGGGGAAACAACTTGCTGATGACACGTCTTGTTCATTATATCAGTTTTCATATAAAGGCAAACAGAACTTAAATTACATCCAGTTTATCAGCAACACATCACATGGGTGTGAATCCCGCAATATCCGCCTTTGATCTAGGAAGTGTCTGATCCACTATGAGAAGAGAGAATTGTTCGTCTTGCCTGCACTTTTTAGACGTCCAGCAAGGAGGAGCTACAGGTCACATCCAGCGAGGAGGAGCTAGGTCAAGGTCAAGGTTTATTTATATAGCACCTTAAAACAACACGAAGTTTGACCAAAGTGCTTGACAAACAAAACAAAAAAGACACATGAAAAACAAGACCATAAAATTATTCAATCCAAAAAAATAAAAGCAGAAACATTTATAATAGCAAAACATGGTCATAAGTACATCATAACACTACGGCCCCTAGAAATTTTAGGAATGCATACAAAATAAAATCCAATTATAAGAAAGCCTGAGAGAAAAGGTAGGTTTTAATTGATGCTTTGAAAACACTTAATGAAACTCTAATCATCAAAGGAAGTGTGTTCCAAAATTTTGGAGCATAAACTGAAAAAGATCTGTCTCCTTTTGTTTTCAAGCGTGATTTCGGAACATTTAATAACAGCAGAGCTGCAAATCTAAGTGATCTCTGAGGAGAATAAAGACTTAGAAGTTCTGATATATAATTAGGGGCAAGTCCATGTAGAGATTTAAACACATTAATTAAAACTTTAAAATAGATTCTTTGTTTCACAGGGAGCCAATGAAGAGAGGCCTGGATCGGTGAAATATGCTCCCTCTTTTTTGTCCCAGTGAGGAAGCGAGCTGCAGCGTTTTGGACAATCTGTAATCGTGAGAGTGATGACTGACTGATTCTGGCATACAAGGCATTGCGACAATCAAGCCTTGTGGAAATAAAAGCGTGAATAACGGTCTCCATATCCTTAAAAGAAAGAAGGTGCTTTAACTTTCTAAGTAGCTTTAGCTGGAAGAAACTAGCCCTGACCACTGAATTT
The DNA here is from genome assembly GCA_037101425.1 of Elopichthys bambusa. Classification (NCBI taxonomy): domain Eukaryota; kingdom Metazoa; phylum Chordata; class Actinopteri; order Cypriniformes; family Xenocyprididae; genus Elopichthys; species Elopichthys bambusa. Next base: position 4,415,152 of record CM074444.1, read on the forward strand.
ATTTGTTTGTCAAATTTCAGATCAGAGAGATTTTTAACATAAGAATAATTTTTTTGACTGAAGTTGACCCAAACTAACACTGTATTTGTCAGTCTGCGACTTTGAGCCAAATATGATAACCTCTGTCTTGTTTTAGTTCAACTGAAGAAAATTTTTAGCCATCCATTCTTTAATGTCCTTTAAACATGCTAACAGGAAAAAAACAGAATCACTACCAGAATCTAATGGTAAATATTAGATTATCATCTGCATGATGTGATAGGAGATCTTATGACGCTCAAAAATCAAACCTAGAATCAAACTCTGTGGCACCCCACAGGTGATTGGCAATGGGGATGATGAAAATTCTCCAATTTCTACAGATATACTCCTATTTGAAAGGTAAGACTTGAACCATCTTAAGGCAGCATCACAGCTACCAGCCTCGTGATTTAATCTTTTTAACAGAATACAATGGTCTACAGTGTCAAAGGCTGCGCTTAAATCCAACAAAACAAGGAGTGCACAATTTCCAGAGTCGACTGATAACAAAATGTCATTTGTCACTCTTAATAGGGCAGACTCAGTACTGTGCTTAGCTTTAAAGGTAGACTGAAAAAGATATAAGATGTTTTTTTAAATTAAATATGGTGTAAGTTGATTTAAAACCACTTTTTCCAGAACTTTCAGCAAAAAGGGGCAACTTAGAAATGGGTCTGTTTTTTGTTTTTTTTTAGCAAGGGGTGAACTACAGCATGTTTTAAACAGTGCTACTATGCAGAAGCATTTATAATGGGAAGTACACTAGGTAGAACAGCATCTAATACCTAAATAGGACAGCAGGAATAGTATCAAGAGAACAAGTGGTTAATTTCATATTAGAAATCACAACCAGCAAATCGGAGTGAGATATAGTCTGAAAAGCATACAGACTAGAAGAACTGATCTGTGAATTATAACAACTTTTAGATGGTGGTGATCAAATCTGAGATCTAATACCAACAATCTTTTCTATGAAGAAGCTGCAGAACTTCTCACACAGATCTGCACTTGGAACTAAACCAGATGAAATATGAGGATTCAACACCGAGTTTAAAGTAGAAAATAAAATCTTCGGGCAATGGGAGTTTTTTGCAATCATACTGGAAAAATAATTAGCCCTTGATAAAGAAACAGCTTCCTGATACTGAGACAGGCTAGCTTGCAAAAGTTGATAAGAAATTTGTAGTTTGTCCCGTTTCCATATTCTTTCTGCCCTTCTACATTTTTTTCCTTAAAGCTCTAATATCTTCTAATGGATCTACATTAGTAAACATTAAAACTGTTTACTGCACAGGTAGTTCCAATCAGTTTGCATAGACACTTCACAGTGTCTTCCCAAAATCAATGACAGCTTTAACTGTGGCAAGACCATGGTATAAGCAGGGTAATCCATGCCTAGGTGTGCATTAATCACTCCTGTTCCCTTTCAAGGGAACTCGCGTTGCGTTGAGAAATTGACGCTGTGGGAATGCGACGCGTGATGTCGTCATGAAGCACGTGTGAAATCCGTCCAATAGTGTGACGAGAAGTCAGAGGCGGGTGACGTCATGACCAGGAAACTATACATTTGCATTCTCAACTACATCAGCGATTGGTTGACATTAGCCCAATCGCAACAGGTGTGTCATTACAAATAGCTGTCACTGAGAATACTTCTTTCTCTGAATAAGTAATGGATGTGTGCAGTTCACATCAGTTTTAAGGTTTCCAAACATAGTTATGAATGGATTTGTGTGGATCATTGTGATCCCCCTTCCCCCCTCTGCCACTGCTCTTGCCTCCAAAAAGTCCTAAAGAAGTTTTATGGTGGTTGGCTTAAACCTTAGGGATTAGTCTCATAATGGGTGCAGGGCAGAAACTGCATGTGGACCAATGAGAAGTCCTGTTTTCCCAGGCTTGGTACCAGAGGTCTTCTTCTTGGAGTGTAGCATGAGGTAGATCTCACTCAGATCTCTGAGGTCTCTTCTAAATTCTTAAGGAGACAAATGTGTGAGCTCCAGAGTCTCTAGCTAAAGAGAAAAATCTGAGCACAGCTTGTGTGATGTTGAAATTTCATTTGAAACTTTGGAAGAGACAAATATTAGACCACCAGAGTCTGAAACAAACTCTGCAGCAGCTAGAGTTCTTACTAGAACCAGGAAGTATGACCATATCTGCCCGGTTCTGTCAACACTGCATTGGCTCCCTATTAAACATTGTATACATTTTAAAATCTTGCTAATTACTCACGAAGCACTAAATGGTTTAGCTCCCCAGTACTTGAGCAAGCTCTTAACACATTGTAGTTCTTCACGTCTATTGCGGTCTCAAAATTCTGGCCAGTTGATAATAATAAATAATACCTAGAATATCAAAAATGACTGCTGCTGGTAGATCCTTCTCCTTTTTAGTACCTAAACTTTGGAACAGTCTTCCTAGCATTGTTTGGGAAGCAGACACACTCTGTCAGTTTATCTTGTTAGGCTGCATAAATTAGGTCAGCCGGAACCGGAACACTTCCCATAACACCTGATGTACTCGCTACATCATAAGAAGAATGGCATCTATGCTAATATTAGTCTCTCTGTTTATCCTGAGGTTTACCATAGTCTGCCAGATCCAGGCCGTATTCAGATGAGAGGAAAGGCCCTGCACCTAGACATGATGATAACGCAGCCCTGAAGTGTCAACTAAACTATCACCTGCAAAGTCCTCCTTCCCTTTCCTTTCCCTATGTATAGATATCAAAATGATTCTACTTTGCATGGATCTGCAGAAACAACTAATAATTCTTATTATTATGCTGGCCAGACAAGTAATTTGGCGATGTCACTTTGTTAAGAAATACTAAGCATCTGCGCACATACACATTCAAATGAGCATACCTATAGACTAAACACATAAATGAATGGCAAGAACGCATTAAAAGTTTTCTGTTTTCAGTTAAAAATGTGTAATTTAAGTAATTAATCAAACACAACACATGATTGTCATATTTGAAGTCATTTAGTGTAAAAAGTGTTTTGTTTCACAATGATTTAACAGGAAATCAAGACCTATTTACATGCAAGCAAAATGGGATGCCAAACAATGGGGGGGGGGGGGGGGGGGTAACTGTATGATTCATACAACAACCATGAAGCACAGATAGTGTTACATTTGTTAAAAAGAAAGTATTTATGTTATACTACACATCTTATACATATCTCATCCCTTCTAATGTGTAATGTGCTGCATATACAGTGCTGGGCTACCTTGAAGGTAAAATTAAACTAGTAACCCTTGATATTCTGAAATGTATAATGCTATTTAAATGATTGCTTCATTAAATGTATCATGTTTCTCCTAAAATAAAATTTAATACATCTGAAGATAAAGATGATACCTAAATGAGACATAAAATAATTACCTCTTAGTATCCTGAGCTTAGAGTAAACTCTTTCAGAACCATAGCCTTCTGGGCAACACACAGACATCTAGGCACAACTCCACCTCAGACAGTACAAGTTCAAGTCCCAGCTGAAGGTACTTTCCTGTCTCTCCTCCTACTGTCTTGTCCATTAAAGGTGAAAAACCTCTGAGCAATAAAATAATCCTATAATGGAGTCTTGAAAAGAATATTACAACAAGACAATAAAAAGATGTTCTATGTTTCTGATATTTCTCATGTCTCATTTGTGTCTACTTTTATTTCTCCTAAGGAATTTTAGGAGAAACATCTAAAACACTGTTGATACTAAAACTATATATATCATTATGATCTTTGAAAGATTGTACCGTATTCTATAAGTTCATCTTATATAATTCAGGTTTTTTATTATGAAAACAATTGCTTAGGTTATTATCAGTGTTTTAGTTAAATCCCATTTTCATGAGTGCAAACTGTCATTTTCCACTGCAATTTCATTCTTTTTGCACCCATTTTTTTTTTTTTTTTTTTCAGTTAAGATACTCATTGTCTGACAATAGCAAAATAATAGGGAAGCACATCACAAAGGCACATTAATACATAAACCATCTAGCCCCATGGACAGGTTTGGCAACTCCTAAAATTAAACTGGGCTCTGAAGGCCCTGCAAAACAAGAAGTAAATAAGTGGATCCAAGGAGGCATTTAGTGCTGCAAGCAGGACGGTCAGCTCCTTCAGAATGTAGAATGCATGGACTGCTAAACAGTCATGCAGCAGGCGTTTGATAAATATGTAAGGCAGTCTGACCAGATGATAGGGCACAAAGCACACGCAGAAAATGACTATTAGCACTAGCATGTTGCGCTTAGACTTTCTGAATGTTTGGCTGCTATCTGTGGTCTGTATAGAGAATTTAACTTGTCTGAGCTTTTGAAGAGTCTTACAGTATAGAAGAGTCAGAGATATCAGGACTAAAATGAAGACCACAATGATCACACAATGGATGATTTTGTAGGCCAAACTGAGCTGGAGACTGTGCCGAGATTCACAGGTAAATTCATCAAGCTTTTGATTATGACCCCAGGATGTCAGGAGAAAGAGGATCAAGTAGATGGAAGATGTGGCTAACAAGAAGAGCCAAATAGCTGCAGAAATGTAGCGGGCGGTGTGAACTGTTTGCAGAGCATGAGTCTCCAATGGTCGAACAATCTTCAGGTACCTGAAAAGAGTGTAAAGAGCACTATCAATAACACTTTACATTCAATTTCATTTATTTACATGTAATCAAAATACTGTATAATATACTCAACATTCATTCAATACCAATAATTTGTCATTTGTCTTAAAGTCTCTATTCAAATATTACAGTAGACTCGTTACAGGGAAATAGAGCAATACTGTGTGTTAAAGAGCTTTGATTTATTATGCATTTTTGGCTATTACCTTTCATGTATTGTATAATATAGCTGTTTGTGAATGTAAAAGCTCTGCAAAGTTTCAAAGATCAGTATATAAGCGTGAGTATATAATAAGCAGCAGGTGCTTTGCATATTTGCTTTTCGCTTTGGAGCCGAAATTTTACTGAGAGTGTCAACTCAGACAAGTCGTTCTTCAGGAAGGAGCCTCTGCGAGACTGGTGTTGGTGTGACAGTGCGGAGAGCAGTGGCTGCGATCTCACGAGCAAAACAAAAACAGCTGTTTTCACAAGTCTGCTGTTAATTCAAGTCTGCCTTAACATTCTGGAGTCGGCGGTATCGCCAGAGATACCACCTCGGTTTTTTTCTTACCAGCGTGAAATTGGACATATCAATTAAGAGTTACATACCATTCTAATCTGTGAAATGTCTTATTTTATTTGTGTACACTCAGAGTATAAACAAAATGTTGTGCTTTTTACAAAATAAAGAAAACATCTCAGGTTACGTATGTAACCATGGTTCCCTGAGAACAGGGAACAAGACTCTGCGCTGCAAACACTATGGGGAACGTCCCCTGACTCGGTGTCTGAAAGCCAACTATCCAATAACTCCAAAGGCAGCCCGAAGCATGGCAAGGAAACGCAGAGTCTCGTTCCCTGTTCTCAGGGAACCATGGTTACATACATAACCTGAGACGTTCCCTTTCAAAAGGGAACTTCTACTCTGCGTTGTAAACGCTATGGGGAACAATATACCCACGCCGCCATGCTTGAGGAGAGTGCCTGCTAAGAGAAATGGCTGAGACAAGGCTCCAGAGCAGTTAGAGAACTGCTTGGCAACTCCCCCTCGGGTCACACCAGGCTGTCAGTGACAGCATTCCCTTCGGCCAACAGCCCAAGCTGCACTTCAAGAAGGTCCTCCTCGGAGGTCCTACAGAAGCTGCTAAGGCGTCTGGAACCAGCTTTTCCAAGAAAAAGCAGTCCCTTTAAGGGAATGTGGCCAAGGAACTGAAGGGAACCTCGGCCAGTCTCTAGAGGGGAACGAAGTCACCCCCAATGCCACCAGGAGACTGACCTGGTCTGTCACGAGAAAAACTTAGTCTTGGCCAATCCTGTCTGAATACAGAGCCTCTAAAACGCATTCTTCATAGAAGATAGTAAGTAAGAGTGACTGCAAAGAGGCAGAAACAAACTCAAACCCATGCATCCCGGAGAGCAGAACTCAGCTAAGTGCTATGAACTCTCGTATCGAGGGGAGTACAATCCACTCATCCTAGGATCTACTCAGTGCTTAATTAACGCACTGAGGAGGCCGTGCGCTAAAGAACCCTGATCCAGGGAAGCACAAACCAGCCTGAGGCTGAATCTTAGGAGGAGGCCTGATTAAGGCCTACCACCATGATCAGCTTAGGGAGTTAAGCACTATTACAAACATAACCCTCAAAGGGAAGTACGAAGCTCACCTAACAGGTAGACCATGCAATGGGCATATACTCATGGAGGCCGAGGAGGGGCCTACAGCATGATAGTAGTTATGTGAAAAACAGAAGTCTTATACAGAAAGTGGCCTGGCTTTAGGGGCCACCCTGAACACCTGTCTTTCTGGGGTAGACAGGCGACTTCAATGGCAGCATAAGAGGCTGCAAAGTGCCCGCATGACAATCCACCTAACACAATCCAACGAGCAGTGTACTCAGTAAAAAACACCTTCTACTCTTTAAAGCAAGAGGAGTACAGCGTACGCCAACACGTATTAAGGAAGGCCTGGAGGGGCCTATAACCTCAACAGACATGTGGCATCAGCTCGTGGCACTGTTTTAGGCCCCAATGACGATAAACAACCAAAAGGACAAAAGGAGGTTGGATTTATCACTTAGGCCTCTGGCCAACAGAAGTGTATACAGATAGTTCTCAAAGAGAAATACACCCAAACATAATCCAGTGTGTTCAAACCAGGTGGCCCGTAGGCCTAGCAACCTTTAACAAACACGGCGTAAGTCTCATGGCCGTTTCTAGGAGCACAAAAGATCCACCCTAGGCGCTAGGTGGTTCTTAGCTCAACTAGATTAGAATCAGACTCAGGGAGGCAGATGTAGGTTAAACCAACCTTCAGTAAGGTTTCACTACCAAATCAACCTGAGGGGCTAGCCACTTGGAATACTCTGTAAAAAGCACCTTGTTACCCTCACAGCGAGAAGAGTACATGACTGAACTCCAAATATTACACCAGAGGCTGAAGCAGGCCTGCCTTAGTAAACACGCCTTAGTAAACACATGGCAAAAACGCTGAAAAACGCTGCCAAACATCGTGAACAGGCCTGTTAGGGCCTATCCGTCAGCGATGGGGCGTGGCCAATGGTGGCATGTTTTCCCAGGCATCCTGCAAACAAGTCGACTAGAAAAGGAGGCCTTAAGGGGCCTCCATTCCAGTATCAGGTGGCGATCAGCCTGCTCACAGATTAAAAAACATAAACTGTGCCATCATGTAAACTAAAAAGGAGGCCTGAAGGGGCCTGCCAATTCAATAACAAGTGGCTTCAGCTCGTGAATTTAAGGGAACCAATCTACAGGGAACCAGCTCTAACCCAAAAAGCGATGGGAAGCTAACTGCGACCTGCGCTAGGCTACACATTCCAACAGGCAATGTACCCTAAATATTTGTGACTAAAGGGAACCAAACAAAGCCAACATGGTCTAAGGGAGGCTATTACATGCCTACTACCTCAAACAGACACATGGCAGGGCCTGTGGCAGCGCAAACCTGTGAGAATATGTGAGCATATTATGTTCAGTTAAACAGTATTATAAAAACAACTGCTAACTAGAAGGAGGCCGAATATCATAAGGCCTACAATCCGAGTTATATGCAATATAGCTGTTAACAAGATCACTAAAAAGGGAGCCAATAGATACCAACTTTCCTCAAAAAAGTGGCTTTAACTACCCTGAGTATGCAATCCAACAGGTGATGCACTCATAAATGATGCAGTGACATAAATAAACCGCTTAACTGGGAAATATAAGTAACCAGAGTAACCAGTTAAATGGCCTCCAATATAATAGACGCCATTTTACAGCAGGAGGGCCTATTGTTATGAGAGCAGGTGCTAACCTGTGGCAGCATAAAAAGCTCACATACAAATGTAGGGCAAAAGTCTAGAACTCAAAGTAACACAAACTTGGATATACATGCTGTTTTTGAAAGGAAAAACACTCTCTGTACAGATTCTCAAATCTGATCTAAGCCCTAGAGGACAGGAGCTAAAAACTAGCAACGTCAACTCAAACATGATAAATACAAAACATCAAGTGGCTCAGAAGAAAGTCATTCCTTTAGCATGAAAGTTCTAGAAAGTGGGGCCTAGCACACACCTGCATAACTTATCTGCGCAAAGATAAGGGCCTACCGCCTGAGAAACAGCATCAGGGAGTCAAAAACAGCCTACAACCTAGCTGTTAAACTCATAATTGCACCTACACAAGCAAGGGGATAATTGGGCGTACAGCCTAAACAACTCCCTCGGGAGGAAGCCAGAACTAGGAACTACAGATCCTGAAAGGATAGTAAATACATATGGGGTTACTTCATATACCACACATCACCTAGCTCTAGCCTGGCCGCTAAGCTATAGGCCTATATACTACAAAAGGCACCATAACAAAAGCCTGATCTCTACTTCTAAATCTCATGATGAGAGAAATAAATCGAAGCTCAAAGCTAAAATGTCATAGACATATAAACTGAAGTAATGAATGCCAACTCAATACTGAAAAATAGCCGAGAGGCTACTCATATATATAGAGAAAAAACTAAGCAGCAGCCATTTTGTGGCCTGCTCAGTCAGTCTCAACACTCACTCCTAAATAGCTACATTTTACTGTTACATGTTCAGGAAATACACAGGAACAACACAAGGCCGACCTTGTCTTACCTTCCCATGGCTCGAAGACCAAAGACTCCTCCTTCACTTATTTAAAATGGGGAAAAAAAAATCCATGGTTCTAGAAGCCCAAAGAACCCTTTCAGAAAAATTTCATCATGGGCCCGGCCGTCAGCCTGACTGTTCAAAGGTGTCAACCTGAACATGCACAGTGATTTAATAAACGCCCCGGGAGGCCGAGGAAGAGGGGCGAAGGCAAATGTAGAATTACCTTCGCCAAGAGAGGGGATCGATCAGCGGCGTTTCTGGCGCCGGTGATCAATCACCTCCCTCAAGTCCATCTTCCTCTTCCTCGTATCCCGCCGCTTCTGCGACTTGCTCCGAGGTGGAGCAAGGCGCTCGAGCGGCGACACTAGACTTCTGGCCTTGCCTCAGAGCCGCAACTTCTTCCTCCTCCATTGCCATCTCCTGCTCACAGGGGCTAGCAGCCAGAAGAACACTCGCTCCTGGATCCGATGATGTCAGAGATAAGACATCATCGTCATCCAGGAGCTCATCCCCGCCAGCCGCCGCCGGAGGCTGAGAGACTATGACACCTCTCTCAAACTTGGCAGCGAGCTCCACCTGCAAGCCCCATGAGTGCAGCCGCCGCTCTGCTTCGGCACGAGCAGGGCTGGACCCACCAGGCGCAGATGTTGACGCCTCTTCCCTCGAAAAGAGGGCCAGGCGGGAACGGAGCGTTCTCATGGGAAGACACTTACAATTCACACAGACAGCGCCCTCAAGCACTGTCCGTGTGTGTTCTTCTCCCAGACAGTGTACACATAGGGTGTGCGAATCTTCCGGAGTCAAAAATCTCGGGCATGGATCCGCACACTTCCTAAAACGTTTCTCTTTGCCCTCAGACATAATCAGAAATGTACTTACAAGAATAGCAGAGTTATTCACGACAGTGGCAAGACACAAACAGTCCCGAAAGACGATGAGAAATGACTGCTTCCCCATGCACCCATTTTATACTTCCGGGTCACGCTGTATGACGTCATAGGCTGTCGCCGGCCAATAGGCAATGGAGTTATTGGATAGTTGGCTTTCAGATACTGAGTCACGTGATGTTCCCCATATCGTTTGCAACGCAGAGTAGAAGTTCCCTTTCGAAGGGGAACTAACATAATGCGTGATCTGTCGTCTCTCTCTGAAATAAGTCCAATCTGATACTCCCTCAGAAAATGAACTGTAACTTAGTGAATACTAATGACACAAAAATGACATGTGTCTAAAGAAACGTTGAAATGTCAGGTTTTAAATCATGTAAGTCAAATTGAAAACAAATATTCTCTGTTTATGTAATCTGTATGAAAAGAGAGACATGTCAGTAGCTCGCGACTCAGCTCATTATCCACTAATTCGGCCATGCCCACGGAGTGCGCGCGTGCTATTCAGACGCAAATTCTGAGGCGATTCATGCAACAGAGTGAATGCCCGCGTCAGCTTGGAAAAACACATCAAGTTTAGTCAGTTTCATGCACTTCATCATTTTGCCTCAGAGGATGAGCATGACTGTTTCACTTTCATTTTGAGGATCAACTAGATCAAGCCGATGATTGTGAAAGGTAAGGGTTTTTTTATTCTTAAGTTCTTTATTCTAATCGCGAAATAGTGTCTGTGAATATTAAACTGCAAAAAAAACTGTTTAAATACGAATCCTGCAAGTTTTGTGTGTCTCAGTGTGAATTAATGGAGCAGATCGACGTGCAGTTTTGTTTACTACACATAACTTACATTAGTAAATTGCCATATTGGCTATTCCCAAACTATATTGCTATACTGAGATGAGTGACATCGCCGCCACACCACACGTGCTGCTGGGCGGCGATCATGGCAGTTTTTTTCTTATCTCAGTTGTTTTGTCATAAGTTATGCTGCATTTTTTTGTTGAGCCATCATCAGTAATCTTGGTATTCTTGTACTGGCCCTGTAGCGTCTGTACAAAGATCAGATCTGCCAGCCAACTTTAGAATCTCCAGAATGCTTTTAACCTCCCGAACTGTGCATATAAATCACAAATCAGCTCCAGCAAGTCCGGGACCAATTGCCCCATTGGCACCTTTGTTATCTCATTGAAGAAAAACAGAAGATATGCCGACCAGCTCCAGGTACTTCAAAGAGTCACCCTGGTGGGGCTAAGGGCCATGTAGTCACAGACACCGGCCATAACCCCAATACACACCACACACAAGCATACACACACAAACACACATGGAGTTTGTATGTACATGCTTTTCTCCAAATATGACCATGCCAAAGTGTACCTGTCGTTGTATTCCAAGGTGCATATATGTATCCCTGGTATATAAGCTTAGCTATGACTGTAGTGTGTTAGTTCTATCATAAATGGTATTTGTATTTGCCATTTGACAAGTTTGGTCTCATCGTAAAGCTGTCGTTATGCCCTAACTGAAAATGTTTTGAAAATGTCACATTACTGTAAAATGTATTCTTCTACTTGTAATGGTAGTTTGAAGAAAATGTACTCACGTCATAAACCATGCAAATTATGTCATAAATGGAGACCAAAATTGCCCGCCAAAATTGCACCCTCATCATTGGTAGACGTACCCAAGGAGGCGTGCTGGTCTGTTGTCCTTAAAACACAATGACACGCGTCTCTTCGTTGCACAAGTTTTTCTTTTGTCAAGCCTTCGTCATCCTTCATCACCTAGGAGAAGGACTTTCTCTCTCTCTCTTCTCTATTTTCCGGTTATCTTACTCTCAAGTAAAACCTTGTTTGAAAACCCCGCCGAAGAACGCACATTCCTGGAAAAGGACCAATTGCCCAAACCACGTGTACGGAAACTCCTACAGAAAGGCGAGCAACCACAGTACTCGAACTAATGCAAGTACTGAACCATTTCTTTCCATGCGCTTTAAACTCTGTGTAAACTGAAGTTTCCCTGTTGGCTCTCAAAGGTTTTAACTGTTTGTAATTTTGCCATTTCTTTGATCACCTCTGTTTTCTTGACTTTACTTTCGTTTTATTCTATGTATGTTTCGTGTTGTATTTTAGTCATATATTCGTAGTTCGTATCTATTAAATACATTATATTCATGCTCGATTGTTTCTGCTGCTCATTCAGAAAACCAAGTCAGTTTTACGTTTGATTCTGCAAACTGCTTTAATGCTAGAGGGAAGTTAATTCTCGTGGCCAGAGAATAAACTTCCTATTATAATAGTCTATGAGAAAACGGATGGTTTGCTGGACAAACTAGGATAGTCTTTCTCAAACAACTCTTAAACTAGAACTAGTCATATTTGTAATTAATTATAATCCGTTGTAATTAGTTCACAATATATGTGCATAATTCCCTTTTTGGTCGATCTATGTTATAATTAATCATAACGCGTTATGATCTGATTATAAATATATTTCACACATGATTTGAGCTAATTGATTGAATACCTGTAATTCGCTACAGAAGCATATATTTTGGTGGAGAAACGCGGGCAACGTTTTAAACTTGGTTTTGTGCGTAAGCAACCCAGAATAAATCTGTGTGAGTATAATGTTCTCTGCGCGCTGTTTTCAGTAAGACGAGACTCGCTCTATAAACATTAACAAATTGCTATTTTGTGTCTAAACATTTTAACCAATTGTTAACCGTTAAAATAAACTGCATTAATATTTAAAACTTGTTCCTGCAAAAGGAAGACAATCTTTTTGCAACACAGTTTTAATATTAATTTCCGCCTGAATAAAACAAAGAAATCGTTGTTCAGCGTGTTTTAAAAGATAGTTTGGGATGACGTTCTCCCTCGCTCTCTCAGAAGGCCTCATAATTCTTGGCGCTATTAAATTTGAATTATTGCCCGATAATCCAAAATAGCGCCTCGCTCCCTTGGTAAATCATTGGCGTAACTAACCAATAACATTACCTAGTGCAAATCTAATCTGAAAACAGTTTATCTGATTTATCCGATTGATGTGTAAAATTGGGAGCTTATCGACACCCTGATCCAGTGTTGATTTGTAACGCGGCAAAGAAATCCTGCAAAGTTACATATTTGTGTGCACTAAGTTTGCACAAAAAGGACCAACTGATCCCCAAAATTGTGTACCCGTGCTAAAAGGTTGCATATTCGTGTCCAGTGAACTGGCACAAAAGAATCCACTGAGATTCTAAATATTGTAAGTGATAAGTTGCAGATAAATCGGCCGTGCGCTAGACTTAAAAGTCACGATTGTAAAGAAGGTGGATGCAGTACCTCTGACTAACGCCAGAGGGCAGTCTGTTCAGGTGTGTGGCACACCTCCCTAAATCATTGTTGTGTGGACTCATTGATGCCACCTTGTGGGCGTTCTGGGTTAGGTCTGCTTTCCTTGCCTTGATCTGAATTGTTTCCAACTTCCCCTTGGCTATTTTCATTTGCTTACTGTTATAATTCTCTTTTTATGGCTATCCTTTTCAACTGTATTTGGAATGTGGTTTACTGATTTAAATTAGTTTAAACACGTTTAAATTTTTAATTTGAATTAAGTCACCCCTTCCAACAAGAGAATTCACTTTCTGGAATTGCTCCCCCTTGTGGACACTCCCCAGATAAGTCAATTCCCTCCCCTTTGCGTTTTTCTTTTTTTGTTTTTCTCCTTTTCCTGTTTTACACTCTTACTTTATTCTACTTTATTTTTTTATTTTATTTTATTTTATTTATTAATTGCTGGTAATAGCTTTCTCACACCCAAGCCTCCCTTATTTTATACACTTATTTTTGGTTGAATTAAACAACGTTTCATTGAAATTTAAAATTAAGTGGTGTCATCATCTGGCATTTGCTCATCAAGAAGCACACCCCTTTTGGGGAATTCTCAGATAGGGAAGGCTTTCTCCTCTCTTTTCCTCCCATTCTGTTATTCTATGCACTTATTTAAATTCAATTAAACAGAGTTTAAGTCAAATTTGAATCAAGTGCCTCTGAACCGTTTTTTACTTTGCCTTATTGTTTATCCCTGTTCTGCTTTTCAGCTAGTTCATTCTTACTGTCATTTTGGGACCCCTATTCTTTTGCCCCACACACTTAATTATTTAAATTTGGTTTAAACAAGATTTATATTGAGATTTAAATTTACAATAAGCTGTGTTCACTTGGCCATTTGTATACTTGCAGATAGTGCTCCCTCTAGTGCTCGGTGGTGAGCTGACGGTTGTTTCAGTGAGTTCTAGTGAGTGGAGTCACCTGGCCTGGCGGATCTGGCGCTGGCTGTGTGAGAATCGTGTACATTTCTGACCTCGTACCAAAGGCAACATACAGGACAACAGTGTAGGGAGGCAACGAGTCCAGGCTGACAACAAAGGCAGTTTTGGTTTAATTTCCCTGTTCAGGCTTCTGCATGACAGAACCGCCCGTTTGGAGTAACTGCCCGCTGAAGGGACAGACTCTGGGTTCAGGGAAAACTCAATTTTGACCTGCCAGCCTGGCCGTTGGCAAAAACACCTCGCCTGGGTACAGTTGCAAATCTAACAACTGTGCTAAAAATCCCTGTTTGAGTGGTTGTACTATGGTACAAAGGGTGCAGGGAGCCCACGGACACCGCAGTCGAGTGTTGGAGCGTCTAGGAAAGGTTGACGCTGCCATTGAGTCCTTATCTGAGCAATCATAGTTCACCCCAGGCCTAGAATAACGACATACAGTCCACTCACTTATTAAAAAGCCCAGAATATTAGATATTCTCTGATCACTCAAGTGTTTGACCAAACCCCTTTTATTCTTAAACCATACCATCTCCTTAGGTTTGATAACTCAACAGCGCCCTCATCAGGCCTGCCATAAACCCTAACTGTGGTAATAACTCCCCTCTATCTCTTTCTGCTCTTATCACACTTTTGTTTATTTACTCGTTAATCATTTCTATTTTGTCCTGGTCTATTTGCTTCTGTCCTGTTTTGTTTCTTTTAGTTCACGTAAAAGCAGTACCTGTGAGAGCCATCACGGAAACTGAATAATAGATAAACGACCCGAGCAGAGGACAAACTGAGCTACCGCCTGTCAAAATCTTTATTTAAACCCGGCACCACCACACAAATTGGTCCCGCATGGCCATTCCCGACCATTCCCGGCCATTCCCGGCCATTGACGATAAGTGTCTGGCCTACATTCCACTAACTGTCTGCACCAATTAGTTGGAATCACACACAAAGTGTACCAAATAATGTATTATCATAACTTGTTAATCCCGCACGTGCTTGGTTCTGTTTGTGCTGTCTTTCTCTCGCCAACAGCAAGTCAACGTGTTCAGATCATCCAGCCCCGGCACCCACTGAGACCATCTCAAGACCTGGTTGGGCCAGCAACTGCCAGCAACTGCGACAGGCTTTGATCCAAGATTTTTCTGACCCTGAATCGGACCAATGGCTCCCTGCTGCCATGGACCTTGAACCACTGGAAAATCCACAAACGTGCTACAATCGACTGCGAAGGGCCTACTTCGGAGCACATAACAAGCCAGGAATGAAGGAAGATTTCATCTTCAAAACTCTGTTTCTCCGAAATCTGCACCCTGCGGTGAGTCATCATCTGGGAACCTTGGCCTGCCCACGCAGTCACGCAGTATATCTACTCAGCGGCTGTGAGACTTGGTCCACGAAGCTTACGCCAAGCAGAGGACTGCTTCTGAAAAGACTGTAGAAAATCCAGCCAGCTATCCAGTCTCTGATCACTGCCCAGAACTGACCCTAGCCGTTATTGTGGAAAATGATGTGAGAAGTGACACCTGGTAGACACCAGAGCAGATCTAACTTTGATGTCAACTAACCTTTTTGAAAGACCTTTGAGATGAAGCTAAGAGACAGAATCAGACTCTCAAATCACAAAGATATGAGCTAAATGTGCAGTCGTACAGCCAAAATGAGGTCCACTTTGAACAAATAGCTCCCATCCACCACACAATTGGTCCAATGAGCTTGGTACCTCCTGTGTGCATATCACAAATGGACACACGTTTCCACCTCTCATTGGCAAAGACCTGCGAGACCGCACTGAGCCCTTATTGGACTCCAGACAGATGAAAATCAGGACTCAAATGCGAGAACCTCTGCCTTTCCAGTCACCCAGACCACCTGATCTAGACTGTCAGGTCACAGAGGTCACAGAAAATCTCGCAGCTAGTCGCGGGAACACAGTCTCAGCACCAGAGCATAGTTCAAGTTCGCTACTCTGCACTCTTCAACTCACCACAGACTCTGATTCCTTCTGCCCAAGGTCATAACAGACTTGGAGTTGAATGATGTAACCACAACAGACATTATTCTCACACTGTGGGCAGACAACTCAGCCATCAGCCACACGCTGTTCAGTGCTCTCATCGAAGGAACACCGGACCTCCCATTTGCCAACAAGCACACACGCTTCCCATTGGACTTTCGTCTGTTAACCATGATGACCATGATCTACGTTTTGAACTTGAAATGGAACGACCGGGGCCTAACCCATCACTTCCTGGTCCTTCTGGATTATTCGTTATTATTCATTATTATTCATGAGGTTGATTCATGTGGGCACATGGTGCGTCAGGTTCAGTCAGGTTTTTTTTTTTTTTTTTGTCTGATTCAACATGTAGAATCAGTGTCAGGCCATCAGTAAGAGAGAGAACTCTGATTGGCTGTTCAGTTAGCGAATGAGTCATATTTAAAACAGTAAGCAAGCACGGCTTTGTTTATGGTTTGAATACCCGCAGTTTTAGTTTTACTTTACCTTTTTTAATGATGAATAAGCAGAGCGCTAGTTGACAGTCGCCTGTAGTCTTTTCAGTGTGTTTTTCCCCAACACAGGTGACAACACAGTCGGCTTTCATCAGCTCTAGTTCTTTGGCGTCATTTTAGTGTGTCCCTACTCAGGGGAACAAGAAGTAGGGGTGCTTTCACAGGACAGTAAATGCAACGTGAATTTTTGTTCATTTACATTTATTCATTAAAAAGCTATAAAAAGTTGTTCTTGTTTAAAATAATCAACACATAAGAGAAAATTCAAATGCTTTACATGCCCAAGCATTGGTAGAGTTTCTATTTATAACATGTTTTTGCAGTGTTCAGCAATTTAGCCAATCACAGACATATCTGTTGTTTTCATGAACGCAATGGCCAATCAGATATATTTAAGTTAGAATCCACACATTGCTCAAAACACCAGAGTTTTTGTTCAGTGCTGAATGCTTATCATGCTGGCAAATCCTCTGATTATAACAAAGTGTAGACATTATTAAAGATTCATTGTGCAGTCAATGGAGCTTTGTGAAATTGTGATGAACTGAGATGTCAGCTTTTTATGGATTATAAAAGGAGCACTCTTTGTGCGCATTCTGCCATGTCGAATCATGCACGCAGCACTGTCAGTGCTTGCTTTTATGTTAAATTAACAGTGGTTTGTAAATGTTCATACTTTAACAACAAATAAATTATCACTGTTTATGCTGAGATCTTTAGGTTATGGCCAGGTAACACGTAACTTAAAACTATTTCATGGTAATTTATTAGATGTAGCCTACTGTTTCTCACCGATATGCTTGTTTTATTTCACAGAGTTTTAACGTGTTTTATAGACTCGGTATTGTTTCTTAATCTGCCATCTTTTCTCAATTAGCAGGATCTCAGTTCTTCTTCCAGGCTGTTTTTAACCAATCAACTGTGCTGTTATTTGCCACGTGAGTAATAACATGTTTGCAGCAGGAACATTACATTATTAGAAATGTTGTTCCCAGAAATTTTTGTACTGCTGAGAAATTAAGTAATGACAAGCATGAGATGTATACCTGTTTACAGCAATAACTTCCATGAAGAGAATGCTTGCATACATGTTTATATACAAGGCTGTTGCTCCAAAGCTGCAGTAAATATTGAACATTATGTCTGAATTGTTGGCATAGGAAGCAATGCGCAAAAGTAAACAAAGGCAAAGAAAGAAGTCAGCTGCGGCCAGGTTCTTCATGTAGACCGTGATGCTGGACTGGACATGCTGATTAGTGCAGAAATACACATGCATTGTGATGCAGTTCAACACCAGACTGACGAGAAAGACTAGTGAGTATGCAAATATGAAAACATAATTAGCTGGGACTTCACAGAGATCTTGTGCTGTATTAGTCGTGTTTGGTTCCAGGGTGTAATTTTTGGAAGTTGTGAAGGTGGCTGCAGGCACTGGAGACTCCATCTATATAAGCAAGAAAACATACATTATTTCTTTATTTCTTTATTTATTTGAGGTCTCACTCACTCTGACTTTGAAAGAATACCACAGTACCTAATGGTCTAACCCAGTGGTTCTCAACCACATTCCTGGAGAAACACTGGTCTAACCCAACCATCTAATACCTAAAAAAAAAAAAAAAAAAAAAAAAAAAAAAATATATATATATATATATAAATATATATAAAACTATAAGGTTATTCCATGTCAAGTCAATCAGAGGTTTAAAAATTTAGATTTTTTTTTTTTTCTCTCTCCTGGTAAAAGAATGTCTCGGTTACATTCATGGAACACTCGTTCCCTCTATATTCGTGGAATTAGCATGATGAAAGAGATGAATGAAATTTCTTCCATGATTTCTCAACCTCAGCACGGAGATCCAGGAGAAACAGAAGGCTCACAGGAGTGAGACGGTATGTCCAGACAGAAATCACTTGTCCTGGAGGATGAAGAGCAGGATGTGGAAGCCAATAGAGCGCTATCTGCTGGATCGGGTGATGCAAGTGATAGCACATCCTGATCCAGCAATTCGCCCAAGTCAGCGACCGAAGAGTGAGAAATATCCATACCTTTCTCAAACTCTTCAGCAGCCTGCGACCCCCACAATCTCATTCTCCACTCCGCTTTGTAACAAAGAGAGCACCACCAGCTCACTTGGTGCCATAGTGAATGTCTGTAAAGATGTAAAACTTTATGGTTTCGTGCAAGGTAAAATGTATTTACATTGCCAAAAATAGACAGTCCTTCAGAGAAGTATATATACACAAGTGCACAAAAAATCAAGTACGAAAAATGTACAAAAGAAACAACAAACAGCAAAATAAAATAGGGGGAAAAAATCCATATATACAGTTGTGGTCAGAATTATTGGCACCCTTGGTAAATATGATCAACGATGACTATAAAAATAAATCTGCATTGTTTATCCTTTTGATCTTTAATTCATAAAATTAGCAAAAATAACCTTTCATTGAAGGAAAATAATTGAAAGTGGGGGGGAAATCACATAATGAAATAAATGTTTTTCTCCAAAACACGTTGGCCACAATTATTGGCACCCTTTTATTCAATACTTTTTGCAACCTCCTTTTGCCAAGATAACAGCACTGAGTCTTCACCTATAATGCCTGATGAGTTTGGAGAACACCTGACAAGAGATCAGAGACCATTCCTTCATACAGAATCTCTACAGATCCTTCAGATTCCCAGCTCCATTTTGGTGCTTCTTCTCTTGAGTTCACTCCACTCATTTTCTTTAGGGTTCAGGTCAGGGGACTGGGATGGCCATGGCAGAAGCTTAATTTTGTGCTCAGTGACACATTTTTGTGTTGGTTTTGATGTTTGTTTTGGATCATTGTCCAGATGGAAGATCCAACCATGGCCCATTATTGGATTTCTAGGAGAAGTGGTCAGGTTTTGATTTTTTTATCTGTTGGTATTTGATAGAATCCATGATACCAAGTATCTGAACAAGATGTCCAGGACCTCCAGCAGAAAAATAGGCCCACAACATTAAAGATCCAGCAGTATATTTAACCGTGGGCATGGGGTACTTTTTAATCCATGTGTGCACCTAACCCATCTGGTGGGTTTGCTGCCAAAAAGCTCTCTTTTTTTTTTTTTTTTGTTTCATCTGACCATAGAAGCCGGTCCTGTTTGAAGTTCCAGTCTTGTCTGACAACTGGATATGCGGGAGATTGTTTCTAGATGAGAGCAGAGGATTTTTCTTGTAACCCTTCTGAACAACTTGTGGGGATGTAGGTGCTGTTAAGTGCATTTTTTTAGGCTTTCTGAGACTCAAGACTCTACTAATCTCTGCAATTCTCCAGCTGTGATCCTTGGAGAGTCTTTGGCCACTCAAACTCTTCTCCTCACCACACATTAGGACGATTTAGACACGCGTCCTCTTCCTGGCAGATTTGTAACATCTTTATTTGATTCTCATTGTGATGAATGAATAAGGGAATTTGGCCTTTGTGTTTCCTCATGTTTATACTCCCATGGAACAGGAAGTCATGGCTTGACAATTTCATGTTCATGATCACCCTGGTGTGCTAAAAAAATGTAAATATGAATTGGAATATACTTCAAAGATATTTTACTCATAAAAAATTCTAGGGGTGCCAATAATTGTGGCCAACTTGTTTTGGAGAAAAACATTTATTTTATAATGTGATTTTCCCCCCACTTAAAAAATATTTTCCTTCAATGAAAGGTTAGATTTTTGCTAATTTTATGAATTAAAGATCAAAAGGATAAACAATGCAGATTTATTTTTATAGTCATCTTTGATCATATTTACCAGTTAGATTTATTATTTGCCAATAATTCTGACCACCACTGTATATATATATATATATATATATATATATATATATATATATAGTACAGATGTTCACAAGTCTTTATTACTGGAGTCTGAGTCAAGTCTGGAGTCTTTTGTCACAAGTCCGAATCAAGTCTCGAGTCATTAAAAATAAAAAATCTCATACTCAAATTCTTTTTTTATATTATCCTTGTTGTATTATATAGATAAAATAATATGATCTTTCTATCATCTGTTTTGTTTGTAATAAAGGTCCTATGATGTAAGGGATAATGTACATCCAGCTTGTTACTTTATAATTACAATGTACAAAACAATCGTCCTTGCACGAGTAGTCATTTTCGATACAGTCGGTAAGTGGATGCAAGATGGCACCAATGTGTCACGGTTTGTTATACAGCAGTTTGTTATACAGCAGTTTGTTATACAGCAGTTTGTTTTACAGCTGTGTTGTTATTGACGAATGTTTAAGTCAGTAGAAAACTGTATGCATGTTGATTACGATACGTTAAAATGTAAGCTTTAAGTAATAAGTGAATTAACATCTCTTTCTCTCTCTCTCTTATGGACACACATTAAGAAAGAGAAAAGCTGCACTACGAAAGAAATGATAAAACAAAGCACTAGATTTAAAAGTTAGATTTTTTTGTTCATATTTTAATAAACTGGTGATCCAAAAGAGCCATGCAGCTACACCACAGCTGTGTGAGTTAATGTGACTAACCTTTGTGAATGCGATGTCTTATACAATTTGATGTTGTTGTTCTGGTGTCTTTAATTGTTTTTCCACATTCTGTGCATCTAGCTAATCTTACATGTTAATAAACCCAAACGAAAGAACATATGGCACAGTGGCTCCAGTCATGTTTCATATGACATTCATTATGACATTTTCGGAGTTTACGAGCAATACATGGACAGTTGTTCATAAACATATTAATGGAAAAAGTGTCATTACACTATATTCAGCACAAACTAGTTTACCATAATATGTGAGCAACATGCATGTACATGTTTGTATGTTTTAAGGAATAACGTTTATGTGTGGTTATTGAAAAAACAAAAAACTTAAGTCACTGAAATAAGGCCACAAAACATCTCAGGTTACGAATGTAACCATGGTTCCCTGAGAACAGGGAATGAGACTCTGCGTTTCACCGCATATGGGGAACGTCACACATGAAGCGATGTCTGAAAGCCAAGAATCAAACCACTCCAACCCTACTGGCCGGCGACAGCCTATGACATAATCATAGCGCGACCCGGAAGTATAAAAGCAGCGCCTAGAGAATCAGTCAGTATCTTATCGTCTTGAGGGACTGTTCATCAGGCAGCCCCGAAGCATGGCAAAGCAACGCAGAGTCTCGTTCCCTGTTCTCAGGGAACCATGGTTACATTCGTAACCTGAGATGTTCCCTTTTGAAAGGGAACTCAACTCTGCGTTTCACCGCATATGGGGAACGATATAAGCGGTTTTGAAAGAAACACCAGATATCAACTCACCCTCGGGTCACACAAAGGCTGTCAGTGACAGCATTCCCTACGGCCAACAGCCCAAGCTGAATCTCAAAGAGGCCTTCCGTAGAAAGCCTACCAAGGCTGCTCCAAGGCTTCTGGGACCAAATCTTCCGAAAAGAAGGTCCCTTTAATGGAATGTGGCCAGGGAACCGAAAGGAACCCTGGCCAGCCACTAGAAGGGGGAACGGAGTCACCCCAATGCCACCAGGGAGGCCGACCTGGTCTGACGGAGGACAAACTTAGTCTTGGCCAACCCTGTCTGAATACAGAATCTCAACAACGCATTCTTCAGAGAAGACAGCAAGTAAGAGTGACTGCAAAAAGGCAGTAAGCAACTCCAACCCACGTGTAGAGACTGGCATCCTGGAGAGCAGAATGCTATGAACCCTCTTAGTGAGGGGAGTATACTCTGCTCAATCCTTGGATTTACTCAGCGCTTGATTATTTGCACTGAGGAGGCTGTGCGCTAAGAAACCCTGATACAGGGGAGCACAAACCAGCCTGGGGCTGATCCTCAACGGGAGGCCTCATGGCAGCCTTCAACCAATCATCAGCTTAAGGAGCTAAGCACTATTACAAAAACAACCCTAGCAGGGGAGTACAAAGCTCAACCTAACAGGTAGACCATACTGTAGGCACATAATCATGGAGGCCAGAGAGGGGCCTACAACATGACAATAGTTCTACGTGGAGTAGAAACTTACATATGCTAATATGCTTAGTCACAACAGTGGAAAATTCAAGGGCAGCCTGACAAGGCCACACACCTTGAACACCTGTCATGCTGGGAGCAAGAAACAACCACATGACAGCAGATAAGACTGTAAAGTGCCCACATAACAGTCCACCTAACACAATCCAACAAGCAGTGCACTCGGTAAAAGAACCTTTCACTCTTTAAAGCAAGAGGAGTATAACATACACCATCATGATCTAAGGGAGGCCCAAAAACAGGCCTACAACCTCAGACAGACACATGGCGTCAGCTCGTGGCAGTGTTTCAAGCTCCAGGAAGGACAATCAACCGAACTACAGGGAGGTTAATAAGTTACATGGGGCCCTGGCCAGCCAGCAGTGTACTCAGTAAAACACCTCTAACTCTCTCACCAAGAGGAGTACACTAAATAACGACTAAGCCTGGTTTCTCCCAAGGTTTTTTTCTCCATTTTGCCACCTGTTTGCCACCTGATGTCACCTGTTGGAGTTTGGGTTCCTTGCCGCTGTCGCCTTTGGCTTGCTTAGTTGGGGACACTTGACAATTGATATTTGATATTCAACAGTGCTTTGATCTAACTGCATTGACACTATTCCTTAAGAGCTGCTGTGCAGCCAAAATAATGTACCAGTTATCACTGTAAAGCTGCTTTGACACAATCTACATTGTAAAAAGCGCTATATAAATAAAGGTGACTTGACTTGACTAAATGATGTTTTATTAACAAAATTCGGGAGGAGCACTTTCAAATGATCCTTCCAATCATCACGTCATTCCAACCAGCTGTCAGCAATCAGTAATCAACATGTCTACCCAATCAGCATAAGTGGAGAACACTTTAAATACACAGTCAACTCACCCATGTTCCTCGACAGTTTTTCAGCATCCCTCCACCACCCCGTCTCCTCACACTTCCTAACCAAATCTCACACTCGCCTGGTTATCTTCCTTAACCAGAATATGAGGGGAGTACTCTGGGTTCGGGCCAAATACCGAGCTCGGAGCCCTCTCCTCGGACAGCACGCCAAATATGCATACTATTTATTTATCTGACTTATTTGCAAATGTGAACTCGTGAACATACACCAGCATGTTCTCAAAGGAGGCCCTAAGGGCCTACTCTTGTAAACACGCTGCGTTAGTCTAGTGGCCACTAAAGTTCTAGGAGCAAAATAGAACCAACCTACTACGAGGTAGCTACTTAGCTCAACTAGAAGTAAAGGATAAACATAAACCATGCTCAAGGAAGCAAATGTAGAAAACTGAACCACAGTAAGGTTTATTACAAAAACTCACCATGGGAGGTCAGCCTTTCACTTTGTAAAAGCACTTTTTACATATCAAAGTTAGAGGAGTACACAACATGCTACACAGGAGGCCCAGAAGGCCTACAACTTGCAAACACATGGCATCAGCTAGTTGCAATCATAACCACACCAGTCAGCAGGTCATGCACTCAGTAAAAACACCTTTTACTCTTTAAAGCAAGAAGAGTACACACGCCACCACCATACTCTATGAGAGACCTGACCTAGGGCCTACTTTTAGCAGAGACGGGCGTGGCCAATGGCAGTGATGGTAACCACACAGAACTGTGCCAACATGTAATCTGAAAGGTGGCCTTAGCGGGGCCTTCAACTTCAACAACACGTGGCGTCAGCTAGTGGTAATCATGATCAAACCAGCCAGCAGGCCATGTACTCAGTAAAAACACCTTATACTCTTAAAGCGAGAGGAGTACACACTCCGCCACAATACTCTACGAGAGGCCTGACCTAGGGCCTACTCTTAGCAGAGACAGGCGTGGCCGATGGCAGTAATGAGTCCTGCAAGACCAACACAGAACTGTGCCAACATGTAATCTGACAGGAGGCCTTAGCGGGGCCTACAACTTCAGCAACACGTAGTGCCAGCTAGTGGTCTTTAAAGGGGACCAAGCTCAAAAGGGGACTAGCTCTAAACCCAACCAACAGTTGTGGGAAGCTTAACACACCTGAGCTAAGTCTACACATTCCAACAGGCAATGCACCAATATACAATTACAGGGGTACAATGAAATGCCAGCATGGTCTAAGGGAGGCCTAAAAAGGCCTACTACCTCAAACAGACACGAGCATAAACCTGTAGCAGTGCTAAACTAAGTGAGCAAAACTCATGACCATATACCAACAACACTTGTAAACACAAGCTGCTAAACTAGAAGGAGGCTAAATCCATTTAGAGCCTACAACTCCTACAGTATATGCAATAACTGTTGTGGCAATGATCAAACTAGTGGGAGCTAACAGAAACCAAACTGAAAGTGAGGTTCTCTACACTCAACCTTAGTGTGGAAACCAACAGGTGATGCACTCAGTGAAACACCACAAACCCTAACCGGGAAGTACAAAAGTCACAATGCTCTTAAATAGAGGCTAACACAAGCCTACTATTATGAGAACAGGTGTTAACCTGTGGCAGCACTAGAGTAAAGCTCACATACATGTAGGGCAAAAGCTAGAACCCAAAGCAAACATAATGCTTTGTAAATACATGCTATCCTGAAAAGGATAAATGCTCTCACCAAACAGATTATTACAGATCTGTACTGCACCCTAGAGAAACGGAAGCTAAAAAGCTAGCACCATAACTCAAACTTGAATGTTAATTCAAGGGGCTCAGGGGAAAGACAAATTCATAGCATGAATAAAGTTCCAGCGAGTGGGGCCTAGCATACACTGCATACACTTATCTATGCAAAGATAAGGGCCTACCACCTGAGAAAACAGGACCAGGGAGGCTAATAACAGCCTGCTACCTTAGCTGTTAACCTCAGCCATTGCACCTACATAAACAAGGGGAAATGGGCATATGGCCTAACAACTCCCTCAGGAGGAGGCCAGAACTAGGAACTATACAACCTAACAAGGGATAGTAATACAAAGGGTGGTTTATAACAATAAATACCTAAACCTAGTCCTAGCCTGGGCCGCTAAGCTGTGGGCCTACAGGGCCACACGCATAGCAATGCCTGGGCTTCACCTCTGAATCTCCATAGATAAGAGGAAATAAAGCGAAGCTCAACAAGCAAACAATGTCAGGCGGCCGATTAAGGCCGACCTAGACATAGATGCTGCCTGAAGTGACGAGTGCTAACTGAAACTTATTCTAGCAAACAACAGAAGCTACTCTAAACAACAGGTGGCTAAGAGGCGGCCATTTTGTGGCCTGCACAAATATCGTTCTAGCCAACCTATCAAACTTCAGTTTGCCCAAAACCCCTCTTACTTTTTCCGATTACATACCCAGGAAAAACTATACAGGAACTCAAGGTCAACATATTTAGAAACATAAATATAGACCCAGCTCACTTTCCTGCGGCTCGAAGACTCCTCTTTCCCTTTTCTTTAACAAGGAAGGATGGAATCTAGGGTTCTTTGAAGCCTAAAAAAGCCTATCAAGCCATAAGGTGGGCCTTTAGAAAAATATTCATCAAAGGCCCAGCCGTCAGCCTGACTATTAAAGAAGCACCTGAGTATGTTAAAATGAACCCATAACCCAGGAGGAAGAAGGGGCGAGGGCAGATGTAAAGTCGCCCCTGCAAAAAAGGGGGAATCGATTACCGACGCTACTGGCGTATGCGATCGATCACCTCCCCTAAAACCTGCTTCTTCCTCCTCGAGTCCCGCCATCTCTGTGACTTGCTCCGAAAAGGAGGAGGCACCCAAGCGGCCATACTGGACCTCTGGCCCTGTCTCTGAGCCTCAGCTCAAGATGGACAAGCCTCCTGGCTGTGTACATGCTCAGGAAAAACTATACAGGAAAAACAAGGTCGTCATATTTTAAAACTTAAAATATAGACCCAGCTTACCTTCCTGCGGCTCGAAGACCAAAGAGTCCTCATTTTCCTTTTTCTCTACATGAAAGGATGGAATCTAGGGTTCTTTTAAGCCTAAAAGATCCTCTCATTATCAAACCGAAAAAGCGGGCCGTCAGAAAAATAATCACCATGGGCCCAGCTGTCAGTCTGACTATAAGAAGCATCTGAGCATGTTATATGTTTATAAAATATATATATATATATATATATATATATATATATAGGAGGCGGAAGAAGAAGAGGAGAGGGCAGATGTAAATTGCAGTTGGGATGTAATGATGTAAAAACGCTGTTGGCGTTTATAATCGATCATCCATCTCAATCTCGCTTCTTCACCCTCCCATCTGTCTGGGCCCAGATACAAATCTGAACGGCGAGGGTTTTTCCCATGCCCTCCCGATCTCAAGCACGAAGATCAGGAAGGAATAGAAAGTTTACAGGAGCTGCAGAGCTATGAACAGAAAGGAACCGCTCGTCGAGCCGTCCTCGTGCGGCCCCTTTCTTAACACGCCCTCACGGCAGCTGCAGCCTGCCAGAAGCGCGTCCCACAAACTCCAGCAGCTCTGCATATACAGCAGCCAGAAGAGCGCTTGCTGCAGACGTGATGACGTCAAACACGGACGTCATCGTCATCAGCCCCAGGGGGCTGAGAGAGAATACACCTCTCTCAAACTTCCCAACAGGCTTACCTGCAAGCCCCATGATTGCAGCCGCCGTTTTGCCTCAGCACAAACGGGGCCAGAATCATCAGGCGCAGATGCGGACACCTCTTCCCTCAAGAAGAGTGCCAAACGAGAACGGAGCGTCCCGATAGGGAGGCGCTCACGGTAAATAACAGAAATACACCGACAGCGCCCTCAAGCACTGTCTATGCGTGCTCCTCTCCCAGACAGAAAATGCCCAGAAATGTGTATATTAAGTGTCAAAACCTGGGACATGGATGAACACACTCTCTTGAAACGTTTGTAAGGCATAATATAAGATTCCTTTACCGGATTCGATACAATCGCGGTTAGACAAAACAGTCCCGAAAGACGAAAAGATACTGACTGATTCTCTAGGTGCTCTTTTTATACTTACTGGTCGCGCTATGATGATGTCATAGGCTGTCGCTGGCCAATAGGATTGGAGTGGTTTGATTCTTGGCTTTCAGACATCGGTTCACGTGTGACGTTCCCCATATGCGGTGAAACGCAGAGTTGAGTTCCCTTTCGAAAGGGAACTAATATTATATATGTGTTCACAAGACTTCTGGGTATTGGAGGTTGTAGACTAGAGTTTTTGCTTCAAAATGATGTAAAAATTATCCTACCTACTCGTTCATATAAAACAATATATTGATTTAAATTTTGTAAGACACTTTTTTTCAAGAAACACAGTATGTGTGGAGGCATGAATCTTCATGAAAAATGCTGTGATTCACACCTGAGAAGACAAAGACCTGCATAATGACCTGTATAATGACCCGCATAATGAGCCCTTTCAGTCAGGTAGGCTATGTGAAAAAAAAAAACCTCAGGATCATATCGGCTGTATTAACGTAAATAGTGTCCACTCTTGACAAAAAAAAACATTTTTGTGATCTCATGCATACACGTATTATTGCACATGTGAAGAAAATTTTGTATAGGCCTATTATAGTTTAAATTACAATACCAGTCAAAAGATTGGACACATTAGTCTACTATTATAATGTTTTTAAAGTCTCAAGTCAATGTCTTAAGTCTCTAACCAAATAATGCTTTTCTATTTTAATATACTTTGTTAATGTGCAGTTGAAAAACTATACATCATTAAAAAGATCTAAGACTTAAGCTTCACATTTTGACCTCTATTTTACTCTTATAGTGACCGTAATTTGTTAATAGCCTATGTGTCAGGAGTTTTGAATATGAGTCGTTACCATTGACAAAACAACATCCATTAGGGCTTTTAGCATAAAAGCATGCAAATTTTGGAGAAATATTGATGGATTCTCATATGTTTGTCAATTTTCTATACAGAGGAGTAATATTTATTCAATATTTATTGTCATCACTATGAGCGCAGGATACTGTGTTTTCCATTCTTGCAGCCAAAGGGCGCTCTGTGCACATTTAGTCCACGAATGACACGTAATGAAGAACAGGCATACCATGTGACATTCCAGGAACTAACAGAGGCTTCCAGAGATCGCTAACCATGGCTATAACATGGAGATAAACACTTTTGAAGATAATAAATACACGATTGCGATGATACATACATGTATTGCCTCAGAATTTGCATCTGAATAGCGCTTGCTCTGTGGACGTGGCCGCATTAGCAGATAATGAGCTGACTCACGGACGTCTGACATGTCTTTCTTTTCATTCAGATTACATAAACAGAGAATTTTTGTTTTCGATTTGCCTTACACGATGTAAAACCTTACATTTCAACGTTTCTCTAGACATAAGTCTCATTTTTTTTGTGATTAGTATTCACTAAGTAACAGTTCATTTTCTGAGAACTATCAGATTGGACTTCGTTCAGAGGGAGACGAAAGATCACGCATCATGTTATCTTTATTTTGCAAAAAGCACAACATAGTGTACACAAATAAAAGAAGATATTTCACAGATTAAAATGGTGTATAACTCTTAATTGTATGTGCAAAATTGACAGAGTATTTTGAGTCTCTTTCACACTGATAAGAAAAAAGCAAGGTGGTATCGCCGGCGCGACCAGCCGACCCCTGAGTGTTAAGTCTGAGCCATGCATTAATTTGAACCCTGACAGCTTTTATGCAAGTGGCTTGATGCAGCACTGGAGATGCAGATAATTTCATAAAAAATGCTGTCTGCTGTACCATTAGAAAAATGTTCTTGACACATAAGAAACTTTTATTAATGCTGTCACATAATAGGTAAAATTCACAGGTAAAATTAAATGAATTGTTAATTGCAACACTGAAATAAAAATTGTTAATCCTGTACAAATACTAGAAATTGTGAAATAATGGGGAAAAAATTGGGAATTATGTACCAAACAGTAGCCTACACATTTCATTTATCTATTCAAACATCTTATGAAGTTCCACAAATTTGTCAATTTTATCATAAGGTGTGTGAAGTTCTTTTTTAATATCTTGTCATTACATTGCTGTCTTGCCGCCAGCCACATTTAACTGCCCAAAACCATTATGGGGCTACCTCCACCTTCACTGCCCTCGATGTTGGGCGGCCAAAGGGTATGCAGTGGTGTGGTGATCCCAAGCACCCTTCCAAGGCCTGTAAGTTCTCGTCCATCCTTGTGGGCAAGGCTTACAGAGCTGCGGGTCAGACCACTTCTGCCCTGCACGCCATGGCCATCCTCCAGGTCTACCAGGCCAAGGTGCTCAAGCTGCACGAGGGCAGTGCTGAATCCAAACTTATTCAGGAGGCGCGCACTGCTACCGACCTCACCCTCCGGGCGATGAAGGTCACTGCATAGTCCCTGGGTAAGGTAATGTCCACTTTGGTGGTCCAGGAGTGCCAATTATGGCTGAACCTGACAGACATGAGGGAGTCTGATCGTACTCAGCTCCTCAACTCCCTGGTCTCTCAGGCTGGCCTCTTCAGCGACACAGTCGAAAGTTTTGCCCAGCAATTCTTGGCCACCCAGAAGCAGTTTGAGGTGATTAAACACATGCTGCCTCCACACCACCGCCGATTTAGCTGCCTTAGCCTGCTCATCGCCGAGGGCACCCCCCTGCGGCCTCCTCCACTCCCGCTTGGCCACAGCAGCAGCCTCCACCCCAGCCGCAGCGAGGAGATGGCCGTAGCAAGGCGCGCAGCCCGTCTCTGACCCTAAACCTGCTGAGCATCAGGCCAAGCGGCGTTCCTGAGACGGGCATCCCGGAGATGGAGATGTCAGCTCCACAGGAGATGGTGGCAGGACCACTCCTTCCACCGGAGGAGGGCCAGGAGAGAATCCTTTGTTCTCCTTTTCTTTTTGTTCTGCCACTGGCCCCACAGCCAGTGGTACCCAAACCTTCAATTCACAAGTTCACACTTACAAATAATCAGATAGTAAATATTATGCGTAATAGTATGCGTATTTGGCGTGCTGTCCGAGAAGAGGTCTCCGAGCTCAGTATTTGGCCTGAACCAAGAGTACTCCCCAAAAATTGCAAACCAATGCAGGACAGCAGCTGGGAACAGCAGCCGCCGAACAGCTGGGGACCCCCAAAAAATTGCAATGCACAGGCTGATCATGCTGTTTGGAAGGTTAGTTAAAGGAGATTTCTCACAACACTGAAAGACATTACTGCTGTGGCATTGAAGGCGAGTTTAGGAAGAGCTGGGCTCCTGTGGGAGCCGAGGCGACATCACTGCTGTGTCAGTGGAGAGAATAGCCTGAAGAATTGAGCTCCTGCGGGAACTGAGGCGACATCACTGCTACGGCAGTGGAGAGAATAGGAGGACTAAGGATATTTTTAAATATATCTCGGATTGTGTTTATCTAAAAAAAAAAAAGATAGTCATATACACCTAGGATGGCTTGAGGGTTAGTAAATCATGGGATAATTTTCATTTTTGGGTGAACTATCCCTTTAAGGTGTTTTTGGAACCAAACGTGTGACAGGGTGGTTGGAATCATCGATGAAGAGTGGAAATTTGGCCTGAGCATTTCTAAAGTGTAAATAGGCTGAAATAGTTTGGTACGGCTGAACTGGTGCAAAGAGATTAAAAATATAGATGTCTGTCTTTGTTTACTGAAGTTAGAGATGGTGTCGTCGTCTAACACTGATAAGTCTGTAACTGTGTGATGGAACTTTGGGTTGAAGCTGGACGTAATGGTGAGTTCTGGACATTTGAGAAAGCCAAAAAGCCAGTATAAACGTTGCATCAAGAGTGCAGGCTGTATTGATGGAGTAGTAGCCTTGCAGAGAGTGGAGATGCATTTGGTGAGGATGTCTAGAGTTATGGGTTTCCTGGCATCTTGGCAGGTGGGCTGGGTTCTTTGGATGCCTTTGATAAAAAGGGATGTTTGTGAATGGGCCATTTCAGAGGAGGGTGAGCCGAAAATATGTTTATGGAAAAATTGGATTCTGCGTAGGTAACCTTTAATAGAGCCAGTTTGGAGGTTCTTAATGCTGTTTACATGAAATATAAATAAAGTAATGTTGAGAAGAGAAAAATCGGGAAAAGGCAGGCTAAAAGAATGGCTGGAACTGAGGCCGCTTGCGGAGGCAGCCTCACGCTCGGGCTGGCCCCTGGAACCTGGGGAGAAACAAGGATGGTGGAAAAAAAGAGGAAAGCTGTGGAGGAGAATAAGGCGTCTTGGAATGCGCCACTAGTGGAGGCAGCCTCACGCTCGGGCCGGCCCCTGGAGCCTGGGGAAACACAAGGAGGGTAGAAAAAGGGGAAGCTGGGGAGGAAAATAAGTTAGGGTCTGCAGGCCACAGACAATGGGTAGGGTGAGAGACGGCGAGATGACTTGGCTGAGATGGCTGAGCTTGCTCTGCTAGCGGAGGCATCCTCACGCTAGAAGGGAAGGCATTCGCAGAGAGGGGCGGGCATTATTGAATGGGGTGTGGTGTCAGGGAAGAAGAAGGAAGGAGGAGGAAAGTAGGGAATCTGGGGCACGGCCCAGGTTTGCTGCTGCCGTGGCCTGACGCTTGTCTTCTAATGCATAATTCGAAGACGCAAGAGAGATGTGAGATGAAAGAAATATCCTATTGATTCGGATGTTAGTTTAGAACGGCGAATTACTTGTACAAAAACAGTTTTAAACGTGAATCCCCCCCGATCAACACTGATCCAGATGGTGTAACTGTGAAAATTCAATCAGAGACTGATTTAAACCATGCTCTTGCTGGGTTGAGCTGACGGGGTGGAGAAAGAGCTGGCAGGGACTGAATCTGCGCTGCGGCGCGGCTCTGGCTTGCTGAAGGCCTGCTGCGGTGGCCTGACACTGGCGGAAAGCCCGTTCCTTTGCGGAAAGAGGCGGCATTGCCCAAGAATCGAGTTGTCCATTTCTCTATGGCAGGAATGATTGAATGGCTGGAGAAGGGAAATACGCAGAAGGAGATCGCGGATGTTTTGGCGGCGGTGACGAGGGTAGGCCTCGGCGTCTTGGCATGCAGGGACCCGTTTGTTTGGGCTGACGCCCCCCCGAGATAACGCAGTGGGATCGGTGGCAGTGTTAGGTGGAGAATAATTGCTTCTAAGGCCAGAGGATTGTGACACAGATTCTTCATCGGACGTGAAGAGATCGATTTCGGACATGTTGGGAACTTAGGGCAGGGCCAGATGCTGAAAAAAACTGTCGAGGAATATGGGTGAGTCAGCTGTGTTTATATATAGGCCTTCACTAATGTTGATTGGGTAGATATGCTTATTACTGACTGTTGACAGCTGGCTGAAATGACGTGATGATTAGTCAGGTTATTTGAACGTTGCTTCTCTTGAATTTTGTTAATAAAACATTAAAGAGCTGTTTCCTCTACCTCCAGGTCCTTAAGAGGCAGCGGATGACAGTAGGTAATGCAACACCTCGCCGCTCTCGTCCCCCTCTTCCTTTGCCAGTTACCAGTCAGAGCCAGCCCGAGAATATGCTGCCTTCTCAAGCCCCATCTGTCATTTTTGCGGAATCAGATGAGTGCATGCATTCTGCCCTCGGTAAGGGATGACGCCTGTAGTTCCTCTGACTCCGCTGGCTCAGTTTCTGGGGGCCTGGCTAGAGCTCGCCAGTCCGACCCGCGGGCTCATCCGAACGATCAGGCTCGGCTATGCGATTCAGTTCGCCAGGCGTCTCCCCCAGGTTCCGGGGTAACTTTCCCCATCCTGTAATTTGGCTCCGAACCTTAATAATTATTTTGAATCCCCCTTGACAAAATAACGTATTACTCAGTAAATATTCACACATGGCATTTATTATTTTGGCTTTCATTACCATTTATGCTTGTCTTTTTTTTTTTTCAGAAAAAAATATTAACAAAATAAAAAAATTTAGCTGGAGAAGTTTCTGAAATTTGGCTGATTTGACACGGAATGACCCTATAAACATTTTAGAAGAAAATGCCCAGAATTTATAGTTTATCTATAATTTAATTATTAGCCAGATGTTTAACTAATTTATTAAAAAGCAATTTATTATTTACAATCAGCAGCAATAATAATAATGGTTTATACATCAGATGTAGTTTATCATTACAAATTTACTTCTCCTCAAGGCAGGACAGTTTGCATCACATTTCAGTATTATATCAGTACACACTACACTTTATTATTTGAATAACTGTAAATATTAATTAGTTATGCAGAAATTTGCTAATTTATCATATTTAACTTACTTTAAATCCACTTGCAAGTCTTTGATCCAGCTGTTTGTCTAGCTTTGGTGTGTTCACACAAAGATGAAAATGAAAAATGTTAATGCAAATGCATCTTCTCAATGCTTCAGGGGTAACAGAAAGATGTGCAGATTATTTGAATATTGGCTGGCTAAATTTAAATATTGTATAACATATGCTAAATATGCTTTGTGTTTGGTTTTGTTTCTCTGTCATGGTTTTCATAGTCACCGTCTTTGCCTGAGTTCTTGTTTGGTACTATGGTTTTTGATTAATTGCACTCTGTGTATTTAAATCCTTAATTTCCTTTTGAGGGAACTAAACACTGCCTCTGATTATTGACGCAATAGGAATGCATCCGCACGATTGGCATCTGAAGCACATGTGAAATCACGCTAATTCTAATGGTTGCTGGTAGACATATGACATGAAATGGTGTGTCGCATGACTATAAAATGGCACCTGCATTAAATCAGCTTCTTTGTCTTCAGGACACACTACATGTGAAATCATCTGTTTTATTTATTGTTTCGTTTGTCTAAAGAAAACGGTTGGAAAGATGGCGAGCAATGCCATGCCCGCGCTACATTATGGCTGGTGACTCACATGACTTTTTTGTTGTTTGTTTGGGAGTGGAGTATGCACTGTCAGCTCTTGAGGGGGCTGGCTGCATGCTTTGTGAGCATCTCTCTATGAGGGTACTCCGCTCCCACTTGGCTATTTTCTCTGAAGTGGAAGGCCAAGTTTGTTTTCCCCATGGTTCAGCTCAGATCATGTGGGTTTCACAAATGGAGTTGGAGGAGGAATGTGGGATGGGCTCTGTCTTTTCTCAGTTCTCACTCGCCAACCAGGAAACCTTTGTTTCAGATCCAGAAGCCCACCTGACAGTTTGTTGTGATCTGAACAAGGGCCCGGTGTTGGCTCTGAGGAGTTGGATGCGGTCAGCATTGAGGCAGGAGATTTAGAGGAATTACCATTCCTCTTCCCTGCTTGTGAGAAGTTATTGAGAGTTATTGAGTTATTGAGAAGGTTTTGACTTGAGCTGTGGCTAGATGGAGTCTTAACTGGACAGCCGAGGAGCAGGAGTGGTCCAGCAGGCCAGTTACCCATTTTTTCCCCTGAGAACAAGGCAGGACTAAAATGCCTGGATCCTCAGAGGAGGATATTAGAGAAGTATATTCGGCCATTCCCTGTCAGTGTGCTGTTTCAGGGCCCCAAATACTTTAGTTCCCAAGAAGGATGGGTTGTGTCCAATCTTGGATTTACATCATCTGAATCAAACTATACAGACATTCAGGTTAAAAATGTTAACACTATGGTCATTGTGTCTCAAATCAGATCCGAGGACTGGTTTGGCACGATAGATTTGTAGCGACTGCACAGGATCAGATTAACAAGTCAACTATAAATTTCATTAAAGTTTTAACTTTTTGAACTTTGTTTGTAAATTTTACATTGGCTCCGGCCTGGCTGACATTAACAGCCCACTCGACACATTTTATGGCCGTGTCGATGGACCACCGGCACCCACGAATCTCTCCCTTTGTGACTTCAAATGATCGCGATCAACTCAGATCGAATTACACCAAGCCATGTGACCACATTTCAGACATCGTCAAACTCCAGTACACGTACACACACACACATACACAGAAGAACATACCAGGACTCTCTTTAAGTCACATTTATTAAAATATGATTAAAATGTAGTCCTGTAAGCATGTATTATGGAAGATGCGCTCTCGAGCTATCTTTCTTTGGGAGAGACATTGATGTTGAGGACTCCAGCCCTGCCAACTAAGCCATTACGAGTTACATCTCAGTTAAATGGCAGGGTGTACGTGGCTGCAGGTCAGGCCGGTGCGGCCTTGCACACTATTTGCGCATCCTGTGTCAGCATCACATGCATGCGTCATGCTGCTCATGTGTTCAGCTTCGGCCAATACTGAGTTGGCCTTCAAACGTAAACAAGGAAGCCTGCACTGAATTCAATATGTATGACAAGGGTTCAAATTGTTGAATAAAGTCGTTATATTTGTTTTGTTTTTGTGTACGTCTGATCACAATTGCAATGACATGAATTATTCTCATAGACAGAAGACCATGTAGACCGAAAAGAGCAGCCCATAGGAAAGAAAAATCAAAAGTGAGATCTCTTTAACATCTCAAATGTTTCTCTTAGACATAAATGAGGTTACTTCAACATCAAATGGAGACTTTTGCTGGAGTCTCCTGCTTCTCACACTTGTGTCCTGAGACAAAAAACTCTAACACTCTCACAATGGTCTCCTTTAAAGTTTTAGAAGAGATCTCAACAGCATCACACACTGTGCTCAGACTTTTCTACTTAGCTAGAGACTCTGGATCATTCATATTTGTCTCCTGTAAAGATTCAGAAGAGATCTCAACAACATCACACACTATGCTCATATTTTTCTCCTTTGATAGAAACTTTGGTGGTCTCACATTTGTCTCCTCTAAAGTTTAAAAGAGATCTCAATAACATCATACACTGTGCTCAGATTTTTCTCCTTACCTAGAGACTTTGGATCACTCAGGTAACACTTTAGAATACTGATCCTTCATTAATGAATAACTACACAGGAACAAATGAGTAATGCATTATTAACACTCTAGTAACTACTATTAACTAACAAGAAACTCTGATTAATGAATTAGTAAGTAATAGTGCTCAGTTGAAGGTGGTAGTTCACTATTAGCTAATCAGTAACTACTGTTTTTTCATACCTCCCAGAGAACTACTAATTAATTCTAAAGTAAAGGTCATGGTAACCCACTAGTGATGACTGAAGTATTACCAAATCCTTCAGAAGGAATTATTAATTATTTGGATCAGTATTCTAAAGTGAAAAACATGATAACCCTCTAGTAACTACTGAAGTCATTGTAAACTTTTGAGGTTTTTGTACAGTTTTGTACAGTAATTCCTTCTGATGTATTTGGTAACACTTAAGTAATTACTAGGGGATTACCATGATCTTCACTTTAGAATACTGATCCAAATAAGTAGTAGTTCCTTTAGAATTATGTAATAACTCTTGAGTTATTACTATCCTTTACAAAAACCTCAAAGGCTTTCTGACTCCGCTGGCTCGGTTTCTGGGGGCCTGGCTAGAGCTCGCGGGCTCATCTGAACTATCAGGCTCAGCTATGCGATTCAGTTCGCCAGGCGTCTCCCCCAGGTTCCAAGGTAACTTTCTAAAGTTATTTTTCCCGTCCTGTAATTTGGCTCCGAACCTTAGGTGAAAATTGTCATTTTGAATCCCCCTTGACGAAATAACGCATTACCCAGTAAATATTCACACATGGCATTTAATATTTTGGCTTTCAATACCATTTATGCTTGTCTTTTTTTCCAGAAAAAAAAAAAAAAAAATTAACAAAATCAAAAAATTTAGCTGGAGAAGTTTCTGAAATTTTGGCTGATTTGACACGGAATGACCCTATAAACATTTTAGAAGAAAATGCCCAGAATTTATAGTTTTTTTCTATAATTTAATTATTAGCCAAATGTTTAATTTATTTATTAAAAAGCAATTTATTATTTACAATCAGCAGCAATAATAATAATGGTTTATACATCAGATGTAGTTTATCATTACAAATTTACTTCTCCTCAAGGCAGGACAGTTTGCATCACATTTCAGTATTATATCAGTACACACTACACTTTATTATTTGAATAACTGTAAATATTAATTAGCTATGCAGAAATTTGCTAATTTATCATATTTAACTTACTTTAAATCCACTTGCAAGTCTTTGATCCAGCTGTTTGTCTAGCTTTGGTGTGTTCACACAAAGATGAAAATGAAAAATGTTCTTCTCAATGCTTCAGGGGTTAAAGAAAGATGTGCAGATTATTTGAATATTGACTGGCTAAATTTGAATATTGTATAACATATATGTATATATTATATACATATATGTATATAAATATGCTTTATGTTTTGTTTTGTTTCTCTGTCGTGGTTTTCATAGCCTGAGTTCTCGTTTGATACTATGGTTTTTGATTAATTGCACTCTGTGTATTTAAATCCTCAATTTCCTTTTGAAGGAACTAAACACTGCCTCTGATTATTGACGCAATGGGAATGCATCCGCACGATTGGCATCTGAAGCACATGTGAAATCACGCTAATTCTAATGGTTGCTGGTAGACATATGACATGAAATGGTGTGTCGCATGACTATAAAATGGCACCTGCATTAAACACCATCAGCTTCTTTGTCTTCAGGACAAACTACATGTGATATCATCTGTTGTATTTATTGTTTCGTTTGTCTAAAGAAAAAGGTCGGAAAGATGGCAAGCAATGCCATGCCCGCGCTACATTATGGCTGGTGACTCACATGACTTTTTTGTTGTTTGTCAGCTCTTGAGGGGGCTGGCTGCATGCATTGTGAACATCTCTCTATGAGAGTACTCCGCTCCCGCTTGGCTATTTTCTCTGAAGTGGAAGGCCAAGTTTGTTTTCCCCATGGTTCAGCTCAGATCATCCGGGTTTCACAAATGGAGTTGGAGGAGGAACGTGAGATGGGCTCTGTCTTTTCTCAGTTCTCACCTGCCAACCAGGAAACCTTTGTTTCAGATCCAGAAGCCCACCTGGCAGTTTGTTGTGATCTGAACAAGAGCCCAGTGTTGGCTCTGAGGAGTTGGATATGGTCAGCATTGAGGCAGGAGATTTAGAGGAATTACCATTCCTCTTCCCTGCTTGTGAGAAGTTATTGGAGGTTGTGACTTGAGCTGTGGCTAGATTAAGTCTTAACTTGACAGCTGAGGAGCAGGAGTGGTCCAGCAGGCCAGTTACCCATTTTTTTCCCTGAGAACAAGGCAGGACTAAAATGCCTGGATCCTCAGAGGAGGATATTAGAGAAGTATATTCGGCCATTCCCTGTCAGCGTGCCATTTCAGGGCCCTAAATACTTTAGTTCCCAAGAAGGATGGGTTGTGTCCAATCTTGGATTTACGTCATCTGAACCAAACTATACAGACATTCAGGTTAAAAATGTTAACACTATGGTCATTGTGTCTCAAATCAGATCCGAGGACTGGTTTGGCACGATAGATTTGTAGCGACTGCACAGGATCAGTTTTAAGCATGTAGTTAATTTAAGTTACAACTATAGTTGTGTGAGTTGAACCCCCAAACCTTTACATGCGAGTGTAAGACTGTATCTCTGTCTTTATGTATTTGTCACCCTGCCATGCTTAGTCTTAAATGAATGCTCTCAGGATGCTTTAAATAACTATGTATGTTCTGTTACGATACCATGCATTAGTCTATTTCTAAGGTCTTTTAGAGTAAAAGTTACCAATTAAAAGACTACCACACGCATGTTCCTTTGTCTCTCGATTGTCTCTCGCCATTTCACGCATGTTTCTCCCGGACGTCTCTCGGCGACCGCGCTCCCATCACGCCCTCCTCTCCTCTTCGGGACCACCTTTGGCGAAACAAACTTTCAAGTTCTCAGTTCAAACTTCCCGTGGAGACTAAAGAAGCCAACGATCTGCAGCCATGGACGCACTGAATCTTCACATGTATCTTTTGACACTCAGTCTGTAAGTTTTGCTATTCTTTGTCTTTCTCTTTTCCTGTCTTTACTTTCGCTTCTGTATATATGTGTATTCTTTGTGTATATTTACACAAATATTTCTCAGATTCACTTCCGGGAGCAAAGCTTACCAATAGTAGGGAGAGGAATGCGTGGATTGCAAAGGGGTATGAAAAAGCTCAGTTCACGTCTGTCCCCTTTTCTTTCTGCGTCTCCAGCCAGTGGTTCAGGACCTGCTGCAGCCGAGGCCCAATGGAGACTCAGATCGTGGGGATCGCAGGTTGAGCTGGTGGAGAAATCTGGTTGAGGAATTTCTCTCTCATTCCCCTGCTGCTCACTCGAGCAATCTGCTAGATGCAGATGTACATTCTCTGAATGAGTCATGCAATCTAGCAGACAGCGTTCTTTTGACTTTGAATCAAAAAGAACAGGATGTGGCTGTTGAGGGCGATGAAATGCTAATGGAGGCCTCTCAGCCTGCCTGCCCTGGGTACAAGGAGCTACTGGAAATTGTGGCCCACACTACAGATAGATTAGATCTCCCTTGGAAGCGTGAGACACCACAGATCACTCTCAGGCATTCAGATGAGCATTTTTTTTTTCATCTGGCAATAAAAATGCAGCTCCTGTGAGTCTTCAGTTTTTCCCAGACCTTCACGCTGAGATGGAGAGGTCCTGGAAGAAACCATATTCAGCTCATATTCATCTCTTTCATTGTTCAAATTATGCGAATGTTAAGGGAACGAGCAAGCAGAAATATGCATTGATGCCTCCTATGGAAGATGCGCTCTCGAGCTATCTTTCTATGGGAGAGACATTGATGTTGAGGACTCCAGCCCAGATTAAGCCGGATCACTCATGTTTGTCTCCTGTAAAGATTCAAAAGAGAGATCTCAACAACATCACACACTGTGCTCAGATTTTTATCCTAAACTAAAGATTCTGGATCACTCACATTTGTCCCCTTAAAAGTTTAGAAGAGATCTCAATAACACTGCACATTGTGCTCAGATTTTTATCCTTAGCTAGAGACTCTGGATCACTCACATTTGTCTCCTCTCAAATTTAGAAGAGATCTCAACAACATCCCACATTGTGCTCATTTTAGGAGAAACATCTGAGACAGTGTTGATACTACAATGAGAGATATGTGAGAATCACAACTAAGTCTCATGAGCTTAGAAAGAGCAACCTCTGAGCAATAAAATATTGGGGGGGGGGGGGGGGGGGGGGATTCATGACACTTTAAGCAGGCAGCTCCTTTAGGTCCTGAAATGGTAGCTGCCTCCCCCAAAATTGGGGCCCTTAAGCACGTGGCTACTTCATTAGCTATTACAAATATGTT
The DNA here is from genome assembly GCA_037101425.1 of Elopichthys bambusa. NCBI lineage: Eukaryota > Metazoa > Chordata > Actinopteri > Cypriniformes > Xenocyprididae > Elopichthys > Elopichthys bambusa. The sequence goes on from CM074444.1 coordinate 4,455,734, forward strand.
AAGGTTGAAGCTGCCTCCCCCTAATGGCAGGTTCTTTAAGCAGGCAGCTCCCTTAAGCCGGGTGCACATTGTGCGATTTATAATAGTTGCTTGCGAACAAGATTGTAGTTAAAGTCTGATTTTAGTGATTATAAAGTGATTATACACTGTATAATCTCAGTTTCCATCAATGTCAGACTGTACAACTTTAAAGACTTTTAATCGGACGGACGCAAAGTAACGCGTCCGTAGTTTTACGTTATCGATTGGCGACGGCTGGGCGAATACACACGCTGAAGCAAAATGATGGCTAGTAAACAGAAACAACATCTAGTGTTAATTTTGATCATGACTTGTCTTGAGCATAAAAAGAAGAAAAAACGAAGGAGACGAGTGCGGAGCAAGTCGTGGCATGGCAAAAGAGGTTGTTATGGACTACTGGTTCAGGGTGAACTTGACCCAAACACCCCACCTTTACGTCAGCTTATATTGTTTTACAAACAAGGGCACCCTAAATGTTTCCATTGATGATTAATGATTTGTGATAAAATATGTCAAAATAGACGCACTCACTCACAAGGCAAGATACGTAAAAAAAAATATGTAAACCATCACAGTGTGAACATAAGAAAATGTAACAAAACAGTAGTTAACTTTTAGTTCACTAACTTTCACTTAAATAGTTTGTGTTTACTCATTGTTTACCCATTACTCAAATCTTCTCCCTGAGTATAAGCTCCACTGAGCATTTGAGTGTAGCTCGATGCAGGAGACAGTTGGAAAGGAGAAACTGGAAAAATGGCTGACATGTAGCTGCACGGTCCACAAAGGGAGAATACACAGGCTGGGTAGTAGGGCCTTTAGGATATTGTACATGCTTCCTATACTGTGCTGACATAAACCCATCTTGTGCTTCATACAAAATTCTCATAATTGCTCACCTAACCTGCATTTTCTCTGCTGCATCTTTAATAAGACGCATTTCACTGGCTACTTGTTTGCAAAATATAATCAGAATCTTCATTGTTGTTAAAGACACTACTAGCAACCTGCCTAAGGATGTCCACCTTCTTCCTCTCCAGCTGGTCTTCCTCTCTCTGTCATGACTTCGGTCTGATCTGCCATGTTTTGTTGTCTTTGCTCTCATCGGGAGACTTAGTGAGACTTAGACGCTGTGTCACGGACGACGCTCTAGTCAGTGCAACTTCTACGCTGCGTCATGTGTGATGCTGGGACTTTAATTTGGACTTCCTCTCTTTGTGTTCCTGTTGTTTTTTTCTCTGTGCTTAGTGAGAGCTAAATAAACTTTTCCGTTACCTTCAACTGAATCCTTATTATTTCCGGACACACTCAGCTTTGGCTTTTGACGCTGCTTGTGGCACCCTGTAGTATTCCTTGGTGGAGCATGTGAAGAGGATTCAGATGTGGCTGTGCCAGATTCATCTAGGTCCTCATTCTCCAGCACTTGCTCATCTCCACTGTCATACATGCCATCCAGCTAAATGCAGAACAAAGAGAATATGTAATGGCAAAATATAATATATTTAACATTATTAGACCCATATTTTTAAACATTTGAGGAAACATTTTTACAAAAATAAGTTAATATTATTTAATCTACAAATAACATTTCTTATCAGTGCATTCTTTGTGCTTATTGTCTCTTTGGATAAAAGATTACCCTAATTTAGTAAAGTAAATGCATCTCAAAACAAATACTACAATTACATAATATTTATTTTTAAAAGTTAGCTTCACTTACATTCATTGTACTGACACCCTGGCGAGGCTGCATGTGAGTCCTGAGAAAAAACTAAATTCCTGAGGATCCAATTCTGCCTAGACATGAGCTCCTTTGTCCCACTTCCACTTGGTTTGGGGTGCAGCAATTTAGAGAACTGGGTGCGCAGTGATGATGTACGTGTTTGAACTTCCAGTGCTACAATACAACATCAATTTTGTATGATCATTAAATGAAAGAAAAGTCAAAAGTCAATAAATGCTACTAAACTATCACTCACTAAGGAGGCATATTTTAGGATGAAGTAGTTGCTTACCTGGTATTTGTATTTCCAGCGCTATTTCTCTCCAGGCTGCTTCCTTTTTTATCCTATCATGGTACAGTGGCGATGACGCATTGTACTAGCACTCTTCTTCTCTCCATAACTTCACAAGTTTCTTTTCTTCCTGTACAGCATTGGTTTGTTGTTGTCGCACTAATTGCTTCATTGGGTTCTGTGCTCTTATTGGCTCTTGATCTGCCAGTTGTTGTAGGAGATGTCACACAGCAGGATAGCAGCTCAAAATTTCTGACACTGCCAGAATTTTATTGGAGGAAAAATTTGATTGCGATGGTCATTAATCGGCTGTCAGCGAACATGTCAAACTAGCGATCAAATATTAGAGATTTTGGACTAGGATTCCAATCTTTTAGGTTTTTCAAAATTTGTCTTAGACGACCAAATCGTGGCCAAAATCGCACAGTGTGAACCCGACTTTATGTCTCGTTAAGTTGTGACTGTCTCTCCTAGAGTTTGGGGCCTTCAGCAGGCAGCACATTCACAAGCCTTAGCAATACGTTAAGAGTTGAAGGTGCCTCCACTAATATGGGTTCTTTAAATAGGCAGCTTCCTAACGTCTTGTGAAGTTGAGGCTACCTCCCGAGGATTTTAGGATTCTCAAAATTTGTCTCAGACGACCAAATCGTGGCCAAAATTGCACAGTGTGCACCCGCCTTTACTTGCACAATTCTATGTTATGACAAAAAAATCATAGTTACCACACTTTAACTATAATAAAACCATGGTTAATTTTCATAAGTGTTCACGATAGTTTGCAACGTAAGCTAGTTGCAATGTGTTATTTAGCTAACTTTTTATACATGCAAATAAAACTAGTGAATAATACAAATTTACAAAACAATTCAATATGTTTTATACAACTTAGTGTAACATTTAACAGTTAGAAATCTGTGTGCATGTGATGTCACATTGAGGCGGGGAAATTCGCTTTCTTCCAAGTCCATTTCATCTGATGCCTTTTTGTCCGAGTCCATTTCGTCTGATACCTTTTATCTGAGTCTGTTTTGTCCGATGCCTAATTGTACGAGACCTGACACCTGACGTCGTTTTTCCTGAGACCTGAAGCCTTTCAGTCTGAGGCGTGATGCCGTTTTGTCTAATGACTGACGCTTTTAAGTCTGAGGCATGACGCCTTTTCGTTGTATGACTGAGGTGTGAGGATGTCCTAAAATGTACACCGTACACTTGGCTGAAAAGCTCCAATGCTACATGAGGCTTCATCTCGCCACCACTACCAAAGGGCAAACAATCCAAGTCAAAACAGAGTCCAAGACACAGGCCAACAAAGAAATCCAGGGGAACATGCAAAAGAGCTTAAAGGGCCGATTTCACAGACAGGGCTTAGGCTAAACCAGGATTAGGCTTAATTTCAATTAGGGTTTTTAAGTAGATTTTTTAAACATACACTAGAAAAAAAAAACATTACTGGTGTGCATCTTGAGACAAAACAATGGCAGTGACATATTTTAAGATGTGTCAGTACAAGTTGCTTTCCGTGAAAACAGCTCAAACCTGCATTTTAGTCTAGGACTAGCTTAAGCCTTGTCTGTGAAACCAGGGAAAAAAAGACAAAGGAAAACCATGAGAGTGCTAAGAAATGCAGTACAAACATTAACAAGATCTAGAAATGAGTAAATGAGAGAACCTGGCTTTTATAGATAGAGGTGATAATGCTAATGACAAACAGCTGATGAACCCAGGCAGTGAACTATGGAAAATTGAGTCCTTGATGATGTGGCAATAGTTAGGTATGGAGTGCCCTCTGGTGGTTTTCATGGGCACTCCAGCTGGTGATCGTGACAAGTAGCTAGTGGCGTGCAGTGGTGTTCTGAAATGAAGAAGCCTCACTGTTTTGTTGTTGTTGAAGTTGTTTTTTTGTGAATGTTCCAGTTACACTTAATAATGACACATTTTTTCATATTAAATAAACATTACTTACACTATCAAAAAAATCCAACCAAAACAATTCTGTTTTGTATTTTTTACATTAATAATGCAATTATTGTACTATTTATTAAAACTAAGTATATTTCTCATCAAGTTTTCTCATCAATTTTACATTTATTCCAAAATAATAAGAACGCTGTAACATATTTCATTAACTACAGTTTACACAGTATACAGTAGATGTACCTAATTTCACTTAACTGATCGATTGCTCAATGAAAATCCTCACAGATCACATTTACAAGTCATTTCAAATTTAAATGTAATGTAACATAAAGCAGAGGTATCAAGTGGGTGAGATGTTTACTTACTTCTTAATTAATCTTCCCAATAGCACCATTATTTATTCATTCAGACTGATTTGCAAATGCGGAACTAGCATGAAAACGAGAGGTGGGTTGTGTGAACAGTGCAATAGACCAATCAGATGGTCCATTCAAGACATGTCAGAAAGATTGTAGTTACGAGCTGAACACACTTGAATGCCACGAGAAAGCATAATTATAAGTGGGAAACATCTGGGTTATGTAATATACAACTCTGCTTCATGGTGTTGACACTATGGGAATGCTCCTGCGTGAGCTGGTGTCTGAAGCACTCGTCTAAACGCGGAAAAAAGACAAAGGAAAACCATGAGAGTGCTAAGAAATGCAGTACAAACATTAACAAGATCTAGCAACGAGTAAATGAGAGAACCTGGCTTTTATAGATAGAGGTGATAATGCTAATGACAGCTGATGAACCTGGGCAGTGAACTATGGGAAACTGAGTCCTTCATGGTGTGGCAATAGTTAGGTATGGAGTGCCCTCTGGTGGTTGCCAAGGGCACTCCAGCTGGTGATCGTGACAAGTAGCTAGTGGCGTGCAGTGGTGTTCTGAAATGAGGAAGCCTCACTGTTTTGTTGTTGTTGAAGTTGTTTTTTTGTGAATGTTCCAGTTACACTTAATAATGACACATGAATGCCACGAGAAAACATAATTATGAGTGTGAAACTCTGGGTTATGTAATATACAACTCTGCTTCATGGTGTTGACACTATGGGAATGCTCATGCGTGAGCCGGTGTCTGAAGCACTCGTCTGAACACGGGAATCTGATTGGTCGAACGTACGGATGTGGTAATATACCATAGTGCATCACCAAGACCATAAATAGATGCCAGAAATGTGCGTTATCAGATTCTTAGTGTTATAAGAAGATGCACAGGTGTAACTGAGACATGACAACATGAAGCAGTGTCTCATTCCCTTCCTGGGGAACTAGGTTACGTGACCCCAAATGTTCCCCTTCGAAGTGGAACTTCGACACTGCATCATAATGGTGCTGCTATGGGAACTTGAATACCAATGCCGCCATGCCACGAGAACAGAGCCTGCCCTACAAGGCTGTGTGATCTTCACAGACAATTGTTGAGTGCAGACGTATGCCTGGATCAACCCTGAAGGACTTGCGGGATGCTTTGAATCCGCATCCTAACTGTAAACCTGTGGCAGAACATACAACTGAAAGCTCATGGTCTAGCTTGATGTCTCTCACAGTGGTTAGGATCAAATCTACATGTGCAAGATACAGATGTGCCTGCATCATGGTCAATCCCATATTATCCCTAGAAAGGTGGTTCTCTGTTCAGGAGAAAGCCCACTTGTCTTGAGGTTTAAGAAGAGTCCCAGACGCTTTATATGGGCAAACACAACATCTCGATATTGTGCCGCTTACTCTTCTGACTGGGCTATTAACCAGTCATTGATGTAGTTGAGTACACAAATGCCCTGGAGTTGCAGAAGAGCCAGAGTAGCATCAATGCATTTAGTGAAGGTGCATGGGGACAAGGCTAGGTCAAAAGGAAAACTCCACTAATGGTATGCTTCACCCCCGAAAGCAAACCTGAGGAACTTTCAACTTTCAGAAAAATTTCAATGTGGAAATATGCGTCCTTTAGATCTATCATCACAAACCAATCCTTGGACTGAATTTGTGGCACTATGAGTTTGACAGTGAGTAACTTAGCATCTTTCCATTTGTATGTCCGAAGAGTATTGTTCAAGCCCTGCAGATCTAAAATCAGATGGAACCCTCAGTCTTTTTTGGGTATTATAAAGTACCAACTATAAAACCCTGCATCTCACTTACACTTGCATACACTTTCTATGGCTCCTTCTGCCAGAAGAGAGCGCAGCTTCTAAACGAGAAACTTTTTTTCCTAGCACACAATTGTTATTACTATGGCACTGAAATGAGGCAGATGGGAAGCAAACTGAATCCTGTAAGCTTTCTTTACGGTATTCAGAATCCACTGAGAGACATTGGGCAGTAGCTGCCACACTGCCACAAAGTCTGATAGATTTTTTTATTTTTTTTTCTTCGATAGAATCAGTCTGCTCAAGGCACTGAAACTTGTGGGTACCTATCTACGAATCACCTACGGTGGTGGGAATAGTAGAGACGCCCCCTCAGAGCTCTGAAGGAAGTCGGGCACAAGATGGCATGGACCCCTTGGAAGGGGTCGCTCTCAGGGACCAGGGCTGAAAGGTATAAGGTTTTCTTTTTGGTTGCCCTCAAGGAGATCTTCCCTTGGGCTGCCAGGACTGAGTGAACTTGGCCCTGGACCTGGCCTTGGCCACTTTGGAGAGGTAATGTATAAATCTCTTTGCTTGCAATAAAGGCACATTAAATAGGCTGATTTTCACTTTTTAGAGTCCATTTGTTTGATACAGTTAAGGTCAAGTACCCTGATTGTCCAGGCCAAAAAAGGGCTACTTTTCATGCTAGATTAATTTTATGTTACATTAAAGTCACAAGTACTGTAGCTCCAGCCTGTTGAATGGATGTAGTTTCAAAGAGACTCCAATAGATAGCAGCAAATCAGCATGACAATATGCACAACAGAAGTTATTAAACCCCCAAGCAATGTCACTGACACTAGTCTCACAATGAACAAAGGTTGAAAACAGGTTGGAACTGAAAGTTTTTAGCCATTTTTTGCCATTTTAGTCAATATTATTCAGTGTGAGGTTCTTTATCTGAGACATCGACGGTAGCTTATTATTTAGGATGCCCCTCAGCTACAGCAAATAATTTGCATAGTGAGAACAGACTGTTTCACAGGCACCAACAAAATTGATGACTCAAAAAGCAAATAGCTGATTCAAATAGAACTAATTATGTTACAATCTAACATAACATAAACCTCAAAAAAACAGTCCCCTCCAAAGCAAACCCATCGGACAGTTTCAGTTTTTAAAGTACTTTTAAAGTACTGTACAAAACACATAGCTTGCATTTTGTTATGTCGTGTCTGAGAAAACCAAATATGAACCAAACAACTTTGACTTGCAAATGACAAAAATAAATAAATAAATAAATAATAATAATAATAATAAATAAATAAATAAAAAATTACAGTACACAGTTTAGTCCTGCAACTGACCTTGTACTCTATATCTTCAATGTCTTCTGTGTGTCAGCACAAAATTGCCCAACCACCTGTTTTTTTTTTTTTTTTTTTCAGACTTATTCTCACACACACACACGTTCACATACATACCCAATTTCCTCTTTACATGATACAGAAGGAAGTTATGAAGGAAGTGAATAAAAAAGATAAAACATCTAGATCAAAGCTCACTGGACAGCCTGGGTACGAGTGGATTTCAAGTAAGTTAAATATGATTTTCTATTTTGTTAATTGCAATTATGGTTCTACCATAAACATGTTGTTGGGTCAGTTTGAGGGAAAGGTTTGTAATTTCTAGTAAATTGCACCTTTTTTATATCATGCTTCACTTGCTAAGTAAGAAAAATCATTTTGATGTCTTTTTTTTTACCTAGCTATTAGCTACCTCTCATTGTACTGAAGAATTATGACTAAAACCTCTTAAAGTTTTAAATATATTCATCATGTAAAATGTGTAATTACCATGACACAACTTATGAATAGTATGTATGAGTGTTTATAATCCCAACATACTAGATTTATTATATTAGGTTGTGGTTCAATAAACTGTGTGAAACAAAACATCAAAATAATAATAATAATAATAATAATAATAATAATAATTTAGCCTTGAGTATACTAGAGTAGATTACGTTTTTTTTTTTTTTTTTTTTTGTCCTTCCTTCAACAAAATCATAACCCATTTTGAGTGTCAGATTACTTTTTCTGATATGTACTTGAAAATTCATTGAACTGCTAATGGAAAACGTTGTTGAATGCTTTGGATTATACAAAACAGTGTCAGTATTCACATGATCATCAACATTTGTGGTGGAGAAAAGAACACCTTAAAGTGGCCCCTGTGAACAGACCTGACCTTTGTTAAAGAGACAGTTTTTGTCAGTCATTAAACTTGATAATTGTCTCATTATGCAGCTCTCAGCACTGCAAGAGAACAACAGAGATTAAATCTTTTTTTTTTTTTTTTTTTTTTTTTTTTGATTTTGCAACAAAATGTATTACTACTATTTATATTAAGGCATTGTTCACACAGGATGTGTCTATTTTTAAAGGCTGCAGCAAGTGTTTGTAAATGTAAATGTGCCTTGAGTCCCGTGTTCAGTCACATCTGTTGCACTTTATATTGTAGCGATATTAGCTCCTAGGGGAAAATATTAATAATTATTCATAACTCATTATGAATAATTATGAATATTTGAATCAGTTAATCAGATTAACTTGATGTAGCTACATTACCATTACAATCGATAGATCAGTTCACTGTGAACACTCAGAATCCCCCGCCAGGTGATATAAATAGGGAAGCAGATGCAATCGCACTCTGTTTTTCGCTAAGGGGGCAACCTTAAGTCTGCACTAATGCAGTTGGGGCCCCGTCCACAGACCTGATACTGCATGCCTGTTGTACGTGGCTCCCTACCCGGTAGCAGAAGCATCTGTGTATACCACAGCATGCCTGGACACTTGTTCGAGGGGAACTCCTGCCTGCAGGAACGAAGGGTCCGACCACTGAGTGACAGTGTGAGGGTGTGACGGTAGTTCGGTGTCACGGGAACACGGAATGTACCGCGCTGCCACGCCCATCTCGGGACCCGGCCGTGGAGCGGCCTCATATGAAGCAATCCGAGCGGTGTGACTGCAGCTGCGGATGCCATATACCTCAGGAGCCTCTGAAAAAGTTTCAGTGGGCCCCAGAGATGAGAGCGCTGTCCTGCACTTGAGCAGGAGAGCGCTCTCATCTCAGGCAGTTCAACACTGACTGGACACGCTCCTCTGTGAGACGTGCTGTCCGGGCGACCGAGTCGGGTTCCATACAGAGATAAGAGATCCTCTGCCCAGGGGCGAGTTTGCTTTTGTCCCAGTTGACCCGAAGACCCAGCTGAGGTAAGCTAACACCATGTCCCTGTGTTCGCACAACTTCTCCCGCGAGCTGGCCAGAATGAGCCAGTCATCGAGGTAGTTGAGGATGCGAATGCCCTGTTCCTTGAATGGAACAATGGCCGCCTCCGCAACCTTCGTAAAGACGCGGGGCGACAGAGCCAGCCCGAAGGGTAGGACTTTGTAGTCAAGTCAAGTGAAGTCACCATTATTTATATAGCGCTTTTTACAATGTAGATTGTGTCAAAGCAGCTTTACAGTGATAACTGGTACATTATTTTGGCTGCACAGAAGCTCTTAAGGAATAGTGTCAATGCAGGTAGATCAAAGCACTGTTGAATATCAAATGTCAATTGTCAAGTGTCCCCAACTAAGCAAGCCAAAGGCGACAGCGGCAAGGAACCCAAACTCCAACAGGTGACATCAGGTGGCAAACAGGTGTTAAAATGGAGAAAAAACCTTGGGAGAAACCAGGCTTAGTCGGGGGGCCAGTTCTCCTCTGGCGAACAGTGCTTTGTTACAGTGCAGATACGGCCCGGATCCGGCTGACTACGGTAAACCTCGGGATAAACAGAAAGACTAATATTAGTGTAGATGCCATTCTTCTTCTGATGTAACGAGTACATCTGGTGTTATTGGAAGTGTTCCCGGTTCCGGCTGACCTAATTTATGCAGCCTAATAATCCTTTAACGGATTTGAAAAAATAAATTGATAATGTGTTATGTGTATGCCAGGTTAAAGAGATGTGTTTTTAGTTTAGATTTAAACTGACAGAGTGTGTCTGCTTCCCAAACAATGCTAGGAAGATTGTTCTAGAGTTTAGGTGCCAAATAGGAGAAGGATCTACCACCTGCAGTTGATTTTGATATTCTAGGTATTATTAGCTGGCCTGAATTCTGAGATCGTAATAGACGCGAAGGACTATAATGCATTAAGAGCTCGCTCAGGTACTGGGGAGCTAAACCATTTAGTGCTTTGTAGGTAATTAGCAAGATTTTAAAATCTATACGATGTTTAACAGGAAGCCAATGCAGTGTTGACAGAACCGGGCTGATATGGTCATACTTCCTAGTTCTAGTAAGAACTCTAGCTGCTGCATTTTGTACGAGCTGTAGTTTATTTATCAGGCGAGCAGAACAACCACCTAGTAGAGCGTTACAGTAATCTAGCCTTGAGGTCATGAACGCATGAACTAACTGTTCCGCATTTGTCATCGAGAGCATATGTCGTAATTTAGATATATTTTTAAGATGGAAGAATGCGGTTTTACAGATGCTAGAAACGTGGCCTTCAAATGAAAGATTGGTATCAAAGAGCACACCCAGGTTCCTAACTGACGACGAAGACTTAACAGAGCAGCCATCAAGTGTTAGACAGTATTCTAGGTTATTACGTGAGGAAGTTTTTGGTCCAAAAATTAGAATATCTGTTTTTTCTGAATTTAGTAGTAGGAAATTACTGGTCATCCAATTTTTTATATCAGCTATGCATTCCGTTAATTTTGTGAATTGGTAAGTTTCGTCAGGGCGCGAAGAAATATAGAGCTGAGTATCATCAGCGTAACAGTGAAAACTAACGCCATGCTTCCTGATGATATCTCCTAAGGGTAGCATGTACAGAATGAAAAGCAATGGTCCTAGTACCGAGCCTTGCGGTACTCCATATTCAACTTGTGATCGATATGACCTCTCTTCATTTACTTCTACAAACTGATAACGGTCAGATAAGTATGATTTGAACCATGACAATGCAATTCCACTAATGCCAACATAATTTTCGAGTCTATTTAAAAGAATATTGTGATCAATAGTGTCAAATGCAGCACTAAGATCCAGTAACACTAATAGAGAGATACAACCCCGATCTGATGATAAGAGCAAATCATTAGTAACTCTAATGAGAGCAGTTTCAGTACTATGGTATGGTCTAAATCCTGACTGGAAATCCTCATAGATACTATTTCTTTCTAAAAAGGAACATAGTTGTGATGATACAGCCTTTTCTAGTATTTTTGACAGAAAAGTGAGATTTGAGATTGGCCTGTAATTGACTAATTCTCTAGGATCAAGTTGTGGTTTTTTAATAAGAGGTTTAATAATAGCCAACTTAAAAGTTTTTGGTACGTATCCTAGTGATAAAGATGAATTAACGATATTAAGAAGAGGATCTATGACCTCTGGAAGCATCTCTTTCAATAGCTTAGTCGGTATAGGGTCTAACATACATGTTGTCGATTTTGACGATTTAACAAGTTTAGACAATTCTTCCTCTCTTAAAGGAGTAAATGAATTTAATTTTTCCTCAGGGATACTACAATGCACCGTCTGACGCAATACTGAAGTAGACGGTTGTGTGGTTGTAATTTTTTTTCTAATATTATCAATCTTGCAAGTAAAGAAGTTCATGAAGTCATCACTGCTGTGCTCTTTGGAAACATCAGAAGTTGAAGCTTTATTTCTTGTTAATTTAGCCACTGTATCAAATAAATACCTAGGGTTTTGTTTATTTTCTTCTAAAAGTTTTGAAAAATAGGCAGATCTAGCAGATTTTAAGGCTTTTCTGTACTCAACCATTCTTTCCCTCCACAAAATGCGAAATACTTCTAGTTTTGTTTTCTTCCAGCTGCGTTCCATTTTTCTGGCTGCTACCTTTAGGGCCTGAGTGTGCTCGTTGTACCACGGCATTGGATTAATTTCCTTAATCTTTTTTTTAAACGCAAAGGAGCAACTGAGTCTAATGTGCTTGAAAAGACAGAGGCAATAGTTTCCGTTGCAACATCGAGGTCTTCTAAGCTGTCTGGCATGCTAAGGCGATGAAACTGATCAGGAAGATTATTTATAAAGCGTTCTTTAGTGGTAGAAGTGATGGTTCTACCAAATTTATGGCAGGGAGGCAGTTTAGCTGTTTTGACTAAATGTAGTATACACGAGACTAGGTAATGATCTGAGATGTCGTCACTCTGCTGCAGAATTTCAACGGCATCAATATCAATTCCATATGACAATATTAGATCTAAGGTATGGTTACGACAATGAGTGGGTCCTGACACGTGTTGTCTAACACCAATAGAGTTTAGAATATCTGCAAATGCCAATCCCAATGAGTCTTTTTCATTATCTACATGAATATTAAAGTCACCAACAACAAGTACTTTATCTGCTGCTAGTACTAACTCTGATAGAAAATCAGCAAATTCTTTGATAAAGTCTGTATGGTGTCCTGGTGGCCTGTATACAGTAGCCAACACAAATGTCAACTTACATAATGTTGCGTAAAGTACCATCACTTCGAAGGAATTATATTTGAGAGACTTTTGACTAATACTATAAATATTACTATAAATTACAGCAACACCTCCCCCTTTGCCTTTCTGACGAGGATTGTGTCCATAATCATAACCTTGAGGGCTAGACTCATTTAAAGTAATGTAATCGTCCGGTTTTAGCCAAGTTTCTGTCAAACACAGCATATCTAGATTATTGTCTGTGATAATATCATTTACAATAAGTGATTTTGATGAAAGGGATCTAATATTTAACAACCCAAGCTTTATCATTTGTTTATCATTACTATCTATATTTTTTATTTGTTGAACATCAATTAAATTTTTACCATTAAATGGGTTTGGAAGTTTTTTGTTTTTACTAATTCGGGGTACAGACACAGTCTCTATGTGATAATATCTAGGTGTAAGAGTTTCTATGTGTTGGGAATTATTTGACTTCTGTAACGTGAGGCAGCTAGCAGACGGTCGGTTTAGCCGGTCTGTCTGCTTCCTGACCTGGGCCACAGTTTGTCATGTTTCAGCTCTAAGACTATGTGCCATATTACTAGAGAGAAGAGCAGCACCATCCCGAGAGGGATGAATACCATCTCTTTTCAACAGGTCAGGTCTGCCCCAAAAACTTTTCCAATTGTCTATAAAACCTATATTATTTTGCGGACACCACTTAGACAGCCAGCCATTGAGTGATGATAATCTGCTAACTATCTCATCACTCCGACGAACAGGAAGGGGACCAGAGAAAATTACTTCTCCTGACATTGTATTTGCGAGTTCACACACCTCTTTAATGTTAATTTTAGTGATCTCCGACTGGCGAAGTCGAACATCATTAGTGCCGACGTGAATAATAATTTTAGAGTATTTACGATTAGCATTAGCCAGCACTTTTAAATTTGCTTTGATGTCAGGTGCTCTGGCTCCCGGCAAACATGTGACTATGGTGGCTGGTGTCTCTATTTTCACGTTCCGTGTAATAGAATCGCCAATAACTAGGGCACTTTCAACAGGATTCTCAGTGGGTGCGTCACTGAGTGGGGAGAACCTGTTTGATGTTCTGGAACTTGGAACGGAAAAGTGGTGTTTTCCGCGGCTAGGCCGCCTCACCGTTACCCAAGTGCCCTGCTGCACGGGCTCTACAGCCGGAACCAAACAATGTACAGAGTTCACTAAGCTAATCGCATCCAAAACAGTATCTGAAGCCCTTGCGTTCTTACTATCCTCGATTAAAGTTTGGATGCGTGTCTCTAATTCTGAGATTCTCTCTGTCAGCCTGACTATTTCCCTACATTTATGACATGTAAATCCCTCGTCGCTGACAGAGAGAGCTATACTGAACATGTGGCAAATGGAACAGGTAACAATGCTAGGAGAGGATGACATGACTCACCGTGTTTGTAGACTGATCCGAGTTACCACAGCTGTTTGATGAGCGCGTTGTACTGATATGCCCGACCCTCGAACGCAAACCGTAGGAAGGGTCTGTATCTTCATATCAGCTGGGGGGACCGGCTCGATTGCATCCTTCGCCAGGCCTCGACACTCACACTGCCACCTGCTGGCGAGGTGAAAGGGGGCTGAGGATGGCATGGCATGGCATGGCATAACGACGCACACCGCCAGCCGCGCTCTCTTGGAACCTGGAGGTTTGGGAAACAGTTCTAATTCTTAGGTACCGCTGGACTCCAGAAAGCCAGCGGCGGAACAGAACGGAACCAAAAATTCTCCACCCGGCCCTGTGTGGAGCATCGCCTGGGCATCGCCTCCCGAAGAACTGTCTACCTCTGCTCCAGGACCCCCGTTTCAGGACCGCTTCTCGCTAACCAACTGGCTTGGCTGCGGACTAAGCGGGCTGGGTTTTAGGTCAGCTTGTGAGATGAGAGCATTGAGAAAGCGCACTTTGACGACAACTCTCACCTCTGCAAGTCTAGCCAGGGGTGTTTCTGGACCACCATGGTGGACACTCTGGTGCTGGACATTCCCCCTTTGGGTTAGTGGACCAATGATACATGAGCTCCCGACAGGAAAGTTTATGATCCTTTGTGTTTCTAGCAGGGGATCTGCACATGAACTGGCTGAGTTGTTTTGAAGAAACTATTAAAGATTCTTGTAATACTGATATGTTGCACAGGTATCGACATGTCCTATACACGAACATTCAAATCTTCAAAATACAAACACGTAGACACCAAACTTGGTATAGGTGAGTTTACGGTAACCATTGGTTCTTATCATAAAATATGCATAACAATACTGAATACAAAAACAAGAGATAATACAAAAACAATAACAATGGATGACATGTCCTATGGATATGAATGCTCATTTATAGAACAGCCTGTCTATTAACCTGTCTGTTTTGAGGGTTTTCTATGTGTCTCTTTGTCTCTGCTTTTCCAATTGGCACATGCATACTTCGGGGCAATAAAACTAAGGGTGGTCTTCTTGGGTGATGGGGACAGACCCCAGAGTAAGTTTTAAACAATTATTTGTTAATAACAAATAATTGTGTCTGATTTGTCTCAGTCGTTACAATATTCAGCTCTGTCTTTAAGCGCAAGAACATATCCTGTGTGAATAGAGCTTTTTCATAGTTAAAGTGTTACTGCATGACTTCCAAAAATACTAAATACAGTTTTTCTTTTTTTTTTTTTAATGCTTACACACAGTTTTTGAAACTATGGATTTTTACTATGGCCATTTCTCAAAACTCTACACACAAAACCAAAACACACACACACACATGCAAAGTATAGTCTATAAGGCTCCATGGGGTTCTAAATTAAGGGCCTTCTAAAGTGAAGCTATGGGTTTTTAAAACTTAATTAACTTTAATAACTAGCTTCCTGCAGACAGCTGTTCGCATCGATTTGCGGTGGAAGAGTGACCTCTGACCTGACGCATGACGTAATGACAAACTCGGAAGTGCAGAGGATAGAGCAAAACAAAACACCGGTCACGATTTAGAAATGTAAAACGAGAATTTTTAAAGAGAAATATCGGAAATATTTGATATAAGAGGAGCTTGAGTTTGTTGCACAGCCGTATTTGTTTAAACCATGAGAGGCGTCTAAGCTTATAATACTCCTACATCCTGCGTCATACATCGCGTCTGAGGCACTCGTTTGGCAAGTATGCGTACGGTCACATGGTGGAAACTAGTTATTTTAGTCTATAAAGTTTAAAAGATGGTTATTTTTCTTACAAAAACCCATCGCTTCGCTTCAGAAGGCCTTTTTTTAACCCCCAGAGGATGCTGTTTTTTTTTTTTTTTGGCTTCAAAACCATTAACCATTATAAAGCTTGTAAGAGCCAGGATATTTTTTAATCCGATTGTGTTCGTCTGAAAGAAGATAGTCATATACACCTAAGGGTCACTTGACATTTGATATTCAACAGTGTTTTGATCAAATTAACTCCTGAAAAATGCAGGTAGTGACAACTGCATTTACAAAAATTCTACACAGCCTCTTCTGTGGTTCAAGAAATCACAGGGAAAGGGGTACGAACCTTGAGTCTTGAGCCATTCGTGTTACTAGATTGTACCAGAAAAAAAATAATAAAGCCAAAGGCTTTATATTGGCAATAAGACCAAAATATTGTGACCTGTACCTAAGGTAAGGTAAGGTAATTTAAGGTAAGGTAATCTTTTATTGTTCCACATGGGAAAATTTGTCTTGGTCTATCATCCATGCTGCAGTCAGCTCACAATTAACACACAATAATCAACAAACACAAACAATAAAAAACAAACAATAACAAAAATAACACAGCAATAAATAAATACATTTTAACTCCATAAACTGGATCACTTTATGAGTCATGCCTACAAAAATGGCATGCAACAATGCAAGTGTTTGCTCTGTGAAACAGTCTAACAAACATAAACAAAAGGACGCCCATGTTGATTTGATCGAAATGACCAAACATAAGTCTTTCGCCAGGTAATGTTATTTTGATAAAAAATAATGATACGCACGAGACGGCAGAGAGTTGCTATGGTTAACATGGTGTCAGTCATTGCAGTTTTGGGAGTGAGTCGTGTTCCATACACACACGAAAAGATACTTTAGGGGTTTCACTACTAAATTTAATTGCAGTTGTCACTCCAAAAATGTGTGTAGACTTCTACAACAGTAGCCTACTCTTTCTCAGCAAACACAGAACATTTTGCTCACATTAGCATATAGTTCCACTTTCTTATTTTTGGGAATCGACATTTGACATTTTAGGAAAGTTCTCTGTAGGTTCTATTTTTGTAATCATGAACTATAATTGTCAGAATATTGCAGGGAGGTGTTTGTGCAATAATCTAATAAGAACCAAAACTTCTCTATATTTTTTAAGTTTTATTTTTATAACTATAAACTAAGATTCCCAGAACTTTGCAGAGTTTTTAATGTGAATATAGAATGTTCTCTAATGGTTATTTTTAGTTTTTGCTATCATTTTTTTTTTTTTTTAACCATAAACTTATCTTCCCAGAATTTTGCACAGAAGATTTCTGTGACAGCTTAATAAGAATTTACACAGAATCAGTGTTGGGTTACTCTAAAAAGTAATTAATTACTAGCTACTAATTACATCTTCAACAGTGTAATAAAATTAGATTACAGAATTATGGCCATACAGTATCTCTCTAAAAAGATACTATTACTTATTACTAATTATTTTCTAAATCCCATATCAACCTCAACCATTTGAACAATACAAGGATAGACATGAAACTGCACTTTTGATTCTTTCAAATAAACAATATACAATTGCAAACATTATTCTTGAACTGACCAAAGTGTTTAAAGGGAGAAGGTTACAATAACAAAACATACATTTTAACATTCAATTTTGATGTTAAATCCACTATTGTTTTATACAGAATTGTTCTATAGTCGGTAACACTTTATAATAACATTACTAAATAGGTAATTCATCATTTATAAGCATTTCAATATGACATTGCAGAGGTTTATTTGTCATGTTATATCAAGTGTACATTTTCATTTTTTTGCATCTTGAAATGAGTATTTCTATGTTCTGTATCAATCTGTGTTGTGTTTGTTTCTTTTAGAAGATAACTGAGCCTTTAAATCCCCTTTATAAAAGCTTTATGAGGCATAAATAGTCCTCACTTTAGATGAGCTCACAAAAATAGTTACTAAATATTTTATAACTACCTGAATTAATCATTAATTACAGTAGGAATACATGTTAATAAAGCATGTTTTAACACAAGGAGTAACTATTACTATATGTCTAAATAATAAGTTTAAATGTACATTTAAATAGTTTATTAATCATTTACTTACACTTTCTAAATTATCTTATGAGCCAGTGGCAACTCCTAAATAACAATAACTGGTTTGTAAATAACGCAGTACTTAATTTAGAAATTATAAATTGATCATTAATAAAGTATGAAAATACAATTATTAAAGACATTATAGATATGCTTATTAATCAAGAACAAAGAATTTATAGCTAAATTTATAAACTGCTTATTAATGTCTATTACTGCTTTATAAATGATGAATTCACTATTTACTAATGCTTAACAAATGACTCATAGCTTGCAGTTATTACAAAGTGTTACCCTATAGCCTATAAAGTATGAATTACAAAAGTAACTGTAATAAATGACAGAAATATTAAGAGTAATCCCTTATACTTTTCAAGGGAAAGTAATTAAATTACAGTAATTAGATGACTTAGTAATTAATTATCCCCAAAACTGCACAGAACCTTTTTAATAATTAAATATTTTTAATGTTTCAGAATCATTATTATCTCACCAAAAAGCAAGATATTCAGTAATAGAACTTTATGCTTTATAGACATAATGTTGAAGATTTTGCATTATGTGAATAATGTGTTACAACATATTTCACTTGTTGCACTTTGAGAATGAATAAATTCCTCAATGCAATGAATGTAAATGTCATTTGGTGACTAATCTGTCTCTATTTGCATCTAGATGGAGTCAGCAGATTCACAAACTCTTAGAACTGCAGTTCCACTAACCAGCTTCGCCACTGCCCTGGATGACATCACAGAAGCAAACATAACTTGCACAGAACTAAACACTTCCTGTGAATTTTCAAAGATCCCAGCTCATCCTGTTTTCATATTTGCATACTCACTAGTGTTTCTTGTCAGTCTGGTGCTGAACTGCATCACGATGCGTGTGTATTTCTGCACTAAACACTGCGTCCAGTCCAGTGTCACGGTCTACATGAAGAACCTGGCTGCAGCTGACTTCTTCCTTTGCCTTTGTTTACCTTTGCGCATCGCTAACTATACCAACAGTTCAGAGATCATGCGTAATATCTACTGCAGCTTTGGAGCAACAGCCTTCTATTTAAACATGTATGCAAGCATTCTCTTCATGGAGTTTATTGCTGCAAACAGGTATACAGCTTAAACTAACACCTACAGTACTTGTGTTGACATACACTACAGGTCAAAAGTAACTGTTTTCTATATGAATAAATGTTAAATGTATTAAAAAATAATAAATTCCTGTGATGCAAAGCTGAATTTTCAGCATCATTACGCCAGTCTTCAGTTTCACATTATCCTTCAGAAATCATTATAATATGCTGATTTGATGCTTAGTTATTATCACATTGGTACTTAAAGGGTTAGTTCACCCAAAAATGGAAATTATCTCATGATTTACCCTCAAGCCATCCTAGGTGTTTTCTTTCAGATGAACACAATCGGAGATATATTTAAAAATATCCTTGCTCCTTTTTTGAAGCTTGCAACAAAATGCATTCATCATAAAAGTAATCCATACAGCTCCAGGGGGTTAATAAAGACCTTCTGAAGTGAAGCGATGCCTTTTTGTAAGAAAAATATCCATTTTTAAATCTTTATAGACTAAAATAACTAGCTTCCGGCAGACGGCCTATGCAAATCGACTTGCGCCAAAAGAGTAATCTCTGATCTGATGCATGACATAATGAGGAACGCAGAAGAGCAGAGGATAGAGCAAAACAAAACACCGGTCATGAATTAGAAGTCTAACATTATCATTTTTAAAGAGAAATGCTGGAGGATTTCAATATAAGAGAGGAGGAGTTTAAGTTTGTTGCCCAGCCCTATTTTTTTTAAACCGTGAGAGTCTAAACTTACGCTACTCCTACATTCTTCGTCAGGGCTTACTCATTTGGTATGCGTATGTCCACCGGAAGTTAGTTATTTGAATTTATAAAGTTTTATATATGGATATTACAAAAAACACACTTCACTTCAAAGTTACCATACTTGGATATACTTCACTTAACTTCACTTCAAAGTTGCCATACTTGGATACACTTCACTTAACTTCACTTCAAAGTTGCCATACTTGGATACACTTGACTTAACTTCACTTCAAAGTTGCCATACTTGGCTACACTTCACTTCACTTCAAAGTTAGCATACTTGGCTACACTTCACTTCACTTCAAAGTTACCATACTTGCCTACACTTCACTTCACTTCAAAGTTACCATACTTGCCTACACTTCACTTCACTTCAAAGTTACCATACTTGCCTACACTTCACTTCAAAGGAACTGGGAGCAGGCGAGAACTATGACAACAGATGAGTAACTATGGAAATTAACAAGGATCTAGAGCACAGGCAAACAGGAACAGGGAAAACCAAACTAAAACACAATCACACTGAACAGAACTAAACAAAACTCTCAGTTATGTTATGTTTCATTGTGTTTTAGTTCAGTGCCTGTTTATGACCCAGTTTCCCAGTGTGTCTGAATAGTTATTCTGTTCACCTGTTATCTCATTATCTCCTGTGTATTTATACTCCCTGTTCTGTTCTGTTCTTTGTCTTGTCTCATAAATGCTTCGTGGTTGTTTCTCCTATGTTTCCCTGAGTTTTTGCCTGCCTGTACCATGAGTTCTGAATTAAAGACTGTTCTAGTGATATCTTCACCTTTGTGCACTTCTATTGTGCAGCCACTCATAACAATAACCCTGACTCTTGCTGAATTTGAATAATATTATTTATTTATTTATTTTTTAATATTACTTACCCCAATTTTTAATGGTAGTGTATTACAGTTTCCACACAAATATTAATCAGCACAACTATTTTCAACATTGATAAAAATAAGAAATGTTTTTTGAGCAGCAAATCATCATATTAGAATGATTTTTGAAGGACCATGTGACACTGAAGACTGGAGTAATGATGCAGAAAATTCAGCTTTGGTCACAGTTCATTTCAATTATAGTAATATTTCACAATATTAAACTTTTTACTCTGTTTTAAATCAAATAAATGCAGCCTTGGTGTGCAGAAGAGACTTATTTCAAAAACATTAAACATTCTTAATTATTCCAAACTTTATGGTACTTTACAAATAATGTGTGTGCAATTTTTTATTATTAAATTTAAACTCTTTCTTGCTTCCAAGGCATGATACTACAGCTTTCTTCAGAAATAAACATATATAATTCCAAGCATGAACACATATTAGATAATAAAAAAGAATAATAATAATAAAATGATCTTTTACCTCAGGTACCTGAAGATTGTCCGGCCATTGGAGACTCATGCTCTGCAGACAGTTCGTACCGCCCGCCACATTTCTGCAGCTACTTGGCTCTCACTGTTAGCCATGTCTTCCATCTACTTGATCCTCTTTCTCCTGACCTCCTGGGGTCATGTTCAAAAGCCTGAGAAAATTGGCTGTGAGGCTTTACACAGTCCTCAGCTCAGTTTGGTCTACAAAATCACTCACAGTGTGTCTATGGTAATCTTCACTTTTGTGCTGGTGTCTCTGATTGCTCTTTACTGGGGAACTTTGCAAAAGGTCAGAAAAGCTCAGTTGTCCACACAGACCACATCCAGCAGCCATAAGTTCAGAAAGTCTAAGCGCAACATGCTAGTTCTAGTGGTTGTTTTTTGTGTGTGCTTTGTGCCCTATCATCTGGTGAGACTGCCTTATGCATTTATCAAACCTCAGACGAAAAACTGCACAGCCCAAGCATTCTACGTCCTGAAGGAGCTGACTGTCCTACTATCAGTGCTAAATGCTTGTTTGGATCCATTTATATACTTCATCTTCTGCAAGGCCTTCAGAGCCCAGCTGAACCTCAGGAAGGACAAAGATTCGCTTAAAGACAGTGATGATAGAGGACAACAAAGGCGAATGAGCAACATGTTGAGCTACATTGAGACAAAGATATCCACGCTCAGACGTGAAAGTGTCATTTAACACAAAAATTCCCAGGAAGGATGACAATTTTCCTAGTAAACAGTGAGTAAATGTGTGCAATGTAGATGAAGGCTCATTAAATTGTAAAACAATTCATCTTAAACGCATGACCATCTTCGGTTTTGTCCTCTTCTCTTGCACAACATTTAATTTGCAGTTTCACCGTCACTAGATTACAGACTGAAAATGATCTAATAGTGAATTTGTTGCTAGAAATTAAAGCTGCAGTCCGTAACTTTTTTGGTTAAAAATGATCCAAAATCAATTTTTGAGCAAGTACATAACCAGTCTTCAAAACTATCTCCTTACCCGATTCACAACGGTAAGCTTGTAATAATGTTTTATCATTCAGGTGGTACTGGTGGATCTCAGCGGGAAATTCAAGCATTCAGCCATTTGTCTTTGGGCCATTACATCACGTCTGTTTACATAAAAAACAAGTCCCAGCTAGTGGGCTCTATGGCATGTGGGGATGCTGCAGGCAGCAGATCATTTACAGCCTTTTCTCACAGCAGCTGCAATAATTAAACTTATTTTGATGGTGAATTGTAATCCAGAAAGGTCCAAAGTGACAATCATCAGTGACAAATAGAGATTAACCCATAGTCAAGCAAACTAGAAAAAGACTTCGGACTGCGGAGTGGCTACAGAAATTGAAATCTACAGGTAACGCTAACAACCACTAACTACACATAGTCACACAATGCTGATGTTGTTAACATTAACAATTTGAGACCAAAGTATGACAATAAAAAATAATTTGCACGGTTTGATGTAATATAAGATAAGCGATCGTTAGATTTAATCACCATTGGCAGTGTGATTTCTTGTAATGCTTTTTTTCTCAGTTGGTCAGAACAAAAGTGGCAGATTTGTTACTTATTTGTTCAGATGATATTTTCCGGTGAAAATTCTTATTTTGGCCATACTTCCAAGACTACAATCTGTGACTCTGAAGTACAGTATCCATACCTGTGCGGTGACTGACAGCAAACCTTAGATAAATCCGCGCTGAGGAGCCGTGCCGATGCACAACCCACGTAAAGGTGATAGAGATGGCGACAAAGAGGCAAAACTTACGGACTGCAGCTTTAACGTTGAAGATTCATCACTAACTGATACTGTCAAGGATGCATTAAATTGATCAAAAGTGACACTAAAGATATTTATTGTATAATATTACAAAATAATCAGAAATGTTTCTTGAAGACGAGTAATGATGCTGAAAATTTAGCTTAAATATATATTAAAGCTATATATATTAAATTGTAATAATATTTCACAAAATATTAGTGTTTTACAGCATTTTTGATCAACTAAATGCAGCCTTGGTATAAGCATAAGAGCCTTCTTTCAAAAACATAAAAAATCGGTAACACTTTAGTATAGGGAACATGTATTCACTATTAACTATGACTTTTCCCTCAATAAACTCCTTATTTACTGCTTATTAATAGTTAGTGAGGTAGTTGTTACGTTTAGGTATTGGGTAGGATTAAGAATGTAGAATAAGGCATTAATATGTGCTTATAAATAAACAGCCATTATTCTAGTAATATGCATGCTAATAAGCAACTAGTTAAAAGAACCTATAATAAAGTGTTACCAAAAAATCTTACTGACCTCAAAACCTTGGAATAATGGTGTATTTAATATTGGTATTGGAGATTATATGATTTGTGGATATGTAGCTTGCTTGATATGGAAAAATACAGCATTTAAAATGAATAATTGCATAATAATAAAATATTAAAGCTGTTTTTTTTAGCTTAAAAGATCAGTTTTATTGTTACTTGTTGTTTACTTTAATCATGGGTTCAAGTGCGTAACACTGAAACCCTATTATAATTGTTAAAATTTCCAAGGATCAGCATTCTCTCCTAAAAGTGATCAGGCATACCAAACCATAAGTTGTAGAGACTTGAAATTTGAGGGGTGGTAGTACTCACACCGACTTCAACATCAGCAAGGCTCGGCTTGTCTATGAGAACACTGACGTATCTCAAAAAATCTCTAAATAAATCGGCCACTGGGGGGCACCTTCAAATTTTTCATGTGCTTAAAGGATCGTGTATCTTGCCATTTTTTGCATACGCCCACAAAATTGATACCACATCGCAGAACTCCTCATTCTGAGCAACTTTGCCTCTAGGACCGCTACTGTCCATCGAATTGTTTGTTAAATATTGGAGATTATTTCAAAAAACAGCTTTGGCGAACTAGTCCTAGGCTTTTGGCTCAACCTCAATAAGTGTTAAAAACCTTTAAAAACATATATTTCCTATGGTAAATTGCCTGTATTGGCTGTAAATGGTCTTTTCCATCTATGACTGAGGTGGTTAGGGTTAAGGTTAGGGTTGCTAAATAAAATATAATACCTTTTTATGCATGTGCTTAAAGGCCTTGAAGCACTTGAACCCCAGTAATTGCTGCTTGCAGCTATATTTCCTTATTGCATTTTTTGGACTTATTTTGTAAATAATAAATCAATGGTTAATTATGGTGAAATTACTTCTCTGTTTGTTTTTTAAATGTCTTGCCCTTTGGAAGTATTTTGAGAACATGAAGTGAACCAATTTGAAACAGCTTCCTTAATGGTAGCATTACATGTTGATAATATATCTGCTGGAAGGTCAGACAATTTGCCCAGGTAATAATGTAAAAAACTGCATATGCAAAACATAAATATTACTGTAAATTCATTGTTTTGTTTTTTTATGATTTCTACTACTGCCTACACTACTTTGGATGTGACATGTGCCAGTGTACACATTTGCTGCGTCCCAATTCAGAGGCTGCATCCTTCGAAGGGTGCATTCGAAGGCCGCATTCGAAGGCCGACTCCATCACCACGGTGCGACAAAGGTTGTCCCAATTCAAAGGTTTGTTCAAATGCAGCCTTCAAATGCGTCCTTCCTTTCCTGTGCACTAAAGAGATCCTTCATGGCCTTGCCTACCCCAGAATTCAGTGCGCGCCAGTGACGGCAGGATTTATTTGAGAGAAATTGCAGAATTACACTTATAAACGTAAGTATTGGGTTTCAGCTTACTCAGATAGTATCTAATGATACAGACCGTCCCATATAACAACACTCGGTCCGGCCTTTGTGGCCTTTGAAGTCTGAGTCCTTCGAAGGATGCAGCCTCTGAATTGGGACACAAAATGCTGCCAAGATAAGAAGGCATCAAGGCAATTAGCTTCACTAATTGCCTAGGTCTGAATCAATTAGCTTCACTTCTGGTCTCCTAAGATACCTTCATCTGATTGA
The DNA here is from genome assembly GCA_037101425.1 of Elopichthys bambusa. Taxonomy (NCBI): domain Eukaryota; kingdom Metazoa; phylum Chordata; class Actinopteri; order Cypriniformes; family Xenocyprididae; genus Elopichthys; species Elopichthys bambusa. Next base: position 4,480,852 of record CM074444.1, read on the forward strand.
TTTTTGAAGGCTGCATATTCTTCGATAGCTGCAGGTCAGAGTAATGGGCGTGCTAAAAGGAGGCGTGTCGAAGGTGAATTGCTACAACAGAAACTAACCCCTTACCCTGAGGCCAAAAATGTCCTGAAATGGTGCTGACATCTTGCGCTAATTACATTGTTCGGAGCCCGAGTCTGCGCAGTAGCGAGCATGAAGTGGAGCCGCGATATCAAGGTCCCGTCCACACTCTCGCAAAATCAATTGCAAGCACATGCCCTATATTTTTTTAAAAGTAACCTGACTGCTCCGATTTTGATGTCTGCTGATTGTAGTACAACTGAAGGCTTGTTAAAATAAGGTAAATACAACTACCAACCACATAGTCATATTTGAAAAGTAACACATATTAATATATTGTATTAGGGCTGGGAAATATGGGCAAAAATATTATCACAATATATTTTTTTCCCCCATATCAGTCGGTATTGATATTTATCGCAATCATTTACCATTAATGAGGAAAGAAATGTTTTCCACATATTTGTTAGACCTTGAGAATGAATGTAAAGACAATTTGTTTGCTCCGCAGAGTAAGCTACTTTTTAATGAAATCCATTATATTTTCCCCTAAATTCTGTGTTTTCCATTTTATTTTTTCTGGACTCCATATAGTTTTATGATTTAATACAAATTTATCATCAAATATAGTGTCTAATTAAATTAACTAATAAAACTTTAACAATTTAGCTCTTTTAGTTTCAGTTTCAGCGTGTAGCCTATTTGATGGTATTTGCTGCTATGTTCTTGTCATGCAGCCTGTGTTCCCCTGTCTTGTGAACTTTTGTTGTATTTTCTGTCCTAGTACCATGTCTTGTAGTTTTTCTTGTTGTTTAGGTCTCTGACTGCTCCCAGGTGTTTCTTGTTTGCCAATCACCCATTTTGTATATATACCACAGTGTTTCTCATGTTCTTTGTTTGGTGTTGTCCTTCTCGGATGTATCGTGTGCGCATTTGTTTTAGTTCTTGTTGTTCCCTGTTATGGATTAACCTGTTCGTTGCCTGTGTTTTCTCTTGTGTTTTCTACCTCTGTTGTTTTGTTAAAATAAACTCTTAAACTGCATCTGGATCCAACGTGCTATCTTCCAAAACAGCTTCATTACAGTTCTCTTGTTTGTTAACATAGCAACCCAGATTAGTTCGTTATTGTTCCCTCAGGTGTTTCTTGTTTCTTTATTATCTTGTTTAGATTCCCAGTGTGTATATATAGCCATGTGTTTTAGTCAGTCTTTGCCTTTGCGTTCCTGTTCAGGATTATGTTCCCGCTCCATGGTTGGATTATCTTTATGTATTTATTTTTTGCATTTAGATCCTCACCTCACCTCATCCTTGCCACTGCTGTTGACTCAACACAAGATGGATCGAGATGCAAAGTCAGACCACAAGATGAACTCAGCAGATATTATCTGGGACACATTGCGCAAACTTTGTTCCTTTTTTCAAAATGGCCGTAGCTGGTACAACACAGAGGGTCGGAGACACAGGAGGTATAATAAAAGGTGTTTATTAAACAACCAGATGAGCAACAGTGAAGCAGGTGAGTGAATGGCAAAACTTCAGGTGAATCGTGAGAATGAAAATGGTAATACTGTCCTTTTTGTTGTAAGCAAGTGGAGCTGGCAAAAGGCAGATATCCAGGAGCAGAGAAGACGTTGGAGAACACACACGAAGACGGAGCACACAGAAGGAGAACAGGAGGCGCGTTGGAGACAGGTAAGTAGTAGACTGAGTCCTTAAGGTAAGCACTCAGGTAAGAGCTAGATGCTAACGAGACCGGACAGTGTGTGTGTGTGAGAGAGAATCCTTTATACTGCCACTGATGAGGGTGATGATGAGGTGCAGGTGCCTGATCAGTATTCAGGTGAGGGAGTGCGCTGTGATTGTGTGATGGTGTGTCTGTGACAGTAGTACTGAGTATATTTTGTGGAGGAGTTCCTTTTTTTTTATAGCTACCTCATGCCTGGTAAACAAACAAAAATGGAGACGGAGAACTACAAAATAAAAGTCCAAGACAGACACAGGGAACCCAGGCAGGGATCGTGACAGTAGGAAGTCATCAAGTCCGAAAACAATGTTAGCTTCACTTCCTGTCTTCTGAGATACCTTCATCTGATCGATTTTTGAAGGCAGTATAGATGTATCCTTAGCTGCCTATCCCGGTTGGTGGTCAAAATAAACTGATTTTAAGTGAAAAACAATTTAATTTCACAGAATTAACTTTTATGAGAGGTCTGTAAAGAAGCAGAGCCTTAAAATTATTGGTGATCCAAGCCATATTCTTCATAAGGTGTATGCCTTTGGGGGTAACTTATAGGTTACCAAACTTTAAGTATGAATTCTCTAAATTTTTCAACAACAAGTAATGATTGGGGTGTGTGTGGGTGAGGGTAGATGTGTAATATGTTGGGTACTGTGTAAGGTGTAGGTATAGTGTATTATTAGAATTGTGTATGGCATTTGGAAATGTTTTGTGTTGTAAGGATGAAGTGTAACTGTACGGAAGATTGTTGTGTGCTGACCTGCTTTCTCGATTGCCCAAGAATAAATGAATAAAGGATAAATGAACTAACTAACTAACTTGACTTTACACCAACAAAACAATTTTATGGGTTAAATCAAGACCGTTGGTGAGGACAGTTGAATGGAAGGACATTTTCATTCAGGTTTGCACATAAAAAGAATGGTTACTAACCAGAAACATGTTTGGGAACCCCTGCTCTAGATCTTGTGTTTTAGTTTTAGTTTTTTTGTTCCACTGACCTGTGTCTTTTACAGCAAAAACGCATTCCATGTAAACAGGTCATAACAGTGCAACTTTAATGTTTTACACGTTAAATGGAAAGTCAAAAGCACCTGTCTTTCAAATCAGGAAGTCACAGCCTAGAGAGCGCATGCAAACAAGTGCAAACAGTCTTTATAGACTAGTGGTTTGTGGTTGTCTAGAGACAGCGAATCTGGAAAGTTTGGGTTTCCGCTGCGTCAGTGTACTACGTGCTTTTCTCCATTGGCTGATATAATTAAAGACCAAACCCTAAGAAAAGAGGAAACTGGATTTGCAAAGTAGCTGAGCCAGTACAGAAACTCTTTGAACAAGTATCTAAGTAGCTTTTTGGGTTGTTCAACAAGACCAACGTACAGCAAGAGAGCAAAAACACATTATTCCACCATCTGATGTGATGTCTCTGGGGAGTACGACGAGGTAAGTTCTGAAATTTCAATTCTGATATGAAGCGCCATGTGTCTGTCTCTCGTTGTTTGAGATTTTATGCATCTGATAAGCTGGAGGTTTCCAAAAATGTTAATTTGAGGGCTGACATTTAATATGTATGAAAAAAGTGAAGAGTAAAATATGTACAGCCTGGAGAGACAGGTATGGGTAATGACATAAAAATGTCCTTTAATGAATGCAGCAATGAAGAATATGTAAGCTATGTATAATTGAATGTATTAAAAAGTCTAATATAACATAATAGAGCAATAGTTTGAATCAAAACAAATAAATAACATCCGTCATCCGTCAAACTTGTTTAGGGTCCAATTCTCACTATGAATTAACTATTAACTACGACTTTTATCTCATTAAACTCCTAATTATTGCTTATTAATAGTTAGTAAGGTAGTTGTTAAGTTTAGGTATTGGGTAGGATTATGGGATGTAGAATATGATCATGCAGAATATGTGCTTTATAAGTACTAACAAACAGCCAATATTTCTTGTAATATGCATGCTAAAAAAAACAGCTAGTTAATAGTGAGAATTGGACCCTAAAATATTTCCATAATATTAAATTATTTCATAATAGACATAATTCCAAGTTCCACCTCTAGTTTATTGGCCATAAATGTAGATGAGTTTCCCTTTTGAGCACATTAACTGACCACAATCTGACTTACTTCCCTAAAGAATATGTATGCAGACTAGTCAAGGTTTTTTCTATTATCACCATTTGCAGAATATGCCAAAAAGGTTTTTGTTAGTCAAAATGATATAAAAATGTCCCAAAATGATATAAAATTGCCCATCATAATCCAGTATAAAACTGTATTTTCAAATGATGTGTTGAGAAATTCATTTTTATCTGCTTGGAATCCACCGGTCCACAAGAACCAAACAAGATTGTATTGCAGTTGTGGATTAGTTTAAGAAAGATTCAGATTTGGCCAAGTTGTATTTTTTTCCCCCATGAAATGATAATGTTGCGGTTAGTGCTCAGACTTGAAGAAGACTGAATAAGCTCGAGTGCAACAGGTATTGGAAAATGTAAAATAAATTATACTTGATATTTGTCACATATATAAATGGGTAACACTTTAAAATAACTCACGCTATGAAGCATTAATTAAGCATTAGTAAATAGTCAGTTATAAATAGTCATCATTTATAAAGCATTAATAGACATTAATAAGCAGTTTATAAATACAGCTATAAATGCTTTGTTCTTTATTTATGAGCATATCTATAATGTGTGTAATAATTGCATTTTCATAATTTATAAATGATAAATTGATCATTAATAAAGTAAGTATTACATTATTTACAAACCAGTTATTTAGGAGTTGTCAGTGGTTCATAAGATCATTTATAAAGTGTAATTAAATGATTAATAAACTATTTAAATGATTATTTAGACGTATAGTAATAGTTGCTCAGTGTGTTAATAAATGCTTTATTAACACATATTCCTACTGTAATTCATGATTAATTCAGGTAGTTATAAAACATTTAGAAGTGGTCAGTTTTTGTGAGCTCATCTAAAGTGAGGACTATTTATGCCTTATAAAAGATAAAGGAGATTTAAAGGATACAGAACATAGAAATATTTATTTCAAGCAAAACTTGATATAAACTTGATATAAAAACTTGAAATAAAATTGGGTAACTTGATCAAAAATTACTGTACACCTCCAGAAAACATAACTGTGCAGTAAAATGAAACTAAGCCTAATCATGAATTACAGTAGGAATGTGTTAATAAAGCATTTATTAACACACAAAGTAACACTATATGTCTAAATAATATGATGTATAAATGGTCATCATTAATAAAGTATGAAAATACAATTATTAAACACATTATAGATATGCTTATAAATCAAGCATTTATAGCTGTATTTATAAACTGCTTATTAATGTCTAATAATGCTTTATAAATGATTCATTGACTATTTACTAATGCTTAATGCTTCATAGCGTGAGTTATTCTAAAATGTTACCTATAAATGTACAATTAAGGCTTTATTACCACAAGACTCTTTTCAACTAAAATGATATACTTCAAAAACTGCCAATTGTTGTATTATTAATGTTTAAGTAGATGTGATAAAAGACTGAGTTCATTTGCTACATTATTGATACTAATATTGATTGATTGATATTGAAGCTGACCTCAAAGCAGCTTTGCTTGAACTTAAAGGATTAGTTCACTTCAGAATTAAACTTTCCTGATAATTTACTCTCCCCCATGTCATCCAAGATGTTTATGTCTTTCTTTCTTCAGTCGAAAAGAATGTTTTTGAGGAAAACATTCCAGGATTTTTCTCCATATAGTAGACTTCAAAGGGGACCAACGGGTTGAAGGTCCATTTTGCAGTTTCAGTGCAGCTTCAAAGGACTCTACACAATTCCAAATGAGGAATGAGGGTCTTGTCTAGCGAAACGATTGGTCATTTTCTAAAAAAAAAAAAAAAAGTATATACTTTTTTAACCACAAATGCTCATCTTGTACTGCTCTGCGATCAGCGTCCACAACTTCACACATTGCGAAATCACGTTGGAATTGTCACGCGTGACGTACGCGGAAGTACCGATCCAGTGTCTACAAAGCGAATGTGCAAAGAAAAGGTAAAACCATGATGTCGGAGGATTTTGAAGTTGGAGGAGGAAAGGAGATTTTCACCCAACCGTGGTACTTCCGCCTACATGTGACCTTTCCAACATGATTACGTAATGTGTGGCGCATCGCAGAGCAGTGCAAGATGAGCATTAAAGTATATATATTTTATTTTTTTTTTTTTAGAAAATGACCGATCGTTTCACTAGATAAGACCCTTATTCCTCGTCTGGGATCGTGTAGATCTTCTGAAGCTGCACTGAAACTGTAATTTGGGCCTTCAACCTGTTGTACCTTGGTGAAGTCCACTATATGGAGAAAATTCCTGGAATGTTTTCCTCAAAAACCGTAATTTCTTTTCGACTGAAGAAAGAAAGACATAAACATTTTGGATGACATGGGGGTGAGTAAATTATCAGGAAAATTTTAATTCTGAAGTGAACTAATCCTTTAACGTACCTGCTTGCTGAATATACTTTTGAATATCTTTTAAGATTTCTTTTGTTTCTTATGTAAAAAAAATAAAAAATAATAATAATAATTAATTCACAGTTACAATTTTATAATTTTATCTTATGGGGTGTCCCTTAACTTTTATGGGACCTTCTTATCAGACCCCTCAGTAACTGCTTTTATGGATGTTGAGGACAAGATTGTTTACTAGACAGCAAGTTGAATTCATTTGTTACAGGACTTATTAATTTTTTATTTTTTTTTTTACCTTTATTTATATAGCGCTTTTTACAATGTAGATTGTGTCAAAGCAGCTTTACAGTGATAACTGGTACATTATTTTGGCTGCACAGCAGCTCTTAAAGAATAGTGTCAATGCAGGCAGATCAAAGCACTGTTGAATATCAAATATCAAGTGTCCCCAACTAAGCAAGCCAAAGGCGACAGCGGCAAGGAACCCAAACTCCAACAGGTGACATCAGGTGGCAAACAGGTGTTAAAATGGAGAAAAAACCTTGGGAGAAACCAGGCTTAGTCGGGGGGCCAGTTCTCCTCTGGCAAAAAGTGCTTTGTTACGACTCAGGTTGCTATCATAAGTCAGATAGGATCGCAACATTCAAAGTATTTAATTCAGTTCCATCCAGTTGAGGATCGTATTCATTCTTTGTTAACGTTATATAACTGTTCACTGTTAGTTTATGTTAGCTCAGGGCCATTAAATAATAGGTGTACAGACACATCTTTTGACTTTAATCGTGTATTAGTATAAGTTCAAGTACAATACAAGTTGTTATCAAGCAAACTAGTAGTTTACACTGCATCTAGACAAGCGTAAGCATGTTCATATATTCATATAAACAGTTCATATATTACTGTGAAACATCATTCAGACAGGAATCGGGTGGAAAATACTCATATGTTTTTCTTTTTGTCTCTTTCCAGGATTTCTACGTGACATTTACTATCTGATGCTGCTAGGTGACATCATATCTTTGTGCGAGCAAAACAGGAAAATGCTCTTGCATGCTTGAAGAGGGGACTTACCACTTCCTCCGCCAATACCTTTTACTTTCTGGCAAAGTGAAAAACCAAACTGTTTTTAAATGTACTTGTTATTCTTGGTGTATGAAAAGAGTTAAACACGTGAAGAAAAGGAGAACTAAACAGTATTTATTCAATAACCTTGATTTATTTAGGCCTTGTTTAGAGTTTACACAGTCCAGATCCAAAAATGGGGAGTCCAAATACAAGCATCTGCGTGGTCAACGACAACATGGTGCCCTTCGCCACGATCTACATCCTCATCTTCCTGATTGGAGTATCTACCATCATGGTGGCACTGTGGGCCTTCATAACCAGCCGAAGTGCTAAAAAGTGCATTAATGTTTACTTCATCAATCTTCTGATCTCAGACTTCCTCCTCATGCTGGCGTTACCCGTCAAGATTGCTAACTATCTGGGCAATGATTCGAAGAGTTCGACCATCTTTAATTGCCAAGTGAGTGCGCCACTCATCTACATCAACTTGTACGTGTCCATTATCTTTCTAGCTTTTGTTAGCGTTCAGCGCTACCTCCAGATCACTCGCAGCTCCAAACTGCTGCGACTGCAGGAAGTGGGATTTGCGATTCTTATGTCATTGGTGGTCTGGTTCCTCGTGCTCTTCATCAATGTGCCCAACATGGCCATCCCCATCAAAAAAAATATCGAAGACAAAGTTGGGCTAACATGTTCTGAATTAAAAGATGATTTGGGCAAGCACTGGCACGCATTGTCTGTGTTTCTGGGCATGGCTATCTTCTTCAATGCTTCAGTAGCTGTGCTTTTGTCCAACGGCCTGGTCTTGAAGCAGCTTTGGGGTCGTCGTGAATGCGACCCTGAGGAACAGGCTAGTGCCCGACATGCCTTTATAAACATTGCGTTGGTGACCTTGGCTTACGTGGTGTGCTTTGTGCCATACCACGCCGTGCGTATGCCGTACACTTTTACGCAGATGGAGGTCATCACCGAATGCACGTTGAAGAAGAATCTTTTCCTGGCCAAAGAGTCTACTCTACTTCTCGCCATCCTACACCTGTGCTTTGATCCAGTGCTGTGCTTTGTCATCTGCCGTGCATTCAGGCATCAGATCACGAAGGCCTTCTCAAACATACGCACCATTCCAAATGCAGATCCAGAGTGAAAATTCCATCGGAGGAGAGTTATGGACCTAGTATCAGTGCAAAATCCTTTGTTGAATATGAATGTAGGGTGAAGAAAGTTTCTTGATGAACTGAAGATTGGTGATGTAGGAAAAGCAAAAAAAGCTGAACAAAGCAGAAGACTGAAAGGAGAATGTACAAAGTCCTTTGGCCAAAAATGGTAAAAAATGTCAGTTGAAAAAGTCGCTGCAATAAAAGTTCATGGAAGTCTATATTTAAACATAAGCCTTCTAATATGACTAAAACTACAGAAGATGGACTGTGCAATGATGCTCAAATGTGGATAATACAATGATGATTGAACTGTATGTTTATGTTTATATGTGTGTGTGTGTGTGTGTGTGTGTGTGTGTGGTGGGGAGTTTTCCCTACATTATGAGGACATTTTTTGGTCCCCATGAGGAAAAAAGAATGATGTTCTTTGAAAATGTAAAAATGCAGAACGTTTTCTGTGACGGGTAGGTTTAGGTGTAAGGGGAATAGAGTATACAGTTTGTACATTATACAAATCATTATGTTTATGGAAATTCCCCATAAAACACGAAAACCCAACATGTGCAGGTTTCACTTATATAGTGAAAGATTATGACAACCAACTATTGAGCACATTTTACTGATTTTTATTTAAATCTAGTGTTTTGAACATGTTTCTGTGATGGGTCGGTTTAGGGTTAGTCCATAGAAAATATCATTAACCTGATATAAAATCAGTGGAAGTCTAAGCAATGCTATGTGTGCATTCATTTAATTTTTTATTTTTGGTGGTTTTGTCTTGCAAAGTGGGGGAAAAGGGTGGGTAATGGGACTGTGAAAGGGCCAAGAGATGGGACTTGTACTTGCATGTACTTGCATCAACAGCTCTACAGGCTAACAGCTCAATCATGAATTTAATTTCATGATTAAATCCCCCCCTTATTTTGTTAAAATTATTAACATTTTCACAGATTCTGCAAGTGGTTCACATACTTTTTTTGCAACTGTGTATATATATATATATATATATATATATATATATATATATATATATATATATATATATATATATATATCAATGTTATAAGTTATATCATGTTATAACAATATATATATGTTACAACAGTTAATTATGTCCCTGTTTTGTCTCTCTTTTATCTTTTATTTGATTGATGACCTTATTGTTTGCATTTTCAGTTACCTTATTATCCCCAGAAATGAGTCAAAGAGGGCCAATCGATGTCAGTTCTCTGTGAGTCACGTCTCTGATGATATGACTGTCAGAAAACTGTAGCGTAGGATGAGATAAAAGGTTATGTCAAAACATAGACATGGAAAGAATGTTTTTTGTGTGTGTGTGTGTGTGTATACATATATAATATATCATATATATACTGTATGTATGTAGTATGTGTGTATCTATCTATCTATCTATATATATAAATTATATATATATATATATATATATATATATATGTATATATATATATTTAATTTATATATATATTTATTTTAATTTATTATATATATATATATATTTAATTATATATATATATATATATATATATATATATATATATATATATATATATATATAAGCATTGTTTGCTTAATGTAAGTAAAAACATAATTGTTTATTGTTTGTTTGTGTTATTTCAGATGTATTAACTAACGTTAACAAATGCAACTTTTCTTTTAAATAATGTATGAGTAAATGTTGAAATTAACTTTGACTAAGATTAATAAATGCTGTAGAAGTAGGCTACTCTTTATTTTTAGTTCATGTTAACTAAATGAAACCTCATTGTAATGTGTTACCCATTTAGCTATCCATAAATCTTCCATTATATCACACATGATAAACTCCATATTTAAAAGTTCAACTGTAGCAGTGAAATTGCTTTATTAATTGCCGCCAGAGATGCTGATCTACTAACCAATCCAGTGTAAGGTCACATCATGCCCGGTCACTGGTGCGAGACGTCCAAACCGGTTGCTTGGTGACGGGGTACAGTGAACGCGCTTGGCGTAACACTATCCAGAGAATACATTGGGATACAACTTTACTCTCTAACATGTGAATTTGAGCATTAGAGATCACTTTTTAGCATTCGTGTTTTTAGACTTGAGGGTAAATCGACAACAGCAGCGATGTCTTTTTCCATGTTGGATTACAGAAAGTTTGACGTGTGGATATCCATTGATTACTGAGGCTGCGCTCGTCGCCGCGTTGTCAAACACAATGCCTAGCCGTCAAAAGAAAATTATATTCTCTATTGCGGGGGTGCTTTGCTTTGGTTGTGTTCTGGTCGTGGCGGCTGCGATGGGGACTCAGTTTTGGGTTCAAGCGGTTGTTCTGTGCAAGACTGGCGCACAGATCGTCAACGCATCGGGAGCAGAGCTGGAGAAGTTCATCGGAAGGGCGAACTACGGAATTTTCCACGGGAAGGGGATGAAACAGTGTGGTCTGGGAGACAGACCCTTTTATTTCTCTTGTGAGTAACTTAATCATCTTAAGAAATGAAATGATAGTAAATGTCTTAAACCCAAATATGAAAAGTTACCCCTTGATCTATTCACCCTCAAGTCATCCTAGATGTACAGTCAAACCAAATATTATTCAGACATATTTTATATATTTTTACTAGTGGGTGCAGGACACTATAGTTCATTTATGTAAGTGAGGATAGCAAAATAAAGTAAACTGTGATATATTATACCCAAAAATTCTTCACACAGTGGACTACCAGTAAAATTTATAAAAATTTGGAACCAAAAATTGTCCAGACATTTTGACCTGACCATGTTTTGCTTAAGTGTTATCTGACATAATTAAGAAAAAAATAAAATAAAATTCTGACACAGTTTAACTCAAAGATCTTGTCATATTTTATTACCATTTTTTTAAACTATAGTGACGAATATAGTTATATAGAGACGAATACAGAGTTATATTAAATAATGTCCTGGCTCTTCCAAGCTTTATAATAGCAGTTAATAGAGAATGAGATTTTGAAGCCCAAAAAAAGCACATCCATCCATCATAAAAGTAATCCACACAGCTCCGGGGGGTTAATAAATGCCTTCTGAAGCGAAGTAATTCTTTTTTGTAAGAAAAACATCCATATTTAAAACTTTATAAACTATAATAACTAGCTTCTGGCAGACGGCCGTACGCGTCAATTTACGGCGAAAGAGTAACCTCTGACCCGACGCATGACGGAATAACGAATGTGGAAGAGCAGAGGAGAAAGCAAAACACCAGTGACGAATTAGAAGTCTAAAACAAGAATTTTTAAAGAGAAATATCAGTGGATTTTAATATAAAAGAAAAGGAGCTTGAGTTTGTTGCCCAGGCCTATTTGTTTGAACAGTGGTTACTCTCTCGTCTGCCAGAAACTAGATATTTTGTTTATAAAGTTTTAAATATGAATACTTTTCTTGCACAAACCCATTGTTTCTCTTCAGAAGGCCTTTATTAACACACTGAAGTCGTATGGTTTACTTTTATGTTGGATGGTTGCACTTTTTTGGGCTTCAAAATCTCATCTTCTATTTACTGCCATTATGAAGCCTGGAAGAGCCAGGACATTATTTAATATATCTCCGATTGTATTCATCTGAAATAAGAAAGTCATACACACCTAGGTAAATCATGGGTTAATTTTCATTTTTTGGTGAACTATCCCTTTAAAAACACACCAGAAATATAAAGAGTAGCCTATACTTCAGGGCTCTAGCAATGCAATAAAAGACAAATTGCAACTATTTGTCTTGTGTTGTGCACTAAATAAAAAGCATGACAATCCACAAATGTTTGTTTAATCATGAAACAATAGATATTCTGTACAAAAAGAAGAAAGTATTGTGATCGTTGTGGTTACAAATATTAGTGATCACTGATCAGAAAAGCTCTTGTATCGTTTATTTGCAGGTGCCACTTTCTTTGTAATTTTGTGTCAAATTCAATGACATTAATATATTTTTAAATCTGGCTCCCCTGAAGTTACTATATGGTATCAGAAGGCTTGGTATAAAGTGCACGGGTCATATGGGCTATTATGCTGCTTTTGCATCCTTTTTGAAGCCTTAAAAGCTATACATAAATGGTTGGAAAAGAGCAACCAATGTATTCTCCTTTTTTTCTCTTTTTGTGTGCTATGGAAGAAAGAAAGTTTTAGAACAACATGAGGTTGAGTACATGATGACAGAATTTTAAATATTAGTTGAAACATCCCTTTAACTGTCAAAAAAGGCCATTGACACGTAACAAACCTATTTCAAATTATAAAAAAAAAACAAAAAAACAATTGACCTCAACACACACACACACACACACACACGTTGGGTTTCCATGTTTTATGGGAACTTTCCATAGACATAATGATTTTTATACTGTACAAACTGTATATTCTATCCCCTAACCCTAAACCTATACCCATCACAGAAAACTTTCTGCATTTTTACATTTTCAAAAAACATCACTCAGTATAAGCCATTTCCTCATGGGGACCAAAAATGTCCCCACAAGAACAAGGATTTCAGATATAGCCATCTTTGTGGGGACATTTTGTCCCCATAATGCATGGGAATACCTGAACCACACATATGCACACCATTTTTTTCAGCTATCATCAATGCTTTGGAAAATTGTTCCTGCGTCCTCCAAATGTCATCACACATGCATAGCAAATACATCCCCTTGAAAGTACTTTTAATATTTCTTTAATATTAGAAGTGGTATGTAGCTTTTCAGTTTTGTTGTTTTATCTTGAGTTTTGGGAGGGATTGGTCTCATTTTATGGGGCTCAACCGATGGATCATTTATGACAGCTTCATGTACAACAGCATTCTTTCCTAATGAGATCTGGAAAAGGCCCAGATTCCAGAGCCAGTCTTTTAGCAGAACAAAAGAATATTGTCATAGTAAATTTGTTATTCTCACAAGAAGATGCATAAAAATTGAGGACAGAAAGTTTAGTTTAGTTTAATTTTATTGTCCATTCTGTTTGTCACAGAGTGCAAATTTGTCTTTGACACTGTTATGTTAATGCATATAGGCTATTCACAAATACATCCACATAAATGCTTACACATCGACACGAACACAGAATTAAACAGAATTAGACTAAATTGCATAATTCCTTGACACATGTCCAAACATCCCACGATAATATTAAAAAGATAATACTGATAATATTAAATTAACAGAATTACTTTTAATGAGTGAAATCATTAAGATAAATGTGCAGGATTCTCTCTTGTTTTTTTTGTTTTTTTTTTTGTTTTTTTTAGAATTTTGACTTTTTTTGGTCTTCTCTCCAATACACCTATCCATTACCTACAGGTGTGTGATGGTAATTGCTAATTGTGAAATTTACTAGCAATTTCTGAGTGAAAATTGTTTCTATGCCAAATTTTCAGTGAATCTTATAATGATCAGTAAAAAGGAAACACATGCATCAATCACTTACAATAGCTTGTGAGATTGAACACATTGATGACAAATGGAAAACTGATTACATTACGGCACATTTTACTCACATATGAATCATAATGATTTATAGCCTTACCCTCGGCTACAGTTTAAACTCAAATGATGGTGATCATGTTAGAAATCTCTTTACTCTGTGTAGTTTTCCCTGACCTGATGGATGTGGTTCCAGCCAGTCTACATGTGAGCGTGATCTTCTTCTGCGCGGTGCTCATCGTCTTCTCCTCGGTGTCCTGTGCGTTCTTCTTCTACAATGCCTTCGGAAGCCCATATGAGACACTGCATGGTCCCCAGGGCCTTTACCTCTGGAACATGATAAGCTGTAAGACCTTACTCAAACATACACACACACTGGGTTTTCATGTTTTATGGGGACTTTCCATAGACATAATGATTTTTATACTGTACAAACAGTATTTTCTATCCCCTAACTATAAACCTACCCATCACAGAAAACTTTCATTTTAACTTTTTTTCACACCACTTAGTATGATTTATAAGCTGTTTTCCTCATGTAGTCCAAAAAAAAATGTCCCCACAAGGACAAGGATTTTGGATATTGCTATCTTCCCCATAACATAAGGAATACCTGAACCACACACACAATAATATATCTATTATTAGATATAAAACGAATTTCAAGCATTTACACATATGTTTTTAAATAGAAAGAGTCATTGGCAATGTAAAGTTTTTTTTACCAGGTCATTAGATGCTCGAATTCTTGAATCTTGAGACAAAATCCAGATCCTGAAGACAGTGTGATAAATATTTTACACATACATCCACTTAGACAGGGTCTATACTGAACCACATTAGAAACGAGCCTCTACAATTGTTCATCTGTTACTTGTGAGAAAGTGAGCTCAGCTATCCTGAGAAGAGAGAATTGCATGATAAATAAATAAAGTGATGGAAATGAATGCGCTTGGTGAAACTGGCCAGATTTCCACTCCATCTGTAGTGTCAGGTGCCTCTGTTGTGTTTGTACTGATGGAGGCCATTCGACCTGTCCACACAATTGAACCATTAAGTCAAAAAATAAAGCAGGATCACTTGTAGTGATGAGAAGAGAGAATACTGTAGTGTTCCGAAGATTTGAGATGTCACTGATTTCATGTAGCTAGCAATTTCATCATGTCATATATACTATAATACTGTAATATGGAACAAGAGCGATATGTCTTTGTTACATTGTGATTATAGTCAGCATGGCTGGAACACTGTAGCCAGTACTGGAACTGAAATCTTGTTTATATATACACTAAACAAAATTATAAACTCAACACCCATTTTTCATGAGCTGAACTCAAAGATCTAAGACTTTTTCTATGTACACAAAAGGCCTATTTCTCTCAAATATCGTTCACAAATCTGTCTAAATCGGTGTTAGTGAGCACTTTTCCTTTGGCGAGATAATCCATCCACCTCACAGGTGTGGCATATCAAGATGCTGATTAGACAGCATGATTATTGCACAGGTGTGCCTTAGGCTGGCCACAATATAAGGCCACTCTAAAATGTGCAGTTTTATCTCACAGCACAATACCACAGATGTCGCAAGTTTTGAGGGAGCGTGCAATTGGCATGCTGACTGCAGGAATGTCCACCAGAGCTGTTGCCCGTGAAGTGAATGTTAATTTCTCTACCATAAGCCGTCTCCAAAGGCGTTTCAGAGAATTTGGCAGTACATCCAACCGGCCTCACAACCGCAGACCACGTGTAACCACACCAGCCCAGGACCTCCTCATCCAGCATCTTCACCTCCGAGATCGTCTGAGACCAGCCACCCACCCAGACAGCTGCTGCAACAATCGGTTTGCATAACCAAAACAATTTCTGCACAAACTGTCAGAAACCATCTCAGGGAAGCTCATCTGCATGCTCGTCGTCCTCATCAGCGTCGTCGTGACCGACTTGAGTGGGCAAATGCTCACATTCGATGGCGTCTGGCACTTTGGAGAGGTGTTCTCCTCACGGATGAATTCCGGTTTTCACTGTACAGGGCAGATGGCAGACAGCGTGTATGGTGTTGTGTTGGAGAGCGGTTTGCTGATGTCAACGTTGTGGATCGAGTGGCCCATGTTGGCGGTAACACACTCACTAACACAGATTTAGACAGATTTGTGAACAATATTTGAGAGAAATAGGCCTTTTGTGTACATAGAAAAAGTCTTAGATCTTTGAGTTCAGCTCATGAAAAATAGGGGCAAAAACAAAAGTGTTGCATTTATAATTGTGTTCAGTGTATATATAAATATATAAAGCAGTTAACTGAGAAACTTGGGACCATATGTTTCTGTACTAAATCTAAATGCAGTCTCTAATATGGATTTTCAAATTTTGAGACACTTTATAGTTTCTTGTTAAAACAAACAAGGCTGCTTATCAAGGCTGCCTTTATTTGGTCAAAAATACAGTATAACACAATTTAAAATATACATATAGAAATATATTCTATATATAGAATATATTTTAAAATATAATTTATTATGATCAAAGCTGAATTTTCAGCATCATTACTCCAGTCTTCAGTGTCACATGATCCTTCAGAAATCATTCTAATATGATGATTTGCTGTGAAAGAAACATTTTTGTTGTTGAAATCCGTTTTGCTGGTTCATATTTTGTGGAAACTGTGATACACAGATTATTATTTATTTTTATTTTTTGTGATAAATAGAAAGTTCAATAGAACATAATTTATTTGAAATAGAAATCTGTTGTAACATTATTATTGTCTTTACTGATCAATTTAATGCATCCTTCCTAAATAAAAGTATTAACTTCTTTTTAAAAAATTAAAATAAATAAATAAAATAAAATCTTACTGACCCACAAACATTTGAATAGAAGTATATTTTCCTTTCAAAGTTTAATTTTAACCCATCTATTACCTCTTTTAATGAAATGTGTCAAATGTTAATGTTAGTTCAACATAAATGAA
Source organism: Elopichthys bambusa (assembly GCA_037101425.1). Lineage (NCBI taxonomy): Eukaryota > Metazoa > Chordata > Actinopteri > Cypriniformes > Xenocyprididae > Elopichthys > Elopichthys bambusa. The sequence continues at coordinate 4,497,787 of CM074444.1, forward strand.
AATTCTGTTATGATTTACTCACCCTTGTGTTTTTCTAAACCTGTTTTTCTTTTCTCCATGGAGCATAAAAGGAGATGTGTGGTTTGCAGGCAAAATATATCCATTGTCTATTGTCAAAGGTGCAGTGATGTATGAAGCACAGCTCACAAAGTAGTCACTTTCAAACCAATCTTCTATTATTATTCTATATTTCTTATAAAAGTCTTATAAAATGCTAAGTAATTGTACAGAAAATGATTCAAATATATTTGACCAAGACATCAATGATGGTAAATGCATTTGTTCTCCTTCTGCGTGTCTCGTGACTGATCATTAAATGCGATAGCTACTCCAAAGGGCAAGACTTTCAGTAATGCTTTGGACTATTCCTCACAAGACTTGTAATGTGTTAGTCATATGAAATACTTGTGGTATTTTTAATGGTACTTTCTTTGCCCTGACAGTATAAATCACCATCCACTAGCATTGTATGAGACCGAAGACAGACAGAATTGTTATTTTGGGCTGTATTTGAAGGCCCCAAAAAGGCTAACTGTAGATAAAGGATGTCTTATACTTGCTGAGATAAAGTGTGCTTATAAATGGCAAGATAAGCGAAGTTCCTTTACAGTAAAGGGATGTGGTTAAAACCTAAGCTTCAAGAAAAGACTCTTCAACTGTTGGTTGCTTAGAGACTTCTCTCATTCAAAGCATGAAATTAAAGTTGCAATTGTCTTTTCTTCTCTACTGTATATCCGAGAGAACAGTTTCTGTATGAAACATGAGAATAATGACAGAATTTTCATTTTTAGGTGAACTAACCTTTTAAGAACTATTAAAGCTTGTTTCTGCCATAGAATAAAAAAAAAATTAAGATTTTTTTTTAATCACACAATTCTGATTTCAATTCTGAGTTTATACCTCATAATTCAGAGTTTTTTTTTCAGAATTGTGAGTTTATGTCTCGCAATACAGACTTTATAACTTGCAATTGCAAGTTTATATCTCACATTTCTGACTTTACATTACACACATTACAATTTCCATTTTTTGTATACTGTCTATAACATATTTCCTTTGTGCGTCACTGCCATTTTCCTATGAAGAAAACAAGAGTATGGATGCACATGAATTAATAAAGCTGAATTTGGCTTTCGTTATGGCAGTATAGGCTATCTCTAATATCACAGCCTTATGTCTGCTTTAACGCATAGTCTATGACGGCAGAGAAACCACGCTGTGAAATGGGCTGATGGTGCAATATGGCTTTATGAAATATCATGCATTGGGAAGGGCTGATAAAAAACTGCTTAAATGTTGGAGTTCGTTAGAGCACTTTGTCTAGTACGAGAATGAATCCAACTCGTTTGTCTTTTTTTAAGTGTGAGCCTCCCTTATCTGTTCTTTATGTCTATGGCTTTGCTCGTAATAAGCACTGTTAGAAATGAATTAAGAAAATAAGCACCTGTAAGGATCCGTTAAATCCAACAAAGTGGTTTAATAAAAGGGGTTTTGATCTTGTGGAATATGAAATTTTAGTAGTCTACATTTTACTGTTCCAATAATTTTTATATGGGACAATATAAATATACTGCCCTAACAAAATTCAAATTTGTTATCATTTTTACTGTACCAATGGTTTTTTTTCATGAACCATTAAATTTGGCATATGGCAATGCACACTGAGCCCATTTCGTGGCACGGTTTCTCGGCGGCCACAGAGTTAAATTCGCTAAAGTGGACATAAGGCCTTGAAATATGATGCTCTGCCCAAACGAGAGCCACATTTTGAGTACTTTTTACCGTATCAGCCATTAAACTGAGCATATGACAGTGCACACTGAGCTGCCTATTGTGCCATCAGCCCATTTCACGTGCAGTTTCTCGACCTCTAAAGAGTTAAATTTGTTGAAGAGGAAATGGCCTTGAAATATGACGTACTGTTCTAACAAAACCCAAATTTGAGCACCTTGTACTGTATCAATCTCTTTGTATTGACCTTTAAACTGGGCAAATGCTCACACAGCCATATTGAGCCATTAGCTCTTGTCACAGCATGGTTTCTTGGCCGTCACAGAGCATGCGGACATAAACCGGCCATGGCATTAGAGGTATATTGCCCTAAAGAAAACCAAAATCTGAGCAAATGGATCTTTAATAATTCATGCGCATCTATACTCTCGTTTTCTTTAATAAAATGGCAGTGGTGCACAAATGTAATAGGTTAGTATATTTATCCGGACACTGTAACACGCGAAAGTTTCTTGCACGCATGTGAAAGTCTGTTTATTTTTTTTATTTTTGCAAAGGTCCCTTAGGGGCTCCGTAAGATATAAGCTTGCGAGATAAAAATTCGCAATTCATTGTTTTGTTTTTTTTTATTCCGCGGCGGAAAGGAGCCTTCATACAGAACAGCTTTTCTATTATGCAAAATGTATTATTCTGTTTCCCGACAGGTTTCTGTGCCTGCTTGGTCCTCATTCTGTTCTCCTCTGAGGTCAAGCTGCACCACCTGACCGAGATCATTTTCAACTTCAACGAGGGCAGCTTCGTCTACAAGACGCAAAGCGAGAGGTATGACAGATCCTTCTGGCTCATCTTCCTCACCTTCCTCACGCACGGTCTCAACATCTTGCTCATCCGCCTGGCCGGGATCCAGTTTCCCTTTCAGGAGGCCAAAGAGGCCGACGCTAACACAGGAGCTGCGGATATTATGTACTGACCATGATAACATCATGTTCTACTTCCTTCCCTGCACACAAGACCCTATCGCAGCAACTAGCACTTCTCAACAGGAGCCTTGAAAAAGCAGCATCCGGTTTGTTTACAGCTGAACAGGCAAGGCACATTTGAGCCTCTTAAGCTGTTCAGACCATGTGTGGCGGTGAACTTGGAGATGCTCATGTGTCTGGGAGAGAAGGGTTCTTATCTCGCAGCGGGGAGGCGGGAGCGAGGAACTCTCTCTTTCAAAAAGTCCGCTGACGGAGCATTCATTCTGTCAATCACTGAAACAATTAACGCTCACAATTTCAAACGGCTGATGAAAACACCCTGTAGTTTCCAGTCTGGCTGGGGACATTACAGTTTCCTTTCGTTGTGGATCTTTCATAGTCATAGCACAAAGGGATGCGGCAATTGGCAATTCTACAGTGACCCCAAAAAGTATTTTGACACTTAAGCCACACTTAAATATGTATGAATGTCTGTGCATTAGATAACAAAATAATCAAACCAAGCAGTGCAAAAAGAAGTTTGTTTATACATTCACTTAAAATCACCAGACGATTACAAAGTTTTGGCAAACATGGCTCAGAAATGTGAAGTTAGCTCTGAGCAGGGTTATTGTTAACTGAAACTAAAACTAAAACCAAAACCATAAAAAGCATTATTTCATTACTTGAAATAAAATAAACAACTGAAATAAAATAAAAAATAAATCACACTTATTTTGTTTCATTTCTCTCATTTCTCAAGTACTAAAATAACTAAAACTCAATACTAAAAGTAAAACCTAAACCTGAATAAAAACCGTCAAAACTAATAGTAATAAAAACACACAACAAAATTACTAAAACTTTAAAATAAAAAAATAAAAACTTAAAAAAAAATATTCAAATAAAATCTAATTCAAAATATGTAACAAACTATAGGCTAATATTATATAAATGATACTAAAATAACACTGGCTCTGAGATAAGATCTAGCATTATTTGTTTACAGGTGCCACGATCCATGTGGTTTAATATTTTGTTGTCTAACGCAATACCATTTATAGATTTTACATGTGTAGTTTAGAGTCACTGTATAATGATTACAATTCAAATTTCTGATATTTTCCTACATATCCTTTAAACAAAACAAGGATTGAAATGCTTAAAATTCAAAAAGTCACAACCAAAAAATAAATAAAATAACGTGTTGGCTTAAAAAAAACAATGCAGATTTTTTTAGTAAGTTTACGTTCAACCAACAAGCTACACTAAGTTAGAGGAACTTAATTTTTTTAGGGTTAGGGTTATTTTCAATCAACTTGAACATTTGTGTTTATGCTACAAATTATTAAGTCGCACCAACTGCCAGAGTTGTAGCCCTGGAACCAATTAATCTTATCTATTTCAGTTCAAATCAGCTGTTATTATAACTTATTTAACATGTATACTTAATGAAGAAGTAAGATATGACTTTTCACTGGCATTAGCGCAGTCATTGCTTATAGAGTCAGTGTGGTGTTTACCTTCATGTATCTACTCTTCAGCACAACGGTAACCACAATAACTTCAACATTACAGAAACTCTTTTAAATGTCAAACATAACAGCATTAAACACTAACAGGTCTTTCCCCCTACTATAACAAAATACATTAACACATCATTTCAACATTTATTCTCCTTATCCATTCCTATGCAAAGCATGCTGGGAATGCAGAAATTTGAGTTTAAATTACAGACAATATTAAGTTGATGTAACAATCAACATTATTATGTCAGCAGAACTCAACAAAATAATGTTTGCAACATAAAAAGTTTAATTAAAACAATACATTTGAATGTTTAACTTGCAACCATGCATTTATAAGTTGTGGTAACAGGTCCCCTGAATGTCTTTTTAGCACCCAGCTACAACCATGGCTTTAAAATATTAGACACATGTAAAACATTGGCCACATACACACTGTAAAGTTTCAGGAGTGACAGCTGATGGAGATATTACAGTAGGAAAGTGCGGGTCGTGATATTTTGGCCTTGTTTTCAATACAAACATTAGGATTTATCTTGTTTTATTATGGGCTGTTTCTTGTTTGCTGTTTTTTTTTTCTAGCAAGATCTGGCAACAAGAATGAGTCAAAGCTCATACCATTTTTCCTGTGGTGTTTTTGCACCTCACACATACAGAAGAGAGACACATCTATGATGTGCATTTAAATACATCATTAACAACTAGTTGTTCAGTTTGGTTTCATACACACTGAGTAGAATTTTAGTAAAATGCGATTGTCACTCCTGTAAATTTCTGAACTGTGTGTGTAGGCCTGCAGAACGAGATTAATCACTAAAAAGTGAACTGACAGCCGTATTTAACTGTAGTGTGTACGCGGCCATTCATATTGATTAATATTACTTATCAAATGATCAATTTGGTTTTAATGTTATCATTAACTCTTATACGTTTAACTACTAATATTCAATAATATTAATCTATTTGCATTTTCTTTATCATAAATAGCTAATTCTTACTTGTGTTAAATGTGTTTATACACTCACATTGTGCCAATGTGCCACATTATTGATAACAAAATGTTTGATGAATCAGTTGTTGGTATTTGATGAGATGTTGATGAAATATTTCATGAAATATTCTCAAATGGAATTCCTAAACTATGTTTTTACACGATTTTAAGTCAATTCAAAATAATAATAAATTAAAAATGTAATTAAAAGACTGTACTGTCAGTTTAGTTATTTGATTACGGTATGGATATACAATGAGAGGGGCCAAAAATGCAAAAAAAATATGTACAAAAATACAAGATTATGTTATGCATAGGTATTAATTCTGAGACACTTTTTTTCATTGTTGTTATGGGAGTGCAGCTTTTCTGCCCCTTATGCATCCTGTTCCTTTACTCAAAATAAAATTTTATGAACTATTCTAGTTTCAGTTTCTTTATAAGGTATTGCTTTTTATTGTATAAACAAACAAAATTGACAGTATTGGATATAGTTTATAAATTTTATGAACACAGAATGTATTCGGGAGCTTTAAAGCATCCAGAAACAATACTGTGAAAGAGGAGAAAAGCAGCTCTCATCACTGAAGACAATTTAAGAGCACAGCTTTGTTCCCACAGAATTCAAATCAACAGAAAAGAAACAGAGTACCCCACCGGCTGCCAGGAAACTGTAAATGAAAGGAGGCTTTCTGTCATGTTGTGAAGCCATGTGTCTGTCCACCTCCTGAATATAAAGTGTCAGGTATATAAGCAATGTGTTGGTGAAGTTGTTCACACTGAGGTTTGCAGTATTGTCAGAGCTTAAAGGAATTTTTACCAGCCAAGCTGTCTGATAAGAGAAATAAGGTAGGTTTTTCAAACATCTGTTGTTGCAGTACCAATGAAATGCAGTAACGGCAGGAAGAACGTGTCGGTCTGTGGTTGTGTGACAGCTTTAGGTTGACCTAATTTTAAAGCGACTCTGAGTTTGTACAAAAAAAAAAAAAAAAAAAAAATAGACAAATGAAATATATTACTTAAAGCAAGACAGAATTAACAGCTCGAGCTTTTGTTCAAAATGTATTAAAAAGTTGGTAACACACTTGTTAACTTTTTTTTAATTAACAATGGTTGAAAAAATGCTATGAATATTGTACTCATAGTTAGTTCATGTTATTAAATAATGTTAAAAACGAGTTATCAAAAAGTTAATGAAAAACATCTCAGGTTACGTATGTAACCATGGTTCCCTGGGAATGAGGGAACGAGACTCTGCACTCGGAAACGCATTGGGGAACGCCATCATGTGAACTGGTGTCTGAAAGCAGTTGTCAAATCCTACCAATCCTATTGGCCGGCGACAGCCTATGACGTCATCATAGCGTGATCCGGAAGTATATAAGTAGTGCCTAGAGAATCAGTCAGTATCTTTTCGTCTGAAGGGACTGTTCAGCAGGCAGCCCCGATGCATGGCTAGAAAACAGTGTCTCGTTCCCTGTTCTCAAAAAGGGCCTTTTTTTTTTTTTTTTTAGAGATTTACACCTCTCTCAAATTCCTCTGCGAGCTCCACCTGCGAGCCTCATGACTTCAACCGCCGCTCTGCCTCGGCCAGACGAGAGCGGAGCGTTCTCATTGGTAGACGCTCACAATTCGCACAGACAGCGCCCTCAAGCACTGTCCGTGCGTGCTCTTCTAAAAACCTGGGACAGGGATCAGCAGACTTTCTAAAACGTTTGTCAGATATAGTAGAATATTACTCTTACCAGATTCGAAGCAGTCGCCAAACAGACAGAACAGTTCCTGAAGACGGAAAAGATACTGACTGGTTCTCTAGGCGCTCCTTATATACTTCCGGGTCGCGCTATGATGACGTCATAGGCTGTCGCCGGCCAATAGGATTGGTAGGATTTGACAATTGCTTTCAGACACCGGTTCACATGATGGCGTTCCCCAATGCGATATTAAAAAGAATATTGCTATTATCATTAACTTTTAATTTTTTTATAAATCAAATGTAAATTCATGTCCGTTACTTTTAACGTTAACACATTTTCCTTGTTAAATAAACATTACTAAAAATAAACATTACATCAAAAAAGGAACCAAATACAATTCTATTTTGTATTTTTACATTAACAATGTAATTAGTGTTCTATTTATTATAACCGAGTCAATCTCATCAAGTTAGTGTTTTAAGCATTTTTACATTTAGTCCAACATAACTAAAGGCAGTAACAACTTAGCCCTCTATGGTACACAATATGATATTAATGAGGAGAAAGATTATTTATTCATTTAAGTCTCATTTTATTAAAAACAAACTAAAATAGACTATGTTGCCTGAAGGCAACACTATACCATAGAGGGTTAAAGAATAGGCTATATTTTATTTGTGTATTGATTTTCAGCTGTTCTTTTTGATCAACTTACTGCTCAGTAAACAGACACAAATATGTATCTTTAATTTTATCACACTGATTGCTCACTAAAACCCCAGTCATCATGTTTTCAGGTCTTTTCACATTTGATTTTGCCGTGACATAAAGCAGTGATATCTAAGTGGGTGAGCTGTTTACTTACTTTTTAATTAGTCTTTCCTTTGACACCATCATTTTGTTTATTCAGACTGACGTGCGAAACAGTAATGTATTGCACATTGTTTGTTCATGTTAGCTAATTAACTATTAACTATTACATTAACTAATGTTAACAAATAAAAACCTTATTTTAAAATGTTACCTATTTTTTAATATAAATTTCAACAAGTACACAAAACGTATGACCACAATTTTTTGTTTGTTTGTTTGTTTGTTTAAATAAACTGGGGTTTGACCTGTAATGTGATGGAGTTAGACTAGGTTACATTTGATTAATGTTATTAAATAGTAAAGAAATTAAATATCCATCTTTGTCGAAAGAATCCCAGGCGCAGTTCACTCTTAGCCAATAAGATTCAATATCTGAGCGAGAGGAGAGGCAGTTCATAAGAGAGCGCTGTAAATTTGAGAGCAAGCGTCCAGTTTTGTGCGAGAGCAAAGGAAATCCGCGCGCGAGCGGAGAGATTTGCGCTCGCGCATTACATTGATGTGCTCTCGCGTCACAATGCGCTCTGGACATTTGACAATAAAATGACTCCATATGAATCCTAATGAACTCGAGTCAGGAAAGTTAGGACTCGAACAAATCGCTGATGTGATGTGTCCTGTCACCTGCAGATGGACGCTGATGTGGACGCGAGCAGTGAACTGGATGAAATCCTCCAGCAGATCGCGGAATTGGACAAATGGAGAGAAATATTTAACTCCCGCGGGTAGGGTACGCACGCGCTCTCTGCTGTCTCCTTCTGCGGCCCAGAGACCCTCCATGTTTACTTAACCTGTTTTTACCTTACAGGTTGGAATTACAACGAGGCTATGTTAAAGTAAGTCTTAGACGTTGTTTGTTTTATTTGCATTGCTTAATGTTTTCTATTTCTAAATTACTTGTCTACATGCCTTCATCTGCGTTCATTTTTCGCGGCGTGACTCGCGCATCGCTATTTTGTTTAGCCTATTGCTCTACAAGTCTTCCCTACGAAAAAGACGTATACTTCAAGTATACTTAAGTAATGTTCAAGTATATTTTTTAAGTATACTTTATGTAGTAAGTATAGTTATCATTGTACTAGTAGTGAACTTGTAAGTGTACCATTTTAATACCACTTGGGACTAAATTGGCCCAATTGAAGTATACATTTAAGTGTACTATAAGTGTAACGGTAGTAAACTTTAAATGCACAACTAGTTCACAGCTACGTTTTTCATTTGTACTGCATTTGTACTACAAGTGAACTTATAAGTATACTAGTAGTTTAATATTTTAATACTAGTAGTACATTTTTAGTATATGAAAGTACACTTTGTACGTAGTTTACTAGTTCACTACTTTTAAGTTTTCTTTAAGTAAACATGACATCACACTTATAGTTACTTTTTATATATTATTTTTGCACTTTAAGTATACTACTATGTTCCTATGTAGGTATTATTTTTATACTTGAAATACTTTTAACTGTACTCTTTCCATTTAAAATATATATATATATATATATTTTAATCTATCTTCATGAATCCTTTTTGATCAACACTTAAATGTGGGTGAGTTTCATTTAAAAAAAAAAAGGGAAACATTTTAAACAAAAAGCAGAGAAAATTGCATTTTTGTCAAAGACTATGTCCAGATGGGATTCAGAATGATGATCAAATACAGGTGGAGTAGATCAAGTCCATAAACACCCCCAAAGCTTCATAGTCCTCGTTCAGTAAATTTAGCCAGTTTGGATTTATATGCTGTTTAATGTTTGATGATCGCTTTATTTTACATTTGCGTGAGTAAATATCGCTTGTTTCAGTTTCTTCTTCATCCTGCACTCATCTACACACGCTGCTGCTCCACTGATAATACACTGATCACTCCACTACACACCTCAGACCACTTCCTCATCACTTTTAATCTCAACCTGACCCCTAACTCAACACGCACTCCACCACATGTTACTTTTCGGCGAAACCTACGCTTGCTCTCACCCTCCAACCTATCCACTTTGGTCTCATCTACACTTCCTCCCCCTAATCAGTTCTCATCTCTGGACACTAACAATGCTACTAACACTCTTTGCACCACGCTAACATCTTGCTTAGATGACTTCTGCCCCCTTTCATCCAGACCAGCCCGCGCCACCCCCTCTGCCCCCTGGCTATCCGATGTTCTCCGTGAACAACGGTCTAGACTCAGGGCTGCAGAGAGGAAGTGGCGCAAATCTAAAGGTCCTACTGATCTTAGCTTCTATCAGTCACTCCTTTCTTCTTTCTCTACAAATGTCTCCAATGCTAAAACCGCATACTATCACAATAAAATAAACAATTCTACTGATTCCCGTACACTTTTCAAAACTTTCTCTTCTCTTCTTTGCCCTCCCTCCCACATCAGCTCTTACAGCTGATGTCTTTGCCACATTCTTCACACATAAAATAACAACCATCAGCGGCCAATTCTCCACACCACATACTGACAATAACATCCTAATAGAAAACACACAAATTCTCCCCTCCTTTTCTTTGCTCTCTGAGGCAGATGTTTCCAAACTCATCCTTTCCAATCACCCTACTACCTGTCCGCTTGATCCTATCCCCACTCATCTTCTTCAGGCCATCTCCTCCTCAACTGTACCTGCACTCACTCACATTATCAATTCTTCTCTTCACACTGGTACATTTCCCACAGTTTTTAAGCAGGCTAGGATTACACTGCTTAAAAAAACCCACTCTGAATCCAGCACATTTAGAAAACTATAGACCAGTATCCCTTCTTCCATTCATTGCGAAGACACTTGAGAGAGTTGTGTTCAACCAACTGTCTACTTATTTTACACAGAACAACCTCTTTGACAACAACCAGTCTGGCTTCAAGAGTGGCCACTCAACTGAGACTGCCCTGCTCTCAGTTACTGAAGCCCTGAGACTGGCACGAGCAACTTCAAAATCATCGGTACTCATCTTGCTGGATCTGTCTGCTGCTTTTGACACCGTTAACCACCAGATCCTCCTGTCAACCCTCATGTCGAAGGGCATCTCAGGAACCGCACTCCAGTGGTTCGAGTCTTACCTCTCAGGTAGGTCCTTCAGGGTATCTTGGAGAGGTGAGGTGTCCGAGTCGTATCATCTTGCTACTGGGGTACCTCAGGGCTCAGTACTTGGACCACTTCTCTTCTCCATCTACATGTCATCACTAGGATCTGTCATTCAGAAACATGGTTTTTCCTGTCACTGTTATGCTGATGACACACAACTCTACCTCCCATTCCAACAGTTGCTGGTCGCATCGCAGCCTGCCTGACAGCCATTTCTGCCTGGATGAAGGACCACCACCTTCAACTTAACCTTGCAAAAACGGAACTGCTTGTGGTCGGTGCCAACCTACCACTTCATCATAACCTTTCCATTCAACTTGGGTCGTCAACCATAACTCCTTCCAGGACGGCCAGGAACCTTGGAGTGGTGATGGATGATGGTTTAAGCTTCACAGATCACATCGCTACAACGGCCTGGTCCTGCAGATTTGCTCATTAGGAAGGAGCATTAGGAACATTAGGAAGATTAGACCCTTCCTATCGGAGCATTCCACACAAATTCTTGTCCAAGTTCTTGTTCTATCTAGACTGGACTATTGTAATGCTCTCTTGGCAGGCCTTCCAGCATGCACTGTCAAGCCCCTACAACTGATCCAGAATGCTGCAGCAAGACTGGTCTTTAACGAACCGAAGAGAGCGCATGTCACACCTCTCTTCATCAGTTTGCATTGGCTGCCAATAGCTGCTCGCATCCAATTCAAGGCTCTGATGTTTGCCTACAGAACAACCACTGGCTCTGCACCACTATACCTAAACTCACTACTTCAGACTTATGCGCCCTCTAGAAGCTTGTGTTCTGCAAGTGAACGGCGTCTTGTGGTGCCATCTCAAAGGGGCACAAAATCACTCTCACGGACCTTCTCCTGGTCTGTTCCTGGTTGGTGCAATGACCTACCATCTTTAGTCTTTAGCCATTTTCAAAAAACTGCTAAAGACATATCTTTTTCGTCAACACTTGACCCAGTAATATAGCACTCTTTATTTATATTTTACTCTCTCTTTTTCAACTTTCTATTCTTTCCCCATCTATTTGCGTATATATTAAAAAAAAAAAAAAACTTGCTACGAGCACCTTACTGTTGACTTACGTACTGTTTTTGTATTGTACTCATGTTGATTCGACTGCTTCTACTATTCTCATTTGTAAGTCACTTTGGAGAAAAGCATCAGCTATATGACTAAATGTAAATGTGGATAATACTGAGGTCATTATAAAATCTATAAAATCTTTATAATCTTCAAACAACTTCCATCTGCTTTAGGGCCCTAACCTATTATAACCATACCTGTAGTATTGCGAGAAACACTGTCATCAGTGGGGGGGGAATCATAATTCTCACAAGAGCAATGAGGAGAACCCTAATTTTGAGGCATCCTCCTCAGATGAGAATGAGACTCTTAACTCTCCTGTTGTCTCTCAAGCACAAGGAGGTACATTACCTTTCAAAAATGGCAATTTATTATAGTCCCGCTCCCCACTTGAATGATAAAGCCATGGCCAAAAGTTTTGGCAGTTCTCTGCAGTGGGTCATTGTCTCAGAAATCCTTATTAGATGAACTGCTTGTTAAATTTTGTGTTTTGCAAAGTTTGCTGCTTCAGTTATTGTGATGTTGATTCACATTGTTTTTAAATTATTAGTGTGTGCTGAGTGATCAGATGCATACAGTATTTGCAAAATGTTTCATTGGCCAAAAAAAAAAAAAAAAAGGAACTTCACTGTATTTGGCCCTGGTAAAAAGTTACCAGCTAGCATCATTTCACTAGCACATGGGGAAGTGTGAACAAGTGCTTCCAATCATTGTGTCCTTGCGTCATCAATGATTACCTCTAAAGATGCAACCATCATCGCTTTGCAGCAATTTCTTTGCATGTGAGGCCATTTTGATGCAAAGCACCTGAAAGAACCACTTACTGGATCATCAAGAACTTCAAGTTGAGAAATTCAACTGAACATAACAGAGTGTCCAGCAAGCAGTTTTATTTAAAGAGCTATTTGAGTAGTCAATGAAGAAATATAAAGTACCTGACACGTAAACCTTTGTAAATAAAATCATATTCTGGAGGTTTAAATTGCTGGAGTCAAATTGACCTCAGTGGGGAAAAATGTTGCTAGATTTGAGGGTAATAGGAGGGCTACAGCAAGCAAAAAGTTTACAAAATGACAATCTTGTCCCATTAAAGGGTTAGTTCACCCAAAAATGAAAATTCTGTCATTAATTACTCGTCTTTATGTCATTCCACACCCGTAAGACCTTCGTTCATCTTCAGAACACAAATTAAGATATTTTTGATGATAACCACCAATTTCAAGGTCTAGAAAGGTACCAGAAAGGTAAGAACCACTGCAGTGGTTCAACTTTAATGGTATGAAGTGACACAGATATTTTTTGTGCGCAAAAACAAAACAAAAATTTTATTTTGGTGGATAAATTGCTGTCTATGGAGTCACAGAGCTCTCGGATTTAATCAAAAATATCTTCATTTGTGTTCCAAAGATGAATGAAGGTCTTACGGGTGTGGAACGACATGAGGGTGAGTAATTAATGACAGAATTTTCTAATAACTAACCCTTCAACGTGGTTCCAAATGGGTATGACTTTTCCTCTCTGAAACAAAGTGCATTAATTGATGGTGACTGAAGATGTCAAGCCTCAAAAAGAAACATAAAAGTATTTCTCAAAGTATAAGGTTCTCTCAAAGTTATGTATTATTTTGGTAACGGTAGGCTAATAGAAAGTCATTTAAAGTTATGGTTTTTAACCCCTTAATGTTCTCAAAACATTAGCACAAAAAAACATTATTTATACATTGTTCATGGAAAGCTTTTCTGAAATGTTTTAGTTTGGATGTTTGTCTAAAATGTTTTAGAAATGTTACTTGTTTCAGAATGTTTAGAGAACATTCAAAAGGAACATTCCCATAATGCAGTTGTTTTCAAAGTGTGGAGGGTGCACAGGTACTGCAGGGGGCGCACATGAGATCAGCAGGAAACCCCCAGAAAGACTCTGCCTTTATAAAGCTGCAACAAGCGTCAATTCCACTGAATTTCCAAAGATTTTTTTTTAAATGTTTAAAGGGGGGCGTGAGTAAAAAAGTTTGAGAACCACTGTCATAAAATGGAATGTTCCCTTGATGTTTGCGTAACCAATGTTTTTAAAACATTTTTTTATGTTTTAAACATTTTAAAACGATTTGGACATTGAGAACATTCAGAAATAACATTTTTATAACTTAATCAGAAAGTTAGCATAACGTTTTTAGAAAATATTTGTTAGCTGGGATGGTATGTTGGAATATAAATTACATTTTTCTTTGAGAGAAAAAGAAAGTAACGCATTTTGAAATGGCACAAGTGTAAGGAAATTATGGCAGAATTTTAAATTTGAACGATTAAAATAAATAAAAAAAAAGAAGTTTAAAATTCCTTTTGAACAGCTGATCAATTCTGTTGGTTTTTAATGCAGAACTCATCTGTGTGAAGATCCCCTAAGTCTTGCAATCGGAAATGTAACATGCCCTGTGTCAATGTCCTTCTCATGTGGTTTAGTCTGATTTTTCCATAATTGATACTGCAGACACTGTGCTCTCAGGTGGCAGCATGTCATTTCTCCCATGACATGCAGTCAGCCAATCAGATGAGTGTATGCATGTGCCTGTGTGGCTGCCATCCTCTCAATAAACTCAGTATCACAGACTGGAGGAGAGCTGTGTGGATTTGGTACCACATTAACTGGAAGGCATTTTACTGGGCATATTGTTAATGCCATGTGTGAAATTGAATCTACATGCAGTAGTGCAGAGCATGTAAAGCCCGTCATGACGGATTATCAGGACCTTCTGCAAACCATCAAGAGTTTGCAGCAGTCAAGACTGAGCTACATAGAGCTTCTTCAAGAGGAAGTGAAGAGAAGCCAAGACGTGAGTTCAGATTTGTTTACGCTAGGTGAAAATAGCGATAGATTCTATTTACACCATGTAAAAGTATCAGTTCTTTGCAATAAGAGTAAAGATGCTATCTATACTTTATATTGGCAGATACTATTTGCACCTCAGTATTTTTGTACATTAACAGGATGCAATAATATCATAGAGTATAAATGATTATATTTATTAAAATTATTAAATGGATACTGCCTTATTGGAAGAATCCCTACACCTTCCCCTAACCCTACCCAATAAACACTTTTAATATTATTAAACACTTGTTCACAGTTTATTTCCACTTTTAGGACATTATTTTCATTTTTATTGAAAATAAATGCAAGCTCGGCAAAGGCAGATTCGAAACTGCATCAATTCTAACCAGGTCTGTGAGTCTTACTACTGCTGCGCCACTAAAGATATTAAATTCCATGCATCTTTTTTAAACCTTGAGTGGCCCAACCAGATATTGGTGGGCGGAGCTAGTGTAAACAGTGCTCGTTATTTTCACTTGTATATAGACACTCCATATTTTTGTAATCATGTTTCTTCACTTTTATTGTTTCTGCTAAGCACAATGTTATGCTAAATGTTTACACTCTTTATCACTTGTATAGAGACCTAGTGAGAAGATCAAAGCTGATGAGGACAGTGACGACTCTAGACCTGCCACCTCGACCCACCACGTCAGTGCCCCAAACAACCAGTTCACAGTGCCATACTCGATACCTCAAACCCTTGCAGTGTCTCCAAGTCTGGGTGGGCAACCAGTGTCACCAGAGCTGGCGGTGGTGAGTTGTGGAACATGACCCTGTCACTTGACCCTTGCTCTCTTGCCTCCCATGTGTCTCACAACAGACATGCGTTGTGTGTGCACAGAAGACAAAAGACAGGATATAGACTCATCACTTATTTATTAGGACTTTAAGCAATAGATCAGGTTATTGTGGGCATTTTAGAATAAACATTTTAGAAATTCACCACTGGTCTAAAGTTTGGAGTAATTAAGATTTTGTAATGTTTTATGAAAGAAGTCTCTTATGCTCATCAAATTATCATATTAGAAAGATTTCTAAAGGATTATGTGACACTGAAGACTGGAGTAATGATGCTAAAAATTCAGCTTTGATTGCAGGAATAAATTGCATTTTAAAATATATTGAAATAGAAAAAAGTTCTTTTAAACTAAAAATGTTTCACAATATTATTGTATTTTTTATCAAATAAATGTACACTAATTGGCATAAGCCACTTCTTTTAAAAATATTTTAAAAATGTTATAGTTCGAAATGTTTGACCGGCAGTGTATAGTGATAATAATTACTGCTAATTCCTCTTTGGTAGACTTATAACATAGGTGAAACTTGGGGGTGGGCTTTTTTGAATTTGAGCAGCAAGTACCCTGATTACCTTTAAATATATTAAATATTATTAACACATTTTCTTAAAAAAATAATAAAATAAAAAATAAAAAAATCCACAAAATATATATATATATATATATATATAAAAAGAATAAAAAAAAATAGAATAATGATAATTAATTTATTAATTTAAATTAAAAAAAATATTACAAAAAGGCATTTTAATGGCATTAGCTGAATCTGGGTGTTGATTTTTGGGTGTTGTTAGCATTCCTCCCTTAGCTCCTAGTCAAATTTAGAACTCAATATATGATCTTACTGTTTGTTTTTAAGGGTTTAATTGGCTTTGCACCCAGTTATATTACTGAACTTCTTCAGCAACATGCGTCCTCTAGATCTTCAGAGTTTTCAGTTAAAGGTGCAATAAGTGATTTCTAAGAAACACTGTTGATATTTGAAATCAATCCAAACAAACACTCAAAACTGTCTTGTTACTATATGCTAACATTACAACAACAGCATATCTTGGTTCTTTGAAACATCGCAAAACCATTTTGCTACTCACGTATGGAGCGAAAACAAAGAAACCTTGGCATCTGTTTGGTGTCTTCTTATCTCTCCTAGAGTTAGCAAAAACCATGGTGTCTCTTCTAGAGTTGTCAAAAGGTACCTAGTTGGTACTGAAATTTTAAAAATGTGATGCTTTGAGCGCTGCTTTCAGATGCTGCCTGGGGTTGATCATTGTAGCCAATCACAGACATATACGATGAGCGCATGAACACAATGGCCAATCAGAGGTTTTTACGAATCCGCTCAACAGTACTCAAAGCATCACAGTTTTTAAATTTAAGTACCGTTAGGTACCGAAGTCGGTACTTTTGACAGCTCTAGTCTCCCCATAACCCTTCTTTTTCCATTGATGTTCTTCTGACACTTCTCTTTTGTAATGTCTCTCAGCCATCTCTCTTTCTACAGTCTTTCCTCAAATATCCTACTTGCTCACTCTCTCTCCTCACCCCTTAATGAGTGGAGACGCCCCCTACTGACTGGCTACAAGAGTGTTTTGGTGCTCAGTCTTTGGTGCTCCACTTTTAACAGTGTTTCTCAGAAATTGCTTACTGCACATTCAACTATTCCCAGGAGACAGGGCCTTTTCTGATGCAGCTCCTTGCCTTTGGAAAAGTTTATCTCACTATATTAGTTCCTGTACCACTCTTGATACTTTTAAATCTCACCTAAAGACTCGCATTTGACTGTGCTTAATTTGTGTAATTAATGTATGTATTTGATTTGTACTTGGTCTCATGTTCTTAAGGTGTATGAATTGTTAGGTCCAGGGTCCAGTTGCATAAACGTCTAGGGTTATTTGTGATTCCCTGAAAAGAGAACAAGACGCTGCATCAGCTGCGCTATGGGGACGCGCCCTCACAGAACCCAGTGTCTGAGGCACGTCATTCAATGGCTGATGTGGTGAGATGGTGTCGCAAGGTGTGCACGGTGTATAAGAAGGGCGCCTTAGAACACGTAATCAAATTCATATTTTCTGAGGCTATGTTCAAACTGTCCAAATATGATTATTTGTGTATACGATTGGAATCTGATCTAAAATTATTGACATCCACATTGTGTATCGCAACTGTTCAGATACAATTTGTTTGTCCGTTTTCCAGAATATCTGCAATGTCATTGCATTAGTGGGTATACGCCAAAAACAACAACAACAACAATAACTGCAACATGGAGGGTTTGCAATACAGATGTTGTCTTATTTACAACATGACAATGTGTAGCCACTGCACTGGACTACTATGTCTTCTGAGGCAGTGGCAGAACTGTAGTAGGCTGGTATGAGTGGCTTTATTTCGCATTGTCGTCTCCACCAGTTTCAAAACATGTCACCATTATATTGTCATTTTCTGCTCATCTGGCACTTTGCAACAACACAGCCTTGTTTCTGCAGC
The DNA here is from genome assembly GCA_037101425.1 of Elopichthys bambusa. NCBI lineage: Eukaryota > Metazoa > Chordata > Actinopteri > Cypriniformes > Xenocyprididae > Elopichthys > Elopichthys bambusa. The sequence goes on from CM074444.1 coordinate 4,515,891, forward strand.
AACTTTTTTAGCATGTTCCCTATAACAACTTATGATGTTTATGCTTTACGTGGCATGAGAAAGTGATATAAACCACGCAAAATCTGATCAGAGCAGTCAGACTGAAATGGATTTCCAGAAATGTGATTTTAATAGGATTTCAAACCACATATGAATACAGCTCAAAACGGATTTGTAAAAACTGTATTTCATGTGGTCTTTTTTGCCATTCACACTTGCTAAATCTCATCGGATTTCAATCGGATATGCACAAAAATTGGATTTGGACTGACAGTCTGAACATAGCCTGAAGGAAGGCGCGCAGGCATGCTCGTCCAAATCTGGAGGAGGTGACTGAAAAGAGAGCAGGCTGGCTTCTCAGGCTATAGTAAAGCAAGCTCACCTTACTTCTCAGGGTAAGGAGTGGGCCCAACCTCAGTTTAGACCTAAATAATAGCCACAAGTACCAGGCTCAACCTGATGCCAACCACCCCTATTATTTATTCCCCTCTAAAAAAAAACTCTTGTACCCCAACAGGGGGGAGATTGCAAGAAAAGAAGAAGAAAAAGGATGAAAAAAGGGGGCGAGGGCTTAGGTGGCAGCCCCGCTCAATTACTTTCTCATTTCTCCTCTCACCCAGATCTGTGTGTGTGGCTTCTTTAATACAGTTTCGCTTTGCTTCCAGTTCCTCAAAAGGAGAGCTAGCTGTAGCCACACTCGCCTTAGTTCTTCTCCCTAGGTACTCATTCCTGGAAAGTGCATAGACGATTTAGGAGGGGCCTGAACTTGGTGAGGTATATACTTCCCACAGGCGGCCGACTGCGACTCGCCTCTCTAAACTTGTCCACCACCATCTCAACGGCAGTGTCAAACAGTCCCGAGGGCGAGACAGGGGCTTAAAGGAGGACAGATTTATCTGACTCCTTGATCCCTGACAAATTTAGCCACAGATGCCTCTCTATTGCCGCCATGGACTAGCCAATAGAGCGGGCCACCTGCTTAGTGGCACAGAGAGCTACTATAGATCTGTGGCTATACATGTCTTTGAGCAGATCTGCCTGGTAAGATTGTAGTACTGTACAAAACACCACCAGCCACCACATACGCTCTGCCCACCAAACTCGATGTCATCTGACATGGTTTAGAGGGCAAAACGGGATTCTTCAGCGATAAAGATGTCCCCGGGGAAAGGCAATTCGCTAAATTCCTCTCTTTATACACACTGCTATCTTCTCACAGCACAAAAACAAGCGGCTTTCTCAAGATAAAGATGCAACAGTTTATTACCGGTTCCGATAGGCTAACAACATTGCATTTTATTATTATTATTATTATTATTATTAACACTCTGGAGTCGGGTAACACGCCGGCGCGTTTTGCAGGATTTGTTTCACATTGCAGCAAAACAGACTTAAAACACTCCGTCATTACTCCTCTGTATAGAAAATTGACATAAACATATGAGAATCCTTCAATATTTCTCCAAATGTGCATGCTTTTAAGCTAAAAGCCTATATGAAATGCCATAGAGGTAACATGAATGTTCAGACGCTTTGCATCACAGAAATACATTATATTTTAAAGTATATTAAAATAGAAAAACATTACTTTAAATTGTAATAATATTTCACAGTATTGCTGTTTCTTCTGTATGTTTGATATACAGTATGATGAGCTTGAGACGTCTTTTAAAAACATTATAATAGTAATGCGTCTATACAAATTTTTCTTCACATGATGTGCAATAATATGTGCATGCATAAGATCACAAAAATCATGTTTTTTTGTTTTTTTTTGTCAAGAGTGGACGTTAATACTGTTATCATCACAGAGGGTTTTTTCACATAGCCTACCTGACTGAAAGGGCTCATTATGCGGGTCATTATGCAGGTCATTATGTGGGTCTTTGTCTTCTCAGGTGTGAATCACAGCATTATTCATGAAGATTCACGCCTCCACACATACTGTGTTTCTTGACAAAAAGTGTCTTACAAAATTTTAATTTCTATATTGTTTTATATTAACGAGTAGGCAGGATCATTTTTTTTTACATAATTTTAAATTTAAAATTCTAGTCTACAACCTCCAATACCCAGACGTCTTGTGAAGACATATTTAATATGTATTTTTTGGCCTTATTTCAGTGACTTTAGTTTTTTGTTTTTTCAATAACCACACATAAATGTTATTCCCTCAAAAATAAAAACATGTACATACATGTTGCTCACATATTATGGTAGCCTAGTTCGTGCTAAATACAGTGTAATGACACCATTTCCATTAATATGTTTATGAACAACTGAAAAAAGCACAAATGTCAGGGCATGTCAAAACTTCTCCAGTTCGGTTTGTATCACGGTTTTAGGCTCACAGTTTCGGTACGGTTCGGTATGTGCTATGTTCAGGTAAAAAATTACTACTGTCAAATAAAAATAAAGAAAATAAGAACAAATAATCAAACAGCACAAATAAATACAGTAAAGCAAAGACACAAATAAATAAAGATTTTCAGGTTTTTCATGTATCCAGTTTTAAGGTACATAAATTGAATAAAGTAGCTAATAAAATGTAAAACAACATAGCATGTAATCTTCACTGTATAAATTAAATAAAGATCAATCATTATTAATTATTAAGTTACAATTCAGTTGTGAGCAATGAGTTATTTCCTTGTCTTTTGTTGTTTGATTAACATTAAAAGCACATTCAGACAGCAGGAATGCAAGCCAGAATGCGTATCCACTGACAGAAACATACATTTGCCTTACTCTGTCTGTCTGTTTTATTTTTTTTCTACAAACCATATTATAGATGCGTATGCGTCATCAGATATGAGATGAACCGCGGTGCAAGTGCGTGCCGAACCGAGTGTGCAGAACGGTACGATTCGATTTTTTACCGAGAACTGTTTCACCCCTAGTATACATGTTATAAACCCTGTTAGCACAGTTATTAGCAGCAATATTTTGGTTACGTCCATCATTGCATAGACTCGCCTCACTTAAACAAAGGAGATAGCGGCACACAATCTGACGTGCAACAAAGGAGATAACAGCACGCACTCTGATGTCAATGGCCAAAATCTCCGGTTTCACCGTCTACACGACAACGCTGTAACTGGAGTTTCTAAAAATCTTCACCCTGGCAGGAGTTTTCAAAAAGTTCGGTTTCAGTTACTGAGTAACTGAGTTTTTGGAAATGCCCATGTTCATGTGGACAGGGCCTCAGACAAGGGCATGTCCCCATAGCGTCTGAAGCTGACGCAGTGTAGAAGTTCCCTCAAAAGGGAACATAGCCATTACATTAAGACTGTTTTAAGAACTAGTCTGACCAACTAGCAGTTAGTAAGAGGTAATCAGTCTTCCTTTTTGGTATCAAATTAGACCAATCTACGTTTTTATGTAACTGACTTAAAAAAGCTATTAACAGTCTTAAATAAAATGACTAACTTGTAAGACTAGTCTAAACAGTTTATGCAAAGCACTTTGACCAACATGCGCTGTTTTTAAATGTGCTATATAAAAAATGTGATTGATTTTTATCCTAAATAAATAATTAAATTTACTACATGATTTTTAAAATATTCTTATTATTTTGACATTTCATTTTGCTTTATCACTCACACAGAGTTTAAGAAAAATTTTATTTGGGAACACCTTCCATATATTCAACTACGAGTGGAAGAAATCATTCTTCAAATTTCGTGAGCCTTTCTCTGATTTGGCATATGCTCTGGAGACTGAGAGGGTGAGTATGAGACTGAACTTTTAACTTTGAGCTTATTTAAAAGTTTTGGCTATAAACCATTGAAAACTGGTAGGATATTGTTTTAAAACATTCAGATTTGAAAATTCATATTAAATTATTTGATGAAGACACAAATATGCACCTTTCTCATTAAATGTGTTAGTGAGTATATTTACATTAAAAGTGTATACCTAGAAAAATTGTCAAATGTAAAACAAATGAAAAACATCATGAAACAAAATTGTTCCCTCAATTTTAATTTAGTAAAATCATGGCCAATCGGGACATGTACGGGGCTCCTTACTAAAAACATACATAATATTTATTATAATTTAAAAAAAAAAAAAAAGATTTTAAAAATCCACTTCAGGTCACAGAACAGATCAGTGTACAATGTACTTCTGGTTAACATTGTGAAAAAGAAGTACACAAACTTATTAAGGAAATAATAAACTTTACATTCAGTTCACACCTAAATATATATTCTTTTAATGTTTTCATACACTTAATTGCATGTTATTTACAATTAAATTAAAATATATTCTAGTTTAAATTTATATTAAATGCAGTTTGAACATAAGAGTGATCAAAACTCAAAATACCTGCTAATACTGGAAATGGAAAAATACTTCTTGTAAAGCACAAACCTGAGACAGTTATATATGACCATGTTAATAAAGTTACTTCCCCTTTGCCAGAACTGCAGGTTATATAAGTGAAGAAGGGTTGTGTTACAAGCTTTAGTAGATCAATTCTTTTCACAATGAAGCCATGACTCAGTATGTTTCTGATTGATTACCCCAACACCATTGTCTGAATATTGCATCACTGCCTGCCACCTCATTATTGGATAATGAGCTTGAAATGTTGCCACTTTCTTAAAGTAAATATGCTTCCCGTTATCCTCAGGTAGTTAAGTGTGGCATATGTTATTCATTAGCAGATTACACACTGGCATTAGGATACTACAAGAAAGTGCAATTATATTAAGAGCACTCCAGAAACAATTCAAGATGAACTTTCTCCACCAAACCATTCCAAAATTAATGTAAAAACTGTACAGTGAAATATTATTACATTTTAACTATTTTCTATTGTAATATATTTTAAAGAGTAATTTATTCCTGTGAACAAAGCAGAATTGTCAGCATCATTACTCCAGTCTTTAGTGTCACATGATCCTTCAGAAATCATTCTAATATGCTGATTTGCTGTGAAAGGAAAAATTCTTATCACTGTTGAAACCAGTTTTTGCTGCTTAATATTTTTGTGGAAACCATGATACATATTTCCAGGATTCTTTGATGAAGAGAAAGTTTGAAAGAACATAATTTATTTGAAACAGAAATCTGAAGTCTCTTCTCCTCTCCTCTCCTCTCCTCTCCTCTCCTCTCCTCTCCTCTCCTCTCCTCTCCTCTCCTCTCCTCTTCTCTTCTCTTCTCTTCTCTTCTCTTCTCTTCTCTTCTCTTCTCTTCTCTTCTCTTCTCTTCTCTTGAATGTTGACCAGGGGTTTGGAATGACATGAGAAAAGTAAACAATAAACTGCACATTTTTGTCTGGAATATCTCTTTGAATATATAAAAAAGGTGTATGCAGAACAAGCAGATGGTGCACAGTTTTAAATACGGCTTTTATATTATATTATTTTATATTTTATATTCTTGTTTGTTGTATTTTATTAATTACAAAATGTGAGCCCAAACAGTGTTTTCTTTGGCTGTTCTCTTGCAGGGAGGAGCCAGTGCTATTCAGATGGTGGTTCAGGCTCATATTATTAAGTACTTGCTCTTCAACCGGCCAGTGAACTCAGCGTGCACAATGCAAAGGTTTTTTTGTATGGAATATAATTATGGCAGAGGGGAAGATTGAATAACTTACATTGAATAACTTACATTTTGATGTGTTCCCATCATTACTATCTGATAAACTTCTTTCTTTCTTTCTTTCTCTCTCTCTCAGTATGGTGGAGGTTGGGGAAAAGGAGCAGAGGAGGGCGCTGGCAGCCGCTTTAGCTGACATCTTGTGGACAGCTGGTGAGGAGCAGACCGCTACCATCTCCTTGGTCACATCAGAGCGCTGTTTCACCCCCCACCTTGACTACAAACTGGACAGCTTCACAGAAAGGGTACGTGCAGATATGAGCAACCAGCAGCTAAATAAATATGTAGTGTTGGGGGTAACGCATTACAAGTAACGTGAGTTACACCTCTCCTGTCCGCATGTTGAGAGAAATCATTAGTAAGTGCAGAGGTGTTGTGTGCTCTGTGTAAACATGATGGGTATTGTAGTTCTAGACATGAACATGCATTTAATCATCTCACTTGCACAAAAACATATTCAGTATCTATCAAAATAAATAAAAACAGTGAAATGCAAACTAAGCAAACCCGCAATAATTAAATGTTAAATAACACAAATATACTTTATGTATTTAATCTCCCTTTATTAACTAACGTCTTTGCTGCTGACTTTTGATGATCCAGTTCAACCATAAAAATGACTTTAGGTAAACATGACATTTGTGTTTACTTTTTATTATTATTATTATTATTGCTGAAGTAAGAGTGTTGAATTTCTCCTGCATCATTTTACTTTTGGTGTGAAAGGGCGTTTACATTGGCCATAACATAACTTTTCATAAAAAGTAACTAAGTAACACAATTAGTTACTTTTTTGGGCAATACTGTACTTTTAAAAGTAACTTCCCACAACACTGTAAATATGTTGTAATTGTTAATACTTCTTCGTCTTTTTTTTTTTTATTCCACAGTTGCAGCTTTTCACCTTTAAAAAGAAAGATGATGTTAGATCTTTTATATGTGAGCACATCCAATGTGTGGGTAAACAAATCATTTATTTATTCATTTATTTTAGGAAATACTGTTTAATCTATTCTTTATATTATATTATTCAAATTATAATATTGAAGTCCATGATAAATCCATCTTAAAAATACTCTCCTTCAATTGATCAAATACTGACTGCATCAAACCTGCCTTTATGTTGTATTAACTACTTTCACCTGAATGTTTGTAGTTTAAGGAAGAAGGAAGCCATGGAATCATACTTTTTCTGTACAGCCTTATCTTCTCCAGGACTATTGACAGGTATGTCCACAGAAATACACAACCATCCAAAAGTGTTCTTGAAAGAAATTATTATTTATATTCAGCAAGAAAGCATTACTCATCAAACGTGTCAGTAAATACTTTTCATTCATTCAATAACCATTTCAGTCATTTCCGACTCTTGGTCAAGTCAAGTCAAGTCACCTTTATTTATATAGCACTTTTTACAATTGTGTCAAAGCAGCTTTACAGAGGATAACTGGTATATAATTTTGGCTGCATAGCAACTCTTAAAGAAAATGGTGTCAATGCAGGCAGATCAAAGCACTGTTGAATAACAAATGTCAAGTGTCCCCAACTAAGCAAGCCAAAGGCAACAGCGGCAATGAACCCAAACTCCAACAGGTGACATCAGGTGGCAAATAGGTGTTAAAATGGAGAAAAAAACAGTGCTTTGTTACCATTCAGTTAGCTATCATAAGTCCGATGGGATCACAATATTCAAAGTATTTATTTATTCCACCTAGTTGAGGATCGTATTCATCACGCCAGTATGGACGGTTTGTTGAGGAACTGTGCCACTGGCTGTCGTGTCGATGAGGCCTTTAAACTGACAGAGTGTGTCTGCTTCCCGAACAATGCTAGGAAGATTGTTCCAGAGTTTAGGTGCTAAATAGGAGAAGGACCTACCGCCTGCGGTTGATTTTGATATTCTAGGTACTATCAGCTGGCCTGAATGCTGAGATCGCAATAGACGTGAAGGACTATAATGTATTAAGAGCTCGCTCAGGTACTGGGGAGCTAAACCATTTAGTGCTTTGTAAGTAATTAGCAAGATTTTAAAATCTATACAATGTTTAACAGGAAGCCAATGCAGTGTTGACAGAACTAGGCTAATATGGTCATACTTCCTAGTTCTAGTACTGAGCCTTGTGGTACTCCATATTGAACTTGTGATCGATATGACATCTCTTCGTTTACTACTACAAACTGATAACGGTCAGATAAGTATGATTTGAACCATGACAATGCAATTCCACTAATGCCAACATAATTTTCAAATCTATTCAAAAGAATATTGTGGTCGATAGTGTCAAAAGCAGCACTGAGATCTAGTAACACTAATAGAGAGATACAACCACGTTCTGATGATAAGAGCAAATCATTAGTAACTCTAAATCCTCACAGATACTATTTCTTTCTAAAAAGGAACATAGTTGTGATGATACTGCCTTTTCTAGTATTTTTGACAGAATGAGATTTGAGATCGGCCTGTAATTGACTAATTCTCTAGGATAAAGTTGTGTTTTTTTTTTAATAAGAGGTTTAATAATAGCCAGTTTAAAACTTTTTGGTATGTATCCTAGTGATAAAGATGAATTAACAATGTTAAGAACAGGATCTATGACCTCTGGAAGCATCTCTTTCAATAGCTTAGTCGGTATAGGGTCTAACATGTTGTTGATTTTGATGATTTAACAAGTTTAGACAATTCTTCCTCTCCTAAAGCAGTGAATTAATTGAATTTTTCCTCAGGGACACTACAATGCACTATGTGACACAATACTGTAGTAGATGGTTGCATGGTTATAATTTTCTCTCTAATATTGTCAATCTTGCAAGTAAAGAAGTTCATAAAGTCATTACTGCTGTGCTGTTTGGAAACATCAGAAGTTGAAGCTTTATTTCTTGTTAATTTAGCCACTGTATCAAATAAATACCTAGGGTTGTGTTTATTTTCTTCTGAAAGATTTGAAAAATAGGCAGATCTAGCAGTTTTTAAGGCCTTTCTGTACTCAATCATTCTCTCTCTCCACGAAATGCGAAAAACTTCTAGTTTTGTTTTCTTCCAGCTGCGCTCCATTTTTCTGGCTGCTCCCTTAAGGGCTCGTTGTACCATGGTGTTGGATTAATTCCCTTAATCTTTTTTTTAATCAGTCTAATGTGCTGGAAAAGACAGAGGCAATAGTTTCTGTTGCAACATCGAGGCTTTCTAAGCTGTCTGCTATGCTATGGCGATGAAACTGATCAGGAAGATTATTTATAAAGCGATCTTTAGTGGTAGAAGTGATTGTTCTACCATATTCATGGCAGAGAGGCAGTTTTGCAGCCTTGACTAAATGTAGTATACACAAGACTAGATAATGATCTGAGATGCAGAATTTCAACGGCATCAATATCGATTCCATGCGACAATATTAGATTTAAAGTATGATTACGACAATGAGTGGGTCCTGTCACGTGTTGTCTAACTCCAATAGAATTTAGAATGTCTGTAAATGCCAATCCTAATGCGTCTCTTTCATTATCTACATGGATATTAAAATCACCAACAACAAGGACTTTATCTGCAGCTAGTACTAACTCCGATAGAAAATCAGCAAATTCTTTGATAAAGTCTGTATGGTGTCCTGGTGGCCTGTATACAGTAGCCAGCACAAATGTCAACTTACATAATGTTGCATAAAGTACCATCACTTCGAAGGAATTGTATTTGAAAGACTTTTGACTAATACTGTAAATATTACTATAAATTACAGCAACACCTCCCCCTTTGCCTTTCTGACGAGGATTGTGTCGATAATCGTAACCTTTAAAGTAATGTAATCGTCCAGTTTTGCCAAGTTTCTGTCAAACACAGCAAATCTAGATTATTGTCTGTGATAATATCATTTACAATAAGTGATTTTGAAGAAAGGGATCTTATATTTAACAACCCAAGCTTTATCATTTGTTTATCAGTATTATCTCTATTTTTTTATTTGTTGAACATCAATTAAATTTTTATGGGTTTGGAAGTTTTTTTGTTTTTACTAATTCTCTATGTGATAATATCTAGGTGGAAGAGTTTCTGTGTGTTGGGAATTATCTGACTTCTATAACGTGAGGCAGCTAGCAGGTTTAGCTGATCGGTTTAGCCGGTCTGTCTGCTTCCTGACCTGGGCCCCAGTTTGCCATTTTCAGCTCTAAGACTATGTGCCATATTACTAGAGAGAAGAGCAGCACCATCCCAGGAGGGATGAATACCATCTCTTTTCAACAGGTCAGGTCTGCCCCAAAAAGTTTTCCAATTGTCTGTGAAACCTATATTATTCTGCGGACACCACTTAGACAGCCAGCCATTGAGTGATGACAATCTGCTAACTATCTCATCACTCAGACGAACAGGAAGAGGGCCAGAGCAAATGACTTTTTCTGACATTGTACTTGCGAGTTCACACACCTCTTTAATGTTCATTTTACTGGCGAAGTCGAACATCATTAGTGCCGATGTGAATTATAATTTTAGAGTATTTATGATTAGCATTAGCCAGCACTTTTAAATTTGCTTTGATGTCAGGTGCTCTGGCTCCCAGCAAACATGTGACTATGGTGGCTGTTGTCTCTATTTTCATGTTCCGTGTAATAAAATCGCCAATAACTAGGGCACTTTCAACAGGATTTTCAGTGGGTGCATCACTGAGTGGGGAGAACCTGTTTGATGTTCTTATTGGAACGGAAGAGTGGTGTTTTCCGCAGCTAGGCCACCTCACCATTACCCAATTGCCCTGCTGTACGGGCTCTACAGCCAGAACCGAACAATGTGCAGAGTTCACTAAGCTAGTCGCATCCAAAACAGTATCTGAAGCCCTTGCATTCTTACTATCCTCAATTAAAGTTTGGATGCGTGTCTCTAATTCTGAGATTTCCTCTGTCAGCCTGACTATTTCCCTACATTTATGACATGTAAATCCTTCGTCGCTGACAGAGAAAGCTATACTGAACATGTGATAAGCAGAGCACGATACAATACTAAGAGAGGATGACATGACTCACCATGTTTGTAGACTGATCTGACTTGGTGATTGCCATACGCAAGAGACAGTCCGTGAATTTTCTAGGAGATTATTTTTTCTGGGGTGGATCACCAGATCTCCCCAACCCTCCCCATTACATGACTCACACACACGCATTCACACCTACAGACAATTTAGCGTCTTTAATTCATATATACTGCATGTTTTTAGATTGTGGGGGAGAAAACCCACACAGGGAGAACATGGAAACTCCACGCAGAAAGGACTCCTGGCTGGGAACCTCCTTGCTGTGAGGCAACAGTGCTACCTACTAACCCACTGTGCCAAATACTTTTACAATGTTTAAAATAGGATATTTCACAATATCACAATCTTTACTGTATTTTTGGTCAAATAAACGTAGCCTTGTTAAGCATAACAATAAAATATCTTACCAATGCCTAATTTTTGAATGGTAGTGGTGGTGGTTGAGGAGATTCCCCCTTCCGTATGTAAAGCGCTTTGAGTACCCAGAAAAGCTCTATATAAATGTAAGGAATTTAAGGAATTAGTGTATTTTTTTGTGATTTTTACCTCAAAATTGAATTAAATGAATGAATGAATGAATGAAGTATACTCTCTGAATTTGTAGGATACAAGCAGACTTCGATTGTACCACCACTCATCTTTTGCATTTGAGCTTGGGGAACTTTGTTTGTCGACAGGTAAGGTTGTTTTTTTTTTGTTTTTTTTAAGAGTTTTTTGTCCCTGTGACTTGGTAGCTATTTAATTGCTTCATATGGTCTCTGTATTCATTAGGCTTTATTAAACCTGCTGTTGACCGGCCACGCTACTCCTCATGTCTTCAACGGTACATCATTTAACGACGAGAAAGACAAACCGCTCGCCCACCCACTCCACGGGGTTCTGACTCGCAGTCATGTTGGGTATCTGCTCTGGAACAGAGAACAAGTCAAGCATGCACAGCTCCCCCTGGTACAGTACCCATTCTATGTTTTCTGGGGGTTGGGGGGTTTTATCACCTTTTCCATGTACAGAAAAGGGAAGAATTGTGTGAAATGGTATTTCTTCTCTGTCAAAACAGTCTGGGATTTTGTCCCATCATCTTCGACACATCTTTCTCTGTAAACTTTACAGTAAGTTAACTGTAGGTGACCTAAGAGTAAATGCTGAAAATGACAAGATACTTGAGCCACATTGATCAAACCCTTTTCTAGGCACTTTTCAAAAACAAGGGCAGTTCTCTGAGGAATGTACTGTACAAAATGGAACCATTGAAGCTGACGTTCTTGAGTACACAATCGATCATTTGAGGCAGCTTGAAATGGATCGCTTGTTGTTCTCCAAAGACTTTAGAATACCTTTATAAAGAAGAACTTATTATGGAAGTAATATAATGAATGTAATGTTATTGCATACTTAAGTGCATGTTAATTGCAATTAAATGAAAATGTATTATGGTTTAATTTATTTTAAAGTGTATTTATCTGAAATGTACAGTGCTTTGACCTATTTAAGTAGACATGCACATTTGTAATTATACTTAAGTAGGACTTAAAGTTAATTTACTCACACTCAGGCCATCCAAGATATAAGTGACTTTTTTTCTTCAGTAGAACTAATTTTTAGCTGACAAATGTCTTTAAAAGTACCGGTCATCACAATTGCTGATGATTTCGATGTAACACTAAGGGGTCAACCGATATGTGTTTTTCAGTGCCAATGCCGATTATTACAGATCAAGTAGACCAATAACCGATATTTTGAACCAATATATATATATACAGGTGCTGGTCATATAATTAGAATATCATCAAAAAGTTGATTTACCTCACTAATTCCATTCAAAAAGTGAAACTTGTATATTATATTCATTCATTACACACAGACTGATATATTTCAAATGTTTATTTCTTTTAATTTTGATGATTATAACTGACAACTAAGGAAAATCCCAAATTCAGTATCTCAGTATCAGTATCAGTATCTGATGTTTCCAAAATTAGAATATTGTGAAAAGGTTCAATATTGAAGACACCTGGTGCCACAATCAGCTAATTAACTCAAAACACCTGCAAAGGCCTTTAAATGGTCTCTCAGTCTAGTTCTGTAGGCTACACAATCATGGGGAAGACTGCTGACTTGACAGTTGTCCAAAAGACGACCATTGACACCTTGCACAAGGAGGGCAAGACACAAAAGGTCATTGCAAAAGAGGCTGGCTGTTCACAGACCTCTGTGTCCAAGCACATTAATAGAGAGGCGAAAGGAAGGAAAAGATGTGGTAGAAAAAAGTGTACAAGCAATAGGGATAACCGCACCTTGGAGAGGATTGTGAAACAAAACCCATTCAAAAACGTGGGGGAGATTCACAAAGAGTGGACTGCAGCTGGATTCAGTGCTTCAAGAACCACTACGCACAGATGTATGCAAGACATGGGTTTCAGCTGTCACATTCCTTGTGTCAAGCCACTCTTGAACAACAGACAGTGTCTCGCCTGAGCTAAAGACAAAAAGGACTGGACTGCTGCTGAGTGGTCCAAAGTTATGTTCTCTGATGAAAGTAAATTTTGCATTTCCTTTGGAAATCAGGGTCCCAGAGTCTGGAGGAAGAGAGGAAAGGCACACAATCAGGCACACAGCCGGTGCTCCACATGGAGATCTGATCTCACTATCATCGAGTCTGTCTGGGATTACATGAAGAAACAGAAAAAACTGAGACTAAATCCAAAAGAACCTGCAATCTCCAAGATGCCTGAAGAAAGCTACCTGAAAAGCTACAGTACAGTGAAAAGTTTTAGGCACTTGTATAAAAATGGGGAGGCTTTCAAAAATAATGTCATAAATCGATTATTTATTAACTTCTATTACCTAAATCAAATGTATATTTGGTGTGACCAGCCTTTGCATTTAAAACGGCTGTCGTAGGTACACATGCACATAGTTTCTCAAGTAGCTTTGCAGGTAGATTTCTTCAAGTGTCTTGGAGACGTTGCCACAGTTCTTCTGGATGTAGTCTGTCTCATTTTTTTCATGTACTAGATCATGTAATTTTTCATGTGATGATGGTGAGATCAGATCTCCATGTGGAGCATACTGGCTGTTGTCTGACTACTTGTGCATACACAAATCTCATTGGATAATTACAATTAATGGCAAAAGGAATGTTCAAAAATGTTAACTGATAACTAGCCATCTTTTTGTGTGTGTGTGAGAAAATACTTTGGCACCATACTATATATATATATATATATATATATATATATATATATATATATGTATATGTGTATATATATATATATATAGATATATAGATATATATATATATATATATATATATATAGATATATAGATTCTGTATTACTGTATTAACTAATGTTAACATAGAACCGTAATGTAAAGTGTTACCTAAATAAATAAATATATCTAAATAATTATATTTTAAAAGCATTCATGTTGTGATGATCCCTTTTTTCCTAAGGTGGGCAGTATGCTGAAAACCCCCAAGCTGCCTATCTGGGTGTGCAACATCAATGGCACTTACAGTGTTTTGTTCAGCCCAAACCGTTCGCTGCTCTCTGACTGGAAAATGGAGCATCTTTTCCAGCTTTACTTCTACAATGGTCAACCAACTCAGCTCAACACAACAGTGCTCACCATAGGTACAGGCATTAGCTAATCCCATATCTTTTACTCACTGATGCTACCTGCCTGTTATAACTGTGTGAATCTATAAATTATATATACAGTGGGTACGGAAAGTATTCAAACCCCCTTAAATTTTTCACTCTTTGTTATATTGCAGCCATTTGCTAAAATTATTTAAGTTCATTTTTTTTCCTCATTAATGTACACATAGCACCCCATATTGACAGAAAAACACAGAATTGTTGACATTTTTGCAGATTTATTAAAAAAAGAAAAACTGAAATATCACATGGTCCTAAGTATTCAGACCCTTTGCTCAGTCTTTAGTAGAAGCACCTTTTTGATCTAATACAGCCATGAGTCTTTTTGGGAAAGATGCAACAAGTTTTTCACACCTGGATTTGGGGATCCTCTGCCATTCCTCCTTGCAGATCCTCTCCAGTTCTGTCAGGTTGGATGGTAAACGTTGGTGGACAGCCATTTTTAGGTCTCTCCAGAGATGCTCAATTGGGTTTAAGTCAGGGCTCTGGCTGGGCCATTCAAGAACAGTCACGGAGTTGTTGTGAAGCCACTCCTTCGTTATTTTAGCTGTGTGCTTAGGGTCATTGTCTTGTTGGAAGGTAAACCGTCGGCCCAGTCTGAGGTCCTGAGCACTCTGGAGAAGGTTTTCGTCCAGGATATCCCTCTACTTGGCCGCATTCATCTTTCCCTCGATTGCAACCAGTCGTCCTGTCCCTGCAGCTGAAAAACACCCCCACAGCATGATGCTGCCACCACCATGCTTCACTGTTGGAACTGTATTGGACAGGCAATGAGCAGTGCCTGGTTTTCTCCACACATACCGCTTAGAAACAAGGCCAAAAAGTTCTATCTTGGTCACATCAGACCAGAGAATCTTATTTCTCAGCATCTTGGAGTCCTTCAGGTGTTTTTTAGCAAACTCCATGCGGGCTTTCATGTGTCTTGCACTGAGGAGAGGCTTCTGTCGGGCCACTCTGCCATAAAGCCCCGACTGGTGGAGGGCTGCAGTGATGGTTGACTTTCTACAACTTTCTCCCATCTCCCGACTGCATCTCTGGAGCTCAGCCACAGTGATCTTTGGGTTCTTCTTTACCTCTCTCACCAAGGATCTTCTCCCCCGATAGCTCAGTTTGGCCGGACGGCCAGCTCTAGGAAGGGTTCTGGTCGTCCCAAACGTCTTCCATTTAAGGATTATTAAGGCCACTGTGCTCTTAAGAACCTTAAGTGCAGCAGAAATTTTTTTGTAACCTTGGCCAGATCTGTGCCTTGCCACAATTCAGTCTCTGAGCTCTTCAGGCAGTTCCTTTGACCTCATGATTCTCATTTGCTCTGACATGCACTGTGAGCTGTAAGGTCTTATATTATAGACAGGTGTGTGGCTTTCCTAATCAAGTCCAATCAGTATAATCAAACACAATTGGACTCAAATGAAGGTATAGAACCATCTCAAGGATGATCAGAAGAAATAGACAGCATCTGAGTTAAATATATGAGTGTCACAGCAAAGGGTCTGAAAACTTAGGACCATGTGATTATTTCAGTTTTTCTTTTTTAATAAATCTGCAAAAATGTCAACAATTCTGTGTTTTTCTGTCAATATGGGGTGCTGTGTGTACATTCATCAGGAAAAAGAATAAACTTAAATGATTTTAGCAAATGGCTGCAATATAACAAAGAATGAAAAATTTAAGGGGGTCTGAATACTTTCCGAACCCACTGTATATATATATATATATATATATATGCTCTTTTGTATTTCAGATACACACTCTCATCACTGGGAGGCTGAAAATAATGACATTCAGGGAGACCCAGAGAAAAAGTTTCCATCTGTAGAGATGACCATTAGGACCAAGTGGGAGGGTGCTGTTATTGACTGGAATGGGACGGTGCCTTTTTTCTGAAGAGGTTTGAACCAGGAGCGCCTGATATCTAAGCGCACCTCTCCTGGCATGCAATAAAAGCATATTATATAGGCTGATATAGGTTTTAATTTTGAATTGATTTTAACTTTCAATTTTGGCTTGTGAATATTAATAACATGATATACAGTCTGCCCATTTTACCATCCCAACATATGAACATTTAACAAAAGTGAAAACCAAAAATATGTAACATCTTTTAATTGTAAGAAATATATTTAAATCTGGTTTACACACATAGATGTCTTCTTCTTTTCTGGTGTTTATAGTTTGTGATCTAGCTTCCATACTGTTTTTGTCCTTCCATTTGGATCTGATATGGGTTGCTAGTATCAAGTCTCAAGACTTAATCGCTGGTCTCAAGTCAAGTGTCAAGTAATGATGGAAACGGCTGATGTCTCAAGTTACAGGGTTTAATCAATTTAAGTCAAGATCTTAATTCAAAGCCTTGCAGTCTTTGATTCCTATCTGGTATAAAACATGTTTATTTTATTTTTATTTATTTAAATACTGCTGTAAGCCAGTATTGATTAAATTAAAGCAACATTTTACAATATGGTTCAGTTAGTTAACATTAATAAATTCTGTAAAAAAAAAAAAAAAAAAGATGCATCAAATAATCTAGATCAATGTTAATTTACAAATATATTATTATTCATTCTTAAAGGTGCCATAGAATTGAAAATTGAATTTACCTTGGCATAGTTGAATAATAAGAGTTCTGTACATGAAAACATACAGTAAGCCTCAAACACCATTGTTTCCTCCTTCTTATGTAAATCTTGTTCGTGCAAAAGACCACTGAAAAACATAACATAAAACCGACTGTAACACAACAGTCGGGATCGTTAATATGTACGCCCCTAACTTTTGCATATGCCAGGCCAGCCCAGCCCATGTTCTAGGCAGTATTAACGTTGTGGAGCTGCACAGCCGAATCAACAGACGTTCTGCAGGTTTTGTGTGCATAATAACTGTTTATGATCCATGATATCATGAAATATTTAGTGATATTTGTAAATTGTCTTTCTAAATGTTTCATTAACATGTTGCTAATGTACTGTTAAATGTGGTTAAAGTTACCATTGCTTACTGTATTCACAGAGACCAGAGCCATGTTGTTATTTTCATTTTAACCTGAAAACGCGTGTAGTCTGTATACTTCATAAACACATCTTCATTCTTTATAAATCTCTCCATCAGTGTGTAACATTAGCTTTAGCCTCATTAGCCGTGCAGCATACGATCAAACTCTATCAGAATCGAATGTAAACAACCACAAAATACATGCCATACTTACATGATCTGATATGCTGCATCACGAACAGTTTGTAATGGTCCATTTTGAGAGTTATATTTGCTGTGTGAACTTATTGTATTGTCTATGCAATGTATTACAGAGTTGCGAGCTTGGGGGTGGGGAGAATGAACATTTAAAGGTGTACACACACACACATCAGAGCATTTTTATTCCCACCCCAAAATAGGCAGATGAAACATATAAAAAAAATCTATAGGGTATTTTGAGCTGAAACTTTACAGAAACATTCTGGGGACACCTTAGACTTATATTACATCTTGTGAAATGGATATTCTAGGGCACCTTTAAATTTTGGGGTAATTTTCATTTTAAAATGAACTAATCATTTACTCACCCTAAAGCCATCCTATGTGTATATGACTTTCTTCATTCTGATGAACACAATCTGAGCTATATTAATAAAGATCCTGATGCATCCCATCTTTATAATGGCAGTGAACGGGGGCAACGAGTTTGAAGCTCAAGAAAGTGCATCCATCCATCATAAATGTACTCCACACTGCTCCAGGGGCGTTAATAAAGGCCTTCTGAAGTGAAGTGATGCGTTTGTGTAAGAAAAATAAAAAATTACTAACAAGTTACAAAGTAAAATATCTAGCTTCTGCCCGACCGCCTTCCGTATTCAACTTCTCGTAAGTTGAACACAAAATGCGTAGGAAGTGTTTTGAATATGGAAAGCGGTCTGGCGGAAGCTAGATATTTGCAACGCTTTGCTTCAGAAGGCCTTTATTAATACTAACAATAAGTTTGAAGTTATTTAATTCTAACAACACTGAACAGTTGGTCAGACACATGTACTGTAAGCAAATAAACAAATGATTGAATCTTTTTTTAGTGTTTTGATTGTTTTTGTTTTAAAATTATTTAATGATTTATTTATTAACCTTTCAGCAACTCAAATGAAGCAGAAATTGTCCATTGAAAGACACTGACAATTTTTTTCTATTGTATCATACAGGGGCCTAGCCATCATTACAGAAGTGAGGGGGACAGAAATGTCAATGTTTTAACTTTTTTTTTTTTTTTTTCATATTGACAGTTTTTTCCCCCCCTTATCTCTTACTTTTATTCGGATAAGAAATTAAATACACCGCTGGATAATTTCTATTATTCATTGCATTTGTAATATTTTTCCTATATTTTCCTAATGTCAGTTCCCCTTCGAAAGGAACGCATATGGGGAACATCATCACGTGAACCGGTGTCTGAAAGCAAATATCAAACCTCACCAATCCTATTGGCTGGCGACAGCCTATGACGTCATAATAGACAAGACCTGAAAGTATAAAAGGAGTGCCTAGAGAAGCAGTCAGCATCTTATCGTCTCCAGGGACTGTTTTGTATGATTGCGATTCTTCGAATCTGGTAAGGAATTTACTATGTCTAACAAACGTTTCAGGAAGTGTGTGGATCCGTGTCCCAGGTTTTTGACACCGGATGACACACACAATCTGTGCATTTTCTGTCTGGGAGAGGAGCATGCACGGACAGTGCTTGAGGGCGCTGTCTGTGCAAACTGTGAGTGTCTGCCTATTAGGACGCTCCGCTCTCGTTTGGCCCTCTTCACGAGGGAAGAGCAGCCGGCATCTGTGGCTGGTGGTTCTGGTCCCGCCCATGCTGAGGCAGAGCGGCGACTGAAATCATGGGGCTCACAGATGAAGCTTGCTGAGGAGTTAGAGAGAGGTGTAAATCTCTTGCAACCCCCAGCGGCTGATGAGGGTAAGCTGCTAAATGATGATGTTCTTTCTTTGACATCATCTGATCCAGCAGCGAGTGCTCTTCTGGTTTTAAGCCCAAGAGAGCAGGAGATGGCTGTTGAAGAGGAAGAAGGCGAGCCTGCTGAAGAAGCTGAAGAAGGCGAGTGCGCTTCTGGCAGGCTGCAACTGCCATGAGAGTGCGTTAAGAAAGGGACCGCATGCGGACGGCTCGACGTACGATTCCTTTCCGACCATAATCTGGCAGCCCCGGTGAGCCTTCCATTCCTTCCTGATCTACATGTGGTGATCGAGAAGGCATGGAAGAACCCGTATTCAGCTCATATTCACAGACATCAGCGAACTAATTTTGCTGATGTTAAGGGAATGAGCCAGCATGGGTATGTGTCGATGCCCCCTATTGACGAGATGTTTGCTAACTATCCGGGGATCAGAGACAGGGCCAGAAGTCCAGTATCGCCTCCCGGGCACCTCCTCCTCCTCCTCGGAGTAGGTCCCAGAGAAGGCAGGACTCTGGGAAGAAGAAAGATTTGAGGGAAGTAATCAATTACAGATGCCAGCAGCATCAGTGATTGATTTCCTCTCCATGAGGGTAGTTACATCTACCCTCTCCTTTCTTCTTCCACCCCCTGAGTAATGATTTTTTACCCATGCGAGCCAATTTTCTGTTGGCTCGCCTTTTGGCTTGATAGTGAAGGGGCTCTTTCAGGTTTGAAAGAACCATAGATTCCATCCTTTTATGATGGTAAGTCTCCATTCTCCGAGCCGCAGGTAGTAAGCTTGGTCTATATTTATTAAATATATTGACCTTAGTTTTCCTGTATGTGGCGTCAGCTAGCGGCAGTGTCTAAGCTCTAAGGGAGCCATATATGAGAACCAAACTATCAAGTGAGGTTAACACCCTGGAGTCGGGTAACGTGCCGACGCGTTTTTACTGAGTACATTGCCTGGTGAAATGTGTATTAAATTAGCTTAATGTGTATTAAATATGTGGATTAAATTAGCTCAGGTCGAGTTAAATTAGTTAACCTCACTGGATAGTTTAGTTCTCAGATTTGGCTCCTTTAGAGCTTAGACACTGCCACTAGCTGATGCCCGTGTCATTCTGAAGTCGCAGGTCCTGTTTGGGCCTCCTTCAGAGAGTAAAAAGTGTTTTTACTGAGTACACTGCTTGTTGGAATGTGTTGAGTTAGACTGTTATGTGGGCACTCTACAGTCTTATCTGCTAATTAAACTTGGTTTCAATAAGAACGAGTTCCCATGTTTTGTGGGCTCTTGCTTTATCAGCAATTGAGCTGCTTTAGGTGTGTGGCCTTCACAGGCCACCCTGTAAGCAATTCCCCCCACATCTGGGTGTCTTTTAAGCAGATTAAGCATGTAGTCTTCACATGTTTGGCCTTTTGCAAGGCTGCTGTGATATATTCTACCCAATGTAGAATTACTTAATGTTGCAGGCCCTTTCTGGGCCTCCATGATTTTGTGCCTACAGTATGGTTTATCTGTTAGGTTGTGCCCAGTACTCCCCCCGTTTAGAGGGTTGTTCTGCATAGTACTTAGCTCCCTAAGTCTGGTCAGTGGTTGAAGGCCTCTATGAGGCCTCCCTGTTGAAGGGTTGAACCTCCCCTAGGCTGGTTGTACTCCCCTTGTTTGGGTCCCTCTAGAGTGCACAGCCTCCTCAGTGCAAATAATCAAGCGCTGAGTAGATCCTAGGGTTGAGCGGAGTTTTACTCTCCTCATTGGTAAGGGTAAAAAGCGCTAAGCTGAGTCCTGCTCTCCAGGATGCCTGCCTCTACGTTCTGGTCTAAATTGGTTACTGCCTCTTTTGCAGTCCCTCTTACTGGATATCTACTCTGAAGAATGTGAATTGAAACTCAGACAGGTCGTTGGCCAAGACTAGATTGCTTTAATTAGACCAGGTCAGCCTCCCTTTTCTTTGAAAAGAAGTTTGGTCCCAGAAGCCTTTGAGCGGCCTTGGTAGGCTTTCTGTGGAAGGCCTCTTTGAGGCTTATAACTTGGGCTGTTGGCGATAGGGAATGCTGTCATTGTTAGCCTATGTATGACCCATAGGGGGAGTTGCTCTGGCATTTCAGTTGAAACTGCTAGTTCTGACGCTTGTCTAGCCATTATTTGGCATGCACTCTCCTCAAGCATGGCGGCGTGGGTATATAGTTCCCCATATGCGTTTAAATGCAGTGTTAGAGTTCCCTTTTGAAAGGGCCAATAGGATTGGTGAGGTTTAATATTTGCTTTCAGACACCGGTTCACATGATGATGTTTCCCATATGCGTTCAAACCCTGTTCTCAGGGAACCATGGTTACATACGTAACCTGAGACGTTTTATGGTTTGTTTATATACTACACTTTTACCCATTTTCATCTCAGCATTTATTACAGTGGCCTATAGAAACTATAAAATATATTTGTTCTATGTCAGTTAGCACTGCATTATTCAGATACTTTATTACCTGGAGAGGACTCAGGTAATAAAAACACACAAACCATATATTGTCTAATCATGCATGTATTGTCTTTTTTTGTGTGTGTGTGTTTAGCGATCCGTAATGTTCACATCTCATCATTTTGGATATGAATAAAACACCAGGCATGCATAGACTATCTTTTCTCTTAGAAGATATATTTACACTGGTCAGTGAAATGAACACACTTGCCCGAAAAAGTGTGGGGGACGAATTTACGTTTTATTACAACGGGAAGACCGCGTATTCTATGCCCACGGTATCATATACCTCAGTGCTTCACCGCCGGAAAAACTCGAAGAATCACGAACGTTTGTGGCAGGTTTATTATAAACGTTACAGTAGTTTACTCTAATTACAAGTACTTGATTTTTATAAAACTGATTATGTAATCCAGATTACATGTAATCCGTTACTACCCAGCTCTGTAAATCTAATAAAATACAAATAACGTTTTTGCTTGTTCATAGACTGGACACATGACTGTGACATTTATTTGTGAGAATGGGAAAACAAATAATGGTGGCAAAAGTTATTTTAGTTGGTTCAGTTTTAAAAATCAGCTTTGATAACTCATTGATTGATAGACTATAGGTGAGGGAAGATTGGGTCCCACTTTATATAAGCTGTCTTTAACTACTGTGTACTAACATTTAAATTAATCATTTGTTACAATGCACTTATTGTGTACATACATGTTTTTACATTGCTTATAGATGTAATTGCATGCAGTGTACCACCTATCCCACCTCAACAGCAGCAAAAGTGTTTTACAATACAATATGAACACAATACATACATTGTGCTTATTTTTTGATGCAAGTACATAGTATTTAAAGACAAAGTGTGACCAAAGATTGCTTGTACTATGGAGCTGCAATATTAAGAGCTTATAAGTAGCAGTATTTTATAACTGTTAGTGAATAGCGATGATGGAATCAGGGCTGATACAATCGGATTTTCTGAATCTGGTAATAACAACAGAGGACCTAAGACAGAGCCTTGCAGTACTTCACTTCCATTTGACCTGGAATATAAGAAATAAATTGTCAAAATGTTCTGTAAATGTTCTTCTTTGATGTAGTTTATTATCAAAGGGCTAAACTGACAATAGGATATACATTTATGACAGAATTATAGTGCATTATAGAAAAGAAATAGAAAAAATATCTTTCATATAACTGAGATACAGATGTACAAATACAATATTACCAATAAGAACTTTTAAAACTTACTGTGTCTTTCTAAAGAAGGTTGACTTTATCAGTTAACATCATCTAACATTCTAAGAATATGTTTATTCCCTTTACAGATTTTATTCTTTTGGATGTGTAATAAATGGCTCTCTTTTAATACCCGTTGATATGTACTTTGAGAATGGATAGTCAAAACAGATCCGAACTTTTCATGTCACACAATAGTATTTTTAAATGTTCAAATATTTAAGGTGTCTAACCTTGAACTATAAGAGCCAGATTAAGCAGAGTATTTATCATGTCAAACTGCCTGCTTATTAAGTATCGATGTCATGCTCGATGGCTCCATCATGGCAGTCTAATCACAGTTTCTTTTACATTAATCCCTGTGCTAATGGAGTAACAAAAGCTCTAACAGAAATCTCACAGCGTTTTAATGATAACTGGTATGAATATAGGGGATAGTGTGTGGTTGATTTAAAAAAACAAAAAACAAATAACAAAACACTGAAGCAATGGATGTGAAACTTTACAACATGTTAGTAGAAGATATGAAGAAACAACCCAACAATATACTAGTACATATAATACATTTGTTTTCCACACAAATACAAGGATAATAAAGTATTTTAACAGGCCTTTCACATCAGGCTCCTAATACAGACACTTCGAACAAAATTCTCATGCTTTGAGTCTGTTGTTTTATGAATGTCCGCCTAGAATTTCCTCCAGGTTGATGTCTTTCATCCAGTCATCATTGCCCGAACCTGATTTAAGCAGGGAGTCAATGAAATCAGAGTCTGCGTTTATCCCTGGTACCGTGTTATCATCCTCCGGTAGGAAGTCAAAGGTCAACCGGCCTGCTCGGTTGTTCTGATAAGTTGCTGAGCTTTGGCTCAGCCCTCCAAATGTGGTTGGGCAGCCCTGCTGTTCAGGGGAGGACTGGGTCAGACAAGTCACCCCAGGAAGTGGGGGTATTCTAGGCTGACTGGATCTGGGAGCGGAGCTTCTGATCGCAGGGTTTATGGGTAGCAGGCTAGAGTGAGGCGCCACCTGGTTAGGTGGGCAAATAGACCTCGGAGGAAAATGAATGTCACTTTGGGGGGTCACTGTATTGGGGAGCCTTTTGACATCTAGTCCTGGTAGAGTGCCACTCTGTTTGGCACTGGTTGCCCAGCTCAAAGCAGTGTCCATCCTGCTGGTATTGGTGCTCATGTCACCCAGTCTTTGCCCCAGCAGGGAATCTTGACTGACGCTGGTCCTCACATGCTGAGTGCTCGATTGAAAAGTGGCACCCTGACTGTTTGTCCCATGGAACTGAGGCTTGTTTTGCTGATGCCCCATTCGGATCAGGCCACTGGGTTGCTGTCGGAGCTGGTTTGCACAAGCTTGAGCACCTGTGGGTCCTGAATTAGGGTCTTGTCCAAGTGGAAATCTTCTTTCTCCTGAGGTGGGCACCATCTTGGTACCCTGTCCACTGGGCAGGTGGCATGATAAAGGCTGGATGTCACTTTGGTCTGACCCATTGCCTGTTGTATATGTATAAAAAAAATTGCTGGTTTAAAATACCGATTTACCAAGCAATATCATATTGTAAATGTTGAATATTTGAACTAAGGTTTGTTGTGGTTCCTTAATCCAAACCTTAGTTTAATTAATTATACCACATCATCAACTTGAGTATATTTATTTCATTTACTTTAAATGTAGTTCAATCATGACAACTCTCTGAATAGTTTAAGCATTTTAATAGATATGACAATGTTTATGTATTAAATAGTCTAGATCTGCTATGCTGCTGCTGTTGCAGAGCAAGTATGGACTTGCTACTGCCAAAAGATACACAGACACACTGCTGTGAGCATGTAAGATATTCTGCACAAATGGACATGCATAAATCCCGTAGCAGATCTAGGCAGGTGGAGCTGGGGGAGGTAGAGGAGTTCAGAGGAACTCTGATAGAGTGCTGCAGGACTAACTTGCTGCAAACACTGAACCAGAATATCCTAATTTTAAGCAAGCAATCCCACTGGCTAAAGAATCAGCAAAAGCCAATTAGCTTGTGCAGCATAGTAAGTGATGCAATTATTAGCAGACTGCATAGAGTTTCATGACTGAACTAGATATTTCCCATATTATGACACTAAAAATGCAATCCACACCTGAGTATAAGCTTGGCTGTTGAGCTCCAACTGTATTGCGTGGGTGTTTATAGTCTGGTGGAGGTCGTGTTAGATGACGACTGAACTGATCCTGTGTGCTCAGTTTCTCCTGAAACATTTAAAGAAAAAGGACATCATTTAAAAGTTTAGAAATAAAAACTCCATAGATTACAACTGACCAAATAGTCAGTGGTCACTCACAGAATTAGACTGCAAATTCACAAATGTAGAGGAGAGTGGGGCTAGTTGTCACAAAGAAAAGTTTCACAAGTGCTGTAGTGTATATCAGTAACTAGCAGTAATGTATTGACTAACGCCTGGTTAAAAAATGTCCTAAATGAAAAGTTTGGGGTCAGTAAGACTTTTTTGTAATAAAATTGTACTTTTATTCAACATTAAACTGGTCAAAAGTGACAGTAAAGACATGTATAATGTTAGAAAAGATTTTTATTTCAAATTAATAAGAAATGTTTCTTGAGCAGCAAATCAGCATATTAGAATGATTTCTAAAGGATCATGTGACATTGAAGACAGTTTAATGATGCTGAAAATTCAGATTTCAAATCACAGGAAAGAATTACATTCACACAGTCTTGGATCAGTCATAAGAGCCTTCTTTCAAAAATATATATGAAAAAATCTTACTAACTTAGCAAGTTTCAAATGGTAACGTACAGGTAATTAAGGGTTCAATAGTATTTTTTTTTTTTGGTCACAACTTTAAATTATGTGCCTATATGCAGGAATTGACTATTGAAAAATAAACCTCCCCTCCGTAAAAGTGTAACAACTAGCTCTGGTAGTGCTCTTTATGTAAGTTGTAAAATTCATTCCCATCTCAGAAAACATTTAAAAATAGTCATGAGTATTTAGATATAAAGGACATTTCCAAACTGTAGCACTCACTGTATCAGCGATGCTGTGTTGCGGTTGGCCCAGTTGTCTTTGTATGCTCTGGTCTTGGCCTGGGTTCTTCTGCTGAGAACTGAGAACTGGAGGCCTCTGCTGTTGAGCCTGGCCTGTTATATCTGCAGGACGCCCATTCGCTGGTAAACGAGGTCCTGGTGATATTCCCTACAAATAGATAATGTGTTATTATTATCTAAACTGCACATCAAACTGGCTGCTGCATTAAATCCTACTGTGATTGAATGATTAGTCCACTAGAGGGCGAGATTTGTTTACAGTGAATCTGATGTTACACAGTCACTGTTCACATGTGACTTCCTGTGTGTGGTGATAGGGATTTTCCATAGCCTTTCCCACACTGTTCTATCACTTGGAGAAAACACGTCCATGGCTATATCCATAATGGGGACATAATGGTACCAAAGGGAGGACAAATTAGAATTAGAAATTCTCAAAACATCCTGTTGTTTTAATATGCCTGCAGTGACACATAGACTGTAAATAAATGCTTGCTCTTACATTATTTAGAAAGCACAGTCTAACAGACTCTTGTTTAAACATGTAAACAGTTTTTTGGTTTTAAATCACTGGAAATTTGTTAGACACCCTGGTCAATGAGTCTCTCAGGAGTAGCTGTTAGTGAGGATTTTTTGCATACAGTAGCACAGGTTTACTGTATGACTGATAGTCGTGCTCAGGCCCTGCTGCACTCTTATGACACTGATCCTATGGGGCGCAACCCAATTGCTGCCAGCAAAGGACAGATTTATTCAGCCACAGGGCAGAGGCATGCAATAACAGATAATCTCATAGGCCTACTTATCCCGTTTTTTGCACTTTGCTGAAATGCACTCTTACGGTGGCTGTAATATTTTATGTTGCTTTTTCAAAGCACTTATTAAAACTGAGAGCAGAGCACTATTATGACCAATTATGAAAACAGAAACTGTTATCGGTTTCAAGGTTGTTTAACTATTAATTAATACTGTTTGTATGTACTATATAACAGGGATTGAACAGCGTACAGGATTTTGTGATTTTGCGAACAATTTTGAACGTTCGTGAAAGTTCCACCATCATAATGCAGTAATTCTTACTGATAAATAAACTATTTGTTAAATAGTTTTATCATATGTTCGTATATTTTTGTAATGTGTTTTTGTAAAATAATAATTTTGTTTTAATCTATTTGCAATTTGCAATGGTTGCTATTTACTTTTTCCGGCAATCCGTGTTTTCACTGTTATACGGTAGGGGGCGCTGTTAATGATCTTCTGAAATAATACAGAATCTCTAGATCAACAAAACAAGTCAAGAAGGTCTGCATAAACCTGAAGGTGCACACAAAAGTTGCTTACGCACAAGTAAGCTAACGTGATCATTCAACAGCATCTAAATCAAATTTTGTAAATATGATAAAAAATGCTGGTGCTTTCTGGCAACTTTTTTTTTTAGAAAATTCTGACGGGGAAAAAGTTAAAGTAGTTTTTCAATTCAGTGATATCTTTAAAAAGATGTTGTACAGCTATATATACACAAATATTGATTAGCTACCATAAAATAATATGTTTTCATCCTTTATTATAAGCTTTGGTAGACAGAAAACAGAAAGGCTAAACATCTGTCTTTAATGCAATAATTAATCTATTTTGGTTTATTTTTCATCAAATTGCCCATGTTTGCCTGAGCGGTTTACTTGAAACAGTTGAGTATCCTCCAAAAAGGAGGGAGCATGTAAAGTACAAACAATATGCATGCCAAACTTTTTTTTATTATTATTATCAAGGGTTCCTTGAAACTTCTTGATTTTGATAATTTCCTCTTACACTTAAGCAACATTTCACCCATAAATTAAGACCATATCATTATTTACTCTCTGTCGTGACATACTGGAATTGCATTCCTGTAGCTCAACCAGCAGATAATGGCACTAGCAACACCAAGGTCATGGGTTCGATTCCCAAGGAATGCATGAACTAATAAAATGTATACCTTGAATGCAAAGTAGCTATGGATTCAATCTATAATGCTTACGACGCCTAGTTTTACTATGCATAACATCATCTGCATATCATTTCCATGTATTTTCCCATCCACGTGACAACATGGTTAACACCGTCAAAGGTACAAGACATTGGAAAATATTAGATATTGACTAAAAATGTTGTTTGTGCAATACACTACACTGATAAAAATCATCCAATATCCTCTTTGTTTTAGAATAAATATATCAAAATATCCATAAAATTTTATAAAATACTTTTTTAAAAAATAGAATAGAGTTGATTCATTCATTTCCACTGGCAATGTATATGAATAAACAATTCAAATTTCAAATCAGATTCATGCAGTTTTACTGATAAGGTGAACATATAATGTTTATAGGCTATTTTTAGTGGAAACAGTTAGACCTACTTATTTATTGCAGCGTAAATACAATTGTCTGACTCGCCGTGAGTTTCCACGCGAGTTTAAATCATTCTTTTATTTATTTAAACTGTTATTGTGAACATGCACTGTATTTATGATTATGACTCATAATGAGGGTTTAAAGTGGTTTTCCTTCATCTGCCGTCAGTCCCTCAGCTCACCATTGGTGTCGCCAAACTGCTCTGTCTCCAAAATGTTCGTACGCATGGGTCAGAGATCGTGTGGAAGTGCCCAAATTTTCCCGTCAAGTTTGTTTTTATAAATCACAACTTATGCGTCGGAAGTGGCGTACGCACTTTCAGGGCCTGTTTTGTGCGTACGCCAAGTTTTATAAATGAGGCCCCAGTTCCCCATGTACATATTACGTACTTATTATAGTAATTACAGTAGCTGTGTAATAACTATGTACGAACCCTAATCCTACCCCTAAACCTAACCTTAACCCATGTAGTTACCTTATATTAACCAGTACTTTCTTAGGTAAGTACAGTGTAAGTACACATACTGTAAAATAAAGTGCAACCCCAAAAATTATTCAGACTCTTTGACCTGACCATGTTTTGCTTAAGTGTTATCTGACATAATTAAGATACATTTTTTATGACACAGTTAAACTCTGAGATCTTGTCATATTTTATTACCATTTGTTTTAAACTATAGTGAATAAACTGTATAAATGAATGAAATGTTTAAGGTGCCTAAATAAATTTTGGTTTGACTGTATAAGTGCCAGCGGGTCAAATTTACCCATATATGCCTTCATGTTTGCGCTGTCATTTTACTGTCATATTACTAGTCAACGCCTTTCACCCACTGAGATTGCAGTAATCAGTTTTAGTTACAATGGATAAAAGAAGGCGATTTTATGGATGCCAAACAGATATTAGAGGCACTAAATGCCATGAGTTATGAGTACTATTTATTCCAGTCTGCCCGTTCCCAAAAAAAAAAAAAAAAATATGATCTATGATGTAATGAGTAAAATATATAAAGAATGAATAATGAATTAAAAAAAAAAAAAAAATATATATATATATATATAAATAATTACCCCAAGTTTATTGGTGGTGTTCTTTTATTCGATTTATACATTACTAAACAAATTAAAAATGAATTAGGTGAAACCTAATTAATTTGTCATTGCATCATAGGCTTCATCTTATGCAGCGCAGTGAATTATTATTGCTCTTTATTGTCTATTCAGGGTATTTTAGTCATTTAAATAACATGGGTTATCTTAATTTGTGATTAATGACATTTTATTATAATATTACATCACTCAAATATGTATTCATTTCCTTCTAATTCTCGTTGTCATTGCAGACTGGTTTAGCCTATATTCACCAAAAAGTGATTAGTGTAGCTTGCTTAAAATAGCATACAACAACAGGACAAAAACATAGCTGATGACTGAACATTATTTTTTTATTTTTTTTATATGACTCTAGACATCACTTTGTGAAGACGGTGGCACAATACAGTGACATAATACATTTCTTACCCATATCAAAACAATAGCCGTGTGCGTGGGTAAATTTTACCCGCTGGCAGTTTAGTTCAAGTCCAAAAATGGCAAAAATCATCACAAAAGTATCACAGCAGTCCATAATACTTGTGTGCTATATTTTTCCATGTGTCATACAGTACCGGTTGTTTTCCGTCGTAGAAAGTTATTCTTCTGCCTCATCTAACGTTCGTGAAAGGATGTAAATTTTCCACAGACTGAAGGAGAAAGCTGTGCTTGTGTAGGCAGTGCTGCATTAAGCCTTTGCGGGGCCCTGAGCTGATGAACGCAAAGGGACCATTTCATTAATACAGTGTATACTTTTTTCTTTATTTACCCCAAAAGAAGGGAGGGTAAATGTTACAATATGCCCCATAGGTGGGGGGCATGTTGTAACATGACCATATGACAACTAAAAATTTTATCTGATTTAATAATAATAATAAAAAAAAACCTGACAAACTAAAATATTTTGTCAATAAAAGACAATTATTATTCTTTTCATATAAAATAATGGCTTTTTTTTTTTGTGTGGTTTGACTGAACACTCTCACAGAACACGAGATAAATAGACGAGCCAGTAAAAATGCTGTAAATTTCTTTAAATAATATTTTCTGAATGTTTATTCACAATTTTTTCCATGGTTTCTCAAAAGACAATCATAAAAGTTGATTATGCCAGTTGTATCGTAACTGTATAGAATAGTATAGTTCTAATAGCGGGGCACATTGTAACGCAGTGTTACAACGAACCCTCTCTGCGCAACTGGAATTTAAACCTGGTTTTATTAAGAACTACAATAAAGAACTACACAAACTGCTAAACAACAGATTGGAGTTTAAAATAGTATCAGATTTGTCTAATTTTAAATAAACACAAAAAAATATAGATGAAAAATTAGCTTAAGTAAGAAATTTCCTTTTGCTATTGTTAAATAAATGTTCAGTGATATCTTCCAAATATTTCATTATTTTTGGCGCAATTTTTCTCTATATATTGTCGATATGGCAACTAGTAAATATGCTAAGTTTCTTCATGCTAGCATGTGTGGAAGTATTTAAACCATGCGTGTTACAACTAACCCCGCGTTAGTTTGTGCCCCGCACTCCCCCATCTTAAAATGCACAGATTTTTTTTTTTTTAGAAAACCAATATGACTCATTTAAAACTCTGTACTACGTACATTACTGCATGCATAAAAATGACGGTTAAATACAATAGAGCAGTGGTTCCCAAACTTTTTAGAGTGGAGTACCCCCTGAGGCATTTACCATCCTTCTGCGTACTCCCTCTTTTCCACTTAGATTGTAAATTTTCCATTAAGGGACAATATTTGCCCTCTATTGACTTTCTAGTGCATTTTTTTTTTATCTTTATGAATACTTTTACAACATTAATAATGTTTTAAATAAAAAAATTCAGAAGAGAAATATGCAATGCTAAAAACGTGAAGTGATTAATTTAAATACTAAAACCGCCAGTAGATGGCGGTAAGTCACTGTCTTAATGCGTGAGGCATCAAATCATTCGTTCAATGAAGCAAGTGGCTTTATTTATGAATGAATCAGTGAATCATGATTTTCACAAACGATTCGTTCAAAGCCGCAGATTCGTTCTCGAAACACCGCTGTGTTGTAATTCTGCCGTTGCTTTCGTTGCAGAATACAGCAAATACTGTAAAGAACATCACTTAATATTACCCTTTTGTTTGTTGAACTGTTGTGTGGATATTTGGATTTTCATTCTTGCTCGTATAATATTATCAACATTAAAAACAAGAACTCACAAAAGCTAGGCTGTGTTTTGTATCAAGAGTTTGAATCTTAAATTGATCTTTATGCACCTTTTGTGCAAGGTTATTTGTTCTTCATGCTAGTAAGTGCTAAATCTGCAGGTACATTGTCTAGAATGGCAGTAATGTAGCGCGATTTGCTAAGACAGCAGACTCTGCACGCAACCTATATGCACCCATATGTGCGCCGCTTATGTGGAAATGGACGCTGTCAGATTTGACCGCAAAAGATGTGGTATTTTGATTGGATGCCATGTAGTTACGGCAATGTGCCTGTTAGAAAATTGTAATGTTATTTTAAGGTAGGGAAGAATTAAATGAACGGCAACATTTTGTTTGCGTACCCCCTCTGTCACCTCAGTTTGGGAACAACTGCAATAGATCATCGCTAAGACATGGCATGGACCCTTTTGTCCATTTATTTAGCTTCTTAATGATTTTTTAGTACATTTAACATAGATAGGCTATAGCCTAGTTACTGACAACATTATTTCTATTATACTTAATTTTTATGGACATATTTAGGCTTCTGTCTCGCACACAGACGAGACCTTTGGTGAGACCAGGTGAGCCTTTGAAAGTATTTGGCTGCGGAAAGACGTGTTGGGCGTGTGCACTGCAGACTAGTGGACTTTTGTTTTCAAGCACTCAATTCACTCTTGCATGGGCTGTTGCACAGTACACATCACAAAAATTGGGCTGCCCGCGGACGGGGAGTGCAGACGTCCTGATGACGAAAATTACGCAATGCGAAAGTATACTTTGGGGTTAAGCCCATAATAGCTTAACCCCTGCATACCCAGATGCTACGCCGCTGTCCTGGTTGTATTCATGCGCGCGTGTCTCTTGATTCGGGTGTGTGACAACAATGCGTTTTAAAACGCAAAAGAGAACTGTCTGGGGGGCCCCCCAGTGTTCGGGGCCCTGGGCTGCAGCCCATTTGGCCCATTAGGATAACGCGGCCCTGTGTGCAGTTTTGGTAACGCTTTACAATAAGGTTCATTAGTTAACTACTTTAGTTAACATGAACTAAGAATGAACAACTCTTCTTTAGCATTTATTAATCTTTGTTATTGTTAATTTCAACATTTAATAATACATTATTAAAATCTTGTTAACATTAGTTAATTCACTGTGAACTAACATGAACAAACAATGAACAGCTGAATTTCTATTAACTAACATTAAGGAAAATATTAATAAATACTGCAGATTTTACTTCTTATATCTGCAGCCTCTTGACCAGACAGACACAGCAGGAGCCGAGCCGAAACAAACCTCCTCCCGATATTTTAGTTTCACAAAGAAATATGCAGCATTTTGTCTTAGAAATAATAAAATAATAGTTTTTCATTTATAATTTGTCTTAAATTTAATTTTGTTAAAAAAATTGTGAGAAAATTGTATCGTGAAACAAGTATCGTATCGTGAGTTGAGTGAATCGTTACATTCCTACTCTTGACAGATTCAAAAGATGTATTACTCTTATCTGTATAATGACCAGATATGACGGAGTATTTTAAGTATAAGTGATCGCATCAGCGCCTCCATGTCAGCTGTCATTCAGTAAGCAAGCTACTATTCAGCACAAACACTTGAAAGCCCACTTGCCCAGAGCAACTTTTCTATGTTAACGCTAAAGCGAGCGGCCATGTAAAGTTGCTACTACTTACATTTTTTTTTTGATGATAAGCCATATTTGAGGTCCATGAATGATAGGCAAGCATTTGGATGTCCTGCCCGATGTAATGTTATTACCACATAGACCAGCTGTTAACAATCTGTCCCTCACAGACTGCGTGACTTCGCCGCTTCCTGTGGATTTTTTTTTTTTTTTTTCTGCGTCTGATACAATTTTAGTTGCCTAAGCCTCTTCTCGTCGACTAATGGTTTGTCGACTATAAGGGGGCAGCCCTACTACTAAATATCTGCTTTTGTGTTCTACGAGAGAAAGTCATATAGGTTTGGAACGACATGAGAGTGAGTCAATTTTGACAGAATTTTTAAGAAAGTATCTGTCGCTGAGTTAGATATAGGCATCTAAGGAAATTATTCAGTGCCAGTCTTTCTGGTAGGAACTCAAGACTATTATACAGTGTGGCAAATTATAATGAATGTCTAAGTAAAATACCTTTGCACTGAACCAAAAGTAAAAAGTAATATTTCTGAGTCAAATAG
This sequence comes from Elopichthys bambusa, assembly GCA_037101425.1. Taxonomy (NCBI): domain Eukaryota; kingdom Metazoa; phylum Chordata; class Actinopteri; order Cypriniformes; family Xenocyprididae; genus Elopichthys; species Elopichthys bambusa. The sequence continues at coordinate 4,549,760 of CM074444.1, forward strand.
CTTCAGTAAACTGAAGTTCTTATAAACAAGCCTGAACCTGAGAAACTTCTCAAGAGCCCTGATCTCACAGGAGCATCTAAAACTGCAAACCAGCAGAGGCTGTAGGCTTCTGTTCTCAACAAACTCTGTTTGAGAACGTCAGCCCGAATGGCCAAACACACACTGTGTATATAGTGTCAATCACAGTGTTGACACGAAACATTTCCCAGGGCAGAAAGGATTTTACTGAAACCCCACTGCGTTACGCGAGGCTATTAATTTGAGAACAGATGTCTTTAGGAGAGAAACTCCCTCTAAAGCCCCACTCAAGAGGTCCAGAAATGAAAACACTAAAAGAACTCTTCTGTCATGGGAGGAATTCCAGAGTAGACCACAGAGACGGAAGAATACGAGAGTATGTGACAGAGATTACTCAGAGAGAACACTTTCTAGAGATGCATGGTTTCTAAGTGGATCTCATAGATGCCACATTCCCTGATGGATCGGCTCTGGGATGTTTGATAATTAATGAGAGGGTGAGTGAGTTCAGGCCGGAACTCTGATACGCTCCTTTCACAATGTAAAATGAATCTCTTCCTGAGAAAATTGCTCTAAAAATGGGGGGAAAAATGGAAGAGGGTGATGAGTTTTAAGAGTTTAGGCGAATATCGTAGGTCAGATTGCTTTAAAAAAACGCACATTGGACAACTGGTACTGAATGAGTTCTGCATCTAAATGTAATACTATCCTTATGTACATTTACAAATTCTTTCAAAATTTAGTTAAAAAAAAAAAAAAAAAAATACATGTACCAAGTTCCTAGAAATATTATGTTTGTATGCATGTTGGGTTATTACATATATATATATATATATATATATATATATATATATATATATATATATATATATACACACATACACAGGTGCTGGTCATATAATTAGAATATCATCAAAATGTTGATTTATTTCACTAATTCCATTCAAAAAGTGAAACTTACACACAGAGTGATATATTTCAAATGTTTATTTCTTTTAAATTTGATGATTATAACTGACAACTAAGGAAAATCACAAATTCAGTATCTCAGAAAATGAGAATATTGTGAAAAGGTTCACCTGGTGCTACACTCTAATCAGCTAATTAACTCAAAACACCTGCAAAGGCCTTTAAATGGTCTCTCAGTCTAGCTCTGTAGGCTACACAATCATGGGGAAGACTGCTGACTTGACAGTTGTCCAAAAGATGACAACTTGCACAAGGAGGGCAAGACACAAAAGGTCATTGCAAAAGAGGCTGGCTGTTCACAGAGCTCTGTGTCCAAGCACATTAATAGAGAGGCAAAGGGAAGGAAAAGATGTGGTAGAAAAAAGTGTACAAGCAATAGGGATAACCGCACCCTGGAGAGGACTGTGAAACAAAACCCATTCAAAAATGTGGGGGAGATTCACAAAGAGTGGACTGCAGCTGGAGTCAGTGCTTCAAGAACCACTACGCACAGACATGGGTTTCAGCTGTCGCATTCCTTTTGTCAAGCCACTCTGACAGCATCAGAAGCGTCTCGCCTGGGCTAAAGACAAAAAGCACTGGACTGCTGCTGAGTGGTCCAAAGTTATGTTCTCTGATGAAAGTAAATTTTGCATTTCCTTTGGAAATCAGGGTCCTAGAGTCTGGAGGAAGAGAGGAGAGGCACACAATCCACGTTGGTTGAGGTCCAGTGTAAAGTTTCCACAGTCAGTGATGGTTTGGGGTGCCATGTCATCCAAGGTCAACGCAGCCGTATACCAGGAAGTTTTAGAGCACTTCATGCTTCCTGCTGCTGACCAACTTCATGGAGATGCGGATTTCATTTTCCAACAGGACTTGGCACCTGCACACAGTGCCAAAGCTACCAGTACCTGGTTTAAGGACCATGGTATCCCTGTTCTTAATTGGCCAGCAAACTCGCCTGACCTTAACCCCATAGAAAATCTATGGGGTATTGTGAAGAGGAAGATGCGATATGCCAGAATGCTTTTATGATGCACAATTTGTAAATTGCTTTAATCTTTAACATTATGAATGATTATTTTAGGTTTAAGTAGTGTGGAAGCAGGCAGTGTACGAGTGTTTCTAAAGCACGTATAGTAGTGCCATTTGCTGTTTAAAAACTAAGTTTAGAATCGATTCGAGAGAGAATCGCGATACATCGGAAAATATCAGAAACGCTCTAGATTCTTCGTATCGTGAATCGAGATTCAATGTATTATCCCAGCCCTAATTAACATATAGACCTATTTAAAAAAAAAAGAAAAAGAAAAGTATAATTGTCACATGCAGGCTGTGTGGTAATATCCACAATGATGCGTGACTCAAAATGACGATAAACAAGACTTTTAATAAACACCAAGAACGTACTCAAACACACACACACACACACACACACACACACACACACTAAGGCAATGACAATGAAAACTAAGACTAAAACTAAACAAAACAGAAAAGAACATGATTGTTATGATAATGGACACAAAAATAACACTGGTTGGTATAATAGGTATATGAAACTATTATACCATTTAACACAATTTTTTTAAAATTTAATTACACAAATTATGTAAAATAAATAAATAAATAAAAATAAAGATTATTATCATATTTCCCCTAGACTTTCACTACATGTGAGCATACACATCTTGATCATTATTTTATAAAACAATGTATTATTATTAAAACGGAAGTCGTGCCACATGACATTTTACCGGCTGAACTTTTTCATAAAAGATCAAATTATATGATATTTTAAGAGACGTACTCTATTGACCTTGACACACAGTCATGGGTCCTCTCTATGATATAATTTCCTGTTTAATGTTTTTTCCACATTTGTTGGTCACTAGGGTTGGGTACCTATATGACCGGTACGTACCGGACTGAATCAGAATGCAGATTTCGGTGTCACTTAAATACCTGAGTGGTCAATAGAAATATTCAGTGCATCACATGATTAACTGCTAAATGCAAATGTTCTTTGGAGCTTTGGCTGGCGCTGAGCCAGAGACCAACGTGCTCAGATTTGGTCCTACTGTAACTGTTATTTAGTGTTTTATTATTGTATTTAGGTTAGGTGGCTTAGGTTTTACTGTGAATTTGTTATGTAAATTTGTTGTGTTTTGTATTTACTTATTTATATATTTAAGTATACTTATATACTTATACATATTTTAATATACTGTTCAACTTAAAGAAAAAAAAAAAATCAATAAAAAAGCCATTCTTTAATGTCATCCACCGTCGTGGAACCAGTGCCGTTTTAAAAGTATCGATTTGGCACTGGTGTCATAAAAAAATGTTTTTCAAATAAACAGTGAAATAGGAAATAATAATTATAACAAATCACAGCAATTGATAAGGTTCTTATTCAAATAATTTTATAATTGATGAGGCCTTTTATTTTTTCTTCATTATGATCAGTCAGTTGCACCACCCTGATATTTTTGTCTCTATGCCCCCCCCAAAATAATCTAAATTAATTTTAATCCAGAAATTAACAAGTCATTGTATGTATGAATTGCATATTTATTTTGTTTTTAATTTACAGTGAAAAAAGTAACCATTGTAGAAATGGTGCAGAAACCATTTTCACAAATAAATTTCATAAACAATTCCAAACAAACTGCATGTAACAATGAATTAGTTTTTTGAAGTAGAAAAACTAAAATAGTATTTTATTGTAAAATGTACTTCAATCATCTTTGTTGTTTTATTTACAACTTTGAAAAAATATTTTTTTTTTTAAAGTTTAGGAAAAAAATTTGCATCACATTATCAACCCATAAGCATGCTTGCTAATACTAATAAAGAAAGAGAGAGAAAAAAATGCCACGTATTTGAATAACGTAAAGCCTCTCATCACATTCCACACATGCTAACATGGTTAAAGTTCAGGTCATACTGTTGTAAAATGCTCTGATGGTGACGACTATGTCCAAAATACAGAAAAAAAGGGGTTATTCACTTCTGTTCAGGTCTATTCATTACATCTGAACTCCCTCCACTAGTCGATACCGTGAGAAATTCAGACCATTCTCATAAGTTGTGACCACAAAGCCAGATTGTGTTCACATTTGACTGAAATCGACTGCCTCAGTCAAACCTTTGTTATGTGGGGGAGCTAAAGCCTCGTTAGTGTGGCCGTCTCTGTAATCCACTCTTTGTGATCCTGATGTGTCATAAAGCTGTTTTCCATCTCTCTTTCCCTGCTCGTTCTTCACCAGTGCATCGTTAAATGAATACCACATGTGTCCGCGGAGTCCATAAAGGAGAGATGTGATTTAGGCTCCCATTCCACCAGCATTACAAGCAGTTGACAGGACTCCAGGCCCGGGCCCCGCTGCTCTCTCACAGCACTTCCTGCTGACTGGAGGCAGGACGCCCTCCCCAGGGAGCAGCTCGGCATCTGGACTTGGCCCCAGATCGTTTTCCCAGGAAACATGCGCTCCTCTTGTAGTTCGGCTACAACAACCTGGCACTCTACCCCAACCCCCACGCTAAACCAACTCGTTCCCACTCACATTTAAGTTGCATTAATGAAGAGCTTCAGTCAAGCTCTGAGCAGCACTTTAGAGTGTGAGAAAAGATGAACCTGAGGCTCAAACTTTTTTCAAATATATATTCTAAATTATACTGCTTGTGTGAATGATACAAAAAAATCATGTTGGTCTTTCTGTGAAGAGATACAATTGAAATGATTTTACATGGTGGATGATAAAACTTGTTATAAAACCCTGTAACAGACGGAGAGATCGTTAACAACTGGTCTGTCAGGCAAGACATCCAAACGTTCGCCTATCATTCATCGACCTCAAATATGGCTTATCATCTGAAACATGTGGGTAGTGGAAACTTTACATGGCTGCTCACTTTAACGTTAACCTAGAAAGATGTGGGCTATTTAAGTGTTTGTGTGGGGTGTGAAAGCTGAATAGTAGCTCGCTTACTGCATGACGGCTAACATGAAGGTGCCGACGCAATCACTTGCACTTAAAATAAAGTCATTTTTGGTCATACAGATAAGAGTAATACATCTTTTGAATCTGTCAAGAGTCTGCTTTTATTTGTGTGCACTCACAATAATAAAACGTTGTGCTTTTGTAAAATAATGAAAGCAAATAGGATGCGCTTTCTGCCATCTCTCTTGCCTCACAGACCGCCTACTTTAACAAATTAACTTTATAATGCTTTATATGGCTTATTAATAAACATGCAATTAATTAGTCAACTAATTGCTTAAAATGAACGACTACTAGTCGACAAGAAAAATCTTTAGTCGAGGGCAGCCCTACTAACTGTTAACTATGACTTTTGCCTCAATAATCTCCTAATTTCTGCTTATTAATAGTTAGTAAGGTAGTTGTTAAGTTTAGGTATTGGGTAGGATTAAGGGATGTAGAATATGGTCATCAAGTCAAGTCAAGTCACCATTATTTATATAGCGCTTTTTACAATGTAGATTGTGTCAAAGCAGCTTTACATTGATAACTGGTACATTATATTGGCTGCACAGCAGCTCTTAAGGAATAGTGTCAATGCAGGTAGATCAAAGCACTGTTGAATATCAAATGTCAATTGTCAAGTGTCCCCAACTAAGCAAGCCAAAGGCGATGCAGAATAAGACATTAATATGTGCTTTATAGGTACTAATAAACAGCCAAAATCCAAGGAATTTGCATGCTAATAAGCAACTAGTTAATAGTGAGAATTGGACCCCAAACTAAAGCGTTACCAAAAGTTATTTTTACATTTACTTCACAACAAAAAAGGCACATGAACCACGACCTGAAGGGGGATGTTTTTACAATTAAAGGCCTTTTACTTGCTAAACTTGCTTTACTTGCTAGTGTAAACTCAGAGTCATCAAATACATAACAGAAGGCATGTAGCAGAGTGTTTTTCAGCAAAGTTTTGAACGTTGATAATTTAGAGATCAAAATTGATGCAGTAGGGCTTTATAGGGTTAAATCTTTCTTTCTTACATTTCAAAATAACCACCTATAACACCCAAGTCAAACCAGCCCACCGTTTCTGTTATTTTGATTGTTACATGTAGGTCATTTTTTTGTTGTTGTTAGAGAGATTTGGTTATGATTCTAAAACTAAGGTTATCAGGTCTGCATTATCTGTCCATTCAGTGCCCTACAATGTTTAGATATGAAACACACACTCTATTTCAAGCTGCCTCTGTAGAAAATCCAAGACAGCGGACTAATAAAAAGAAATGCATTTTTAAAATAATTATTTACACACTGAAAACTATCAATAGTTTAAAACCACCGAACCGCATAAAACTATGATTTTTCCTCCACCCAATCACCCCCACCCCATTACCATGTCTCCTTAGGATTTATTATTTTATAATTGTTAGTTATTTTGCTTTGTGGTAGTCTAAAACATTTTTGTACCTTGGCAATTTTAAACAAAATTCATGCGTGTATATTTACACTTTTTGCATTGTTATTGCTCATCATTTGCAATTAAATCAACTGAGAGTCGAGTCTTCTGTGGGGGTGCTTTTTGTGTGATTCACAGCCCCGCTGCCTATGTATTAAGTATTAATTAAGTTTTAATTCAGTCACTTATGAGCTTCCATTACAATTACAATGCTACTATATATGGCTGCTATGCAGTAAGTGCTAGGCAGTTCACTAGGTTTTGTAGCACAGCTACAGTCTCACATCAGAGCCATAAATACTTGAATCGCTCCTCCAGATACCGACTAGTCAGTGTAACAGCACTTTAATCAGAAAGTATCAGGCTCTGCTTGAAGTTTTTGGGGCACGCAGGTCTCTCAATGTGATATATTACTCTGTCTGAGGCTGTTTTTTTTTTTTTTCTTCTCTCAGGTAGAGCATGCAGTACATTTTTTTTCTCCACAGGCAATAAAAAGATTTCCACTCGATTCTTATGACAGCCTGTGATATCGCAGATTCCCTGTTTGCCATACTTACTGTAGGCTGACAACTGATCAGCAGGCTGTGAGAACAAGGGAACAAGAAACAGACCCAACATTCTGGTCTCTTTACATGCATTTTGTGTATTGCACCCAGTGGGAGAAAATTCGGCTTGAACAAAAGTTCTTGAAGGCTCCGGTGGGATCACGGCACCATTTCGGAACCTTTATTTCCATGGCATTACTAATTCAGTTCACTGTGGGAAGACTGTCCATTGCCTATTTTTCTCCCTGTTGGAACAGACATTCTGGCTTCATTTCCACTGGTGCAGCATACTTAACCCCATCAACGCTGTATCATCTCTACAACCACAAACTCACATTCTCCCAAATATCAAAACACAATCATGTAATTTCATAGTTTTAAGTTAAATAATGGAAAATCTATATTAATCATGAAGCCAATTCAACTCTAGAAAGCAATGTTGGGCAATACCTGCACAGCAAACAGCAAACAACTTACCTTTTATAACTATTTCTCAGCTGCAAGGAGGTAGTGAAGCAAATTTATTGCTAAGCAGAAAATTTTTGACAATCACAGCAATCTTACGTTTTTTTTCTAACTGTAATTTTGCGTTTTCTGTATAGAATCAAAATTAAATTTTTTTGAGTTGGTTATTTTCATGAATTGGTCAAATGACTAAATGACTGGTCAAATGAAATTTAAAATGTTCTGAATCAGTTCGCAATTCAGTTTGAATCTCTCAGTGAATACATTTTTACATTTTCAAAAAACATTACTTATAAGCTGTTTTCCTAATCCGGACCAAAAAATGTCCCCACAAGGATGGCAATATCCGAAATCCTTGTCCTTGTGGGGACATTTTGTCTTCATAATGAAGGGTTTACCAGAACCACACACACACACACACACACACACACACACACATACACATTTCATTGTGAAACTGAATGTAATGTTTTTGAATACTTAGGGCCTGTCCACACGGAGACGCATTTAGGTGTATATGCAAAAAAAGTTGTATCGTATAGGCGTTTTGTCCAGACGGATCCGGAGTTTTCAGAAGGTGAAACCGCTAATTTTTTAAACCGAGTCCTAGAGTGGACAAATATGAAAATGACGCCCTTGCATTTTCGTGTGTACAGCCAATCCATATATTTTGTGAAACGATGATGTCATCACCCCACGTGTCGACCGTAGTCAGACACCGCTAACAGCACAAAACTGCAACAACAATAACGGACTACATGCTTGTGTTAATGCTGCAGAAGCTACTAAGCCTATTAGCTTTACTAAAATAAAGCTTTATATCTAAGCTTTACTAAAGTTTGTATACAGCGGTTTATGCGCATGCTCCAAGTCTTATTCTGTGTTTTTTAGTGTATCCCTGTGGCAGAATTACAGCGCCACATACTGATCTGGCATGTATACTACATCGTTTTGAGTCGTTTTCAGTGGTTTCGCGTGTACGCAGATATTTCTTGAGACGAGGAAAAAAAAAAGATTGGATAGGGAAAGCTCTGGATGTAGCCTTAGTTTTTAAGTTAACTGCAATTAAATGAAAATGTATTATTAAAATGCAGTTAGCTGCATGTTTTTTTTTTTCTTTCACCCACTAAAGTAGGCCTTACGTACGTATTTATTTTCATAATTACTTCTATTATCTTTGAAATACAAATAAAGTGTATAAAGTATAAGCATAAAGGGATAAAGTGTACTGCTGAATGAAAGCACAAACATTTATGTTTTTCATATATTTAGTCATATTTAAATAATGTATATTTGTAATTAGTACACATTATAGTTACAATATAGTACATTTAAAATATATGAACTTTAAATGAAATATCAAATAACATACAAAAATTAAAATGATTAATCACGTAGCTTTAGTATGTTAGTCAACTTCTTTAAAGCACAACAAAAAAATGATTAAAATGATTAAAAATGTTCTTTAAATTAAACTTTTAATTTGACATAAAGTGTAAAAGTAGTGGTATTATATTTCATTCATATATTTTCTGCAAGTAGTTCTTATTTTTAAAAAAATATGCTATTAACATTTGAAGTACACTACAAGTGCACATTCAACACAATTAAGTGCACATCTCCTTACAAGGGAATACTTTTAACGCTTCCCCAACAATGTTTAGTTAAACGACCGTGGCTAGAGGCAGTGTTTTGATATGCAATATGCAATATGCAATATACTGTAACAATATACTGTTAAAATGCAAACAGTGGTAGCCTATTCTGTATAAAGTACACAAGACAAGGTCCACTGAAAAAGCCCTTAAAGAGCCTAAACAACTCTCCCATCAATGGCTGCAAAAAGAGCTGTATGTTCATGTGATTGAACAAAACCTAAATCAAGCATGTCTCTCCACCCTCCCCTCCTGAAGTGCTTTTGGAGTGGGTAAGGATGACTCCTTGTGTGGTTCCCGTTATCGTTTCCCACAAACAAAAAAGTCGAGAGATACTGTTTATATGAAACTGAAAAGGGGGATGTTCTAAAGCTCCCCAATCATAACAAATCAGTGGTTCAACCTCAGGCACTGGGCTAAGCAGATTACTGTCATTTTCCACAACTTGTCCCTTGCAGCTAACAACCTCCAATTAGCAAATCCCGCTGTGCGCATCTATGCCCTGACGGCAAGTGACTGTGACAGGTGGAGAAATTAGAAGTTTTGCATGTTAATCCACCATGCTCTAAAAAGTCAGGCTGCCATCAAACTGCTTTGAGGGGATATACAAATTCAAGGCACCCTACACCCGCCTAGACACCAACAACAATCAGGAAAAACAAAATGAAAAACAGGCCTACAGCAAAGTGCAGACCCATTAAGTTAAAGTTGGTAGACTGCTAACGGCTAACACAACAGGCTGACAGATGGAAAGAAAGCAGGGTGTGTGGTTTTGATACTACGACTCGATTGTGTCAAAAACAACCTGCTCTGCACAGTGAAAATGTGATAAGAGTGTTTAAACAGAAAATGTAGCAAAGCTAATTATTTGACCAAAGTCTTGAAGTATCATACAGTTGCATACAAAATAGTTGATGTTGCACAATGGGTCTCATTCACTAAATATTGCATGGAACTCCTCAACCAAAAAATTCTGCAATATCCACAGCAGATGAATTTGTTCTTAACCTTGTTCAAATGTTACTAAATTCTGAGTATTCTAAATGAAAAAAGAGCAAAAACTTTCCTGTACAATAATTCATCATTCTTAGCTAATATAAAATATGACAATCTCTGATGATGGTTTTTTTCTCCAAGAGCAAGCACAGCAAGATCCTCGAGCAATCCCAGTTGTGCTCAAATCCCGATTTGATGCTGAAACATTTACAAGACCACTGGGAGTATCTGATTTTTGTGATGTGTGGTTTCAGAATAAAATGTACTGAAAATGGTTAGTAGGGCTGTGAATATTTGGTTCACGAGTTCACACTTAGAAATAATTGGATAGAGTAAAGGTTATGCGTATTTGGCGTGCTGTCCGAGGGGATCACGGTCCGAGCTCGGAATTTTGGCCCGAACCCAGCGTACTCCCTCAGTATTCCTGGCTGGGTAAAGAACAAGCTGAGAGTAAGGAGTCGGGGTGGAGGAGGGATCCAGAAAACTGTTGAGGAACATAGATAAGTCGGTTATGCATACATATAGGCCTCCTCTCGTGCTGATTGGATAGATCATTTGAACATGTTCCTCTTGAACTTTGTTAATAAAACATCATTTAGACAGCGAATCGACTTGATTCACAAATCATAGGTTTTTTATTTGATTCAGGAATGATCTTTGCAAATTCAGAATGTTTTCATCTTATGAGATTTGAATTAATTCGATTTCGTCGATGATCCGATTCTGTATTTTTTAAGTACATTCATAGGATTATGTAAATACTTCTTTAAGGCATGGCTTCACAGAGAGGGCTTAGATTAAACCAGGATTAGGCCATAGTTTAATTAGTAGGGCTGCGCCCAACTAAAGATTTTTCTAGTTGAATAGCAGTCGTTCCTTTAAGCGATTAGACGACTAATTGCGCGTTTATATTAATAAACTATATAATTTATAATAATGAGCCTTTAATCGCCCATATATGCAATACATAGCTTAATTGACGCTCAAACGTATACATAAAGTTTAGCGCAGCACACCCGCAAATGTAATGATTATGAAAGTGTCATGAATTTTCGAATACTCTTATCTGTATGACCAAAAATGATGAAGTATTTTAAGTGATCGCACCGGTGCCTCCATGTCATGCAGTAAGCACGCTCTCCACACGAATACGATAAACAGTTGTTGAGGTTGATCAATGATGAATGATAGGCGAATGGTTGGATTTCCTTTTTTTTTTTTTTTCTGCAACTAACCGACTAATAGCAATTTTGGTCGACTAAGCCTCTTCTCGTCGACTAATGGTTAGTCGACTATTAGGGGGCAGCCCTATTAATTAGAACATTTAAGTACCTTTTATAAACTGGCACATCGCCAGTGCAAGTTGCTTTCAGTTAAAACAGCTCAAACATGCATTTTAGTCTGGGACTAGGCTTCAGCCTTGTCTGTGAAACTGGAAACTGCTAAAGATTGTTCACTGTGGTGAGGTTTTCGAGCAATGAAGCACCTTATTTTAGCAGTAGTGGTCATGCAATGAGTTGGCAGCTTTATCAATGGTTTCTGCTCATTTAACTCGAGTCTATAGCGCTATAGTGTGAGAGAGCTGCTCATGTCAATCACCGTCCTGATGAGAAAGCAAACATAATGTGCTCAGAAAGCTGCTCAGAAAAAATGTCAATGAGAGTTACAGATGAAACAGAGAGTGAGCATGATCCAGTGAAAGGTGAGAAATTGAGAGAATCGTTACACCCCCTGACGGTTAGTGAATGCGACCCAGTGTGTTCTGGCTTTTACACAAGATATCAGTGGGAACATATCATACAGTCAAACAAGCAACAATCGTTAAAAGGACCATAAACACAGTCTCTTACCTGTCTCTGTTGTGCCATTTTGAAACTGATTCCAGCACCATGCTGATTGAGTGGAGGCCTTTGAATTAAAGGCTTAGTTTGTAGGCAGGGAGATGGCTGCATGGGCAGCTGGCAGTTCTGAAAGTGCATGCCCTGGCCTGCTGTAGACGGCTGCTGTTGTATGGTTGTTTTGTTAGGTGGAGCAGCCATGATGGGCATTTGTTGGCCCGTGGTGGAAGGTAGTGCTTTAGGGCTAAAATGCAGCAGGGGCTTGCTACTGAGAACCTTTGTGTCGATGTGATGGGAGGGGTTGAATCCATTGGGCTTGAGAAAGCAGTTGGACATGCCTTTGGCCTGACCGGCACTTTGAGTGTTAAGTCTCTGCTGAGAAAGGGAAGCATTACCGGGAAGAGTCTCCTGATTGAAAGAGCCAGGAGTTTGGTGAACACCTAATGCGGAAGACCAGTTCCTAACCCCTCCTGCTTGACTCTGCTGGTGGTTGTGAAGCATAGGGTTGGGCTGCTGTTGATTAGCAGCCATTTGCTTCAGCTGCTCAGCATGTGACATCTCAGGCCATGGAAGACCTCGAGAGGGACCGCCAGTAGGTACCTGTCCATGGTGCCCTGAAGTAATGGGTGAGGTGGATAAAGTTGCATTGGCCATGGAAAAGGAAGGTCCAGCAGAGGCTGGTCTTAGTTGTGGAGAGCCTCCAGCCGTCTGGCTAAAATCTGGTGAGTACTCTGTCTTGATTGGCTTATCCAGGTGAATACACGGAGGAGCCGCACCAGCTGAACTGGGTCGGCCCAGATCCAGACCAAAGTCATCATCTTGCTTTAACATCTTCTCCAGCTCTAGATCGTTGAGTGATGGCACGGTCTTGGTGAGCTCATCGAACAAGTCCTGGAGCTCTGGGTCAATCTGTCCAGTTACTTCATCTTTGAAGTCAAACGTCAATGTGGCAGTATCTGTCGAAGACTGGCCACAGGTCTGAACTTCAATCGGTTCCTTCTTCATATCCCTTAGAGTTATGTTGAATAAATCGCTGCCAATTCCATGAGGCATCATGAAGGTATCCTTTCTTCGAAGGATGTTACCCTGGGTGGCATCCCCAACCAATCTTTGAGTCTGCCCTGAAGCCAAAGCACAGGAACCAGGTCGAAAAGAACTGGGTTCCATACGAAGGCGCTTGAAGTCAGATCCTGATGCTCCACAGGAGAGGCCATTCTGCTTGGGTGTATATCCAGGTGACTGTGCTTCAATCTTTCTCCTTAGTCCTTGCTGGAAAAAAAAACAAAGAACGGAAAGTCAATGACACTTTTTATTGATCTCAACGTGTTTCACAAATCAGGTGCAAAAAACTGACAATTAAAGGCATATTGCTCTATAAATTTAATAAAAATAATTCTTCAAAAGCCTTGTGCTAGCTTTCTACAGCCAAAATGAACTAATTTTCTGCTCAACCGGGAGACAAGGGCACATAATGTAACAAGACCATCTCTATCTAATTAATGAACTCTTATTAAAATACTCTTTGATGGTTCAAACCAATTACCACTATGACGGGAGTTCTAAATATTAGTGTATGAAAAATGTGTTCTCTCTGTGAATTATCTCCATGAAAACCGATAGTGTTTTGTAATTTATAGCCGAGACTATTTAGCCTTGTTCAGTTGCCCGTTTTGCATTTCAAAAGAGACGTATTAGATTTAATATAGAAAGTTTATGATTTCCCACAGGGTCCTAATAGGGGAATGTCTACAGATATAGGTTAGACTCCTACTTACTAAGAATGTATGTGCTAGACATAGAATTGGGTCTCAGTTACTAATAATTCCATGTGTGTTGTGTACTTATGTGCACAAAGAAAGTTCTAATGTCATTTTTTTACAGGCGTGTACACGCATACATCTTATCATACCTTCATTTGAATGTGAATAAATCTAGATTCGTTTTAAATTAGGGACCACATGCCCACAGTTAGCAATTAGCATAATACACGCACAAACCATCTTCTGTACAGCGATTCATCACTCTCTGCAAATGTATTGCTCTCTAAAGATGTGCTCTTTCCCTGAGAGCATGCACAATCTTTCTGTAAAGCCAAGATTGCCACTCTCAAAACCAGCTAAAAAAAAAAAAAAAACACCTTTTATAGAGGCCTATGATCAGCTATATTTTTATGCAGTGCCTGTCACAGCTATAATGCACTTTTTTTTTTTTATTATCATTATTATTTTAATTACATGTTTCTAATGCCACCACAAGTGCTTTTTGCATTTGTGTGTGGGTTGGTTCCAAACCTTAACCTAATTTTACAATTTATTTATTTGCAAACTTGTTGATGAATCAGTTTCTGTGTGAAACATTCAAACACAGATTTTACACACAAATATGTGTGTATGCATGCTACTACAGTTAATGAGACCCAATCTTAATCATATCATAAATATCCCTGGATAAGATGTGAGCATCTCCGCTAATCCGCGTTTTACTAGCAGCAAGTCAGTGCTCCCTAACAACATTTGCTGAAAAAATATATTCCAAAAACTATAGTCTCAAAACCTAGTATTAGCTGTGTGGATAAATTTAGCCATTAGATAGATGATGTTAGACAAAAGAAGGCTTTATCTGTGTCCCTCATTTGCATGAATTACATTTCCCACTGTTAGCTTGCTGTAAAGATAGCAGCATTTTCCTTGTGTGAAATGGTTCCCTTTGTTCCTCAAGTCTTAATTTATGTAAATAAGGCTCGAACAATGACTCACAAGCGCTGTTTAAGTAGCAGTATAGAGACAAATGTAGTCCAATAATTGTATATAGAATAACTTTTATTTTAAAGGGCAGTGAAAGGATACATTACTAGAATTTGAAAATGTATTATCAGGTCAAATGTTACTTTTTAACTAAATTAACTGGCTGTATATTTACAGTATTGCTGGTGTATCCTAATGTAGTCAGGTTTAATCACATATATCTAAAGTAAGAAACCTGACTACATTATGTTACGGCAACAAAGTCATTTCAGATCAGGTAGAAATTGCTCCTACATCTGCACATTTTCAGTTTTATGATGGAGAATGATGAATATAATTTAACAGACAGAATAATCATGAAGTAGCTGCTGACCAAAACCACCCTAACCAACATTATTTCCACCCAGCCGCAATATTGCCAGCACATGGATATGCAAAGTTATTTAAACACCATCTGACATTATTGCCTACAAAGAGAGAGATGTGTGTTCAACCCAACATCATTATCAGCACAGGGATGGGTGACTGTGGTGCAGTTTTTGCTGTAGCGGCAAATTGAAGGCATTTCCATTTACTGGAAATATTACTGGGCTGGGAAGTTTTATGCCTTCAGGACTGGGAGTGATCACAATTCTCCACACCCCACCCCAATGTCTGTCTCTCAATAGCCAGTATAATATTTAAATTTGCTATGAATGGCATGCTGACATCATTATCAAACTACTGTTCCACTGTCTGACTCATCCAGGTTAGGAATAAAAAATGAAATGCATTTGTGTGTGTTCAAACAAGTTCATTGGGATGAAACAAGATTTGAATTAGGCTGGACATTAGGATGTGTGTATATCAATGCTTAGACCCGTTAGTATGTGCTGACCAAAACCTCTCTAAAACCAGCCAAAAGCCCAGTCATTTCTCGTACAACAACATAACTCGCCGCTTAACTTCCATTACACGATGCATCGTTGTAAAAAATGAACTAGCTTGTTGGGACCGTTTTCTGAAACTACTGTAGTAACATGGCCACACCTCCGTCGTTTGACATTGGCTCAATATACGTTTGCCAATGTCATGCACAGGTGATGGAGTAATACCTTCTGCAACTTAATTGATTCAAGATCACAATTAATGTCAGATTAGTTCATTTACAAAAAATCAATTTTTTAATCATATTTACATGCATGTAATTGCCATACACCAGTATACATGGGGTTCATTTAGTCAGCAGCTTTCTTCACAAAGTATTTTTTTACTGCTTGTATTTGAGGACACCACTTCACTATTTTTGTTCCTTGTCGTTTTGCTTCATTTAATGTTAGATTCATTCACTTCCTTGAAATACGACCCATAGGAGTTTTTACTGACGTTGCGGGACACTTTCATTTTAATGCATTGTTCCCTTTTATCTGCGTCATATTTCGGGTTTTGCATTGCTCAGTTGGCAGAGCAATGCAATATATAACAGTATGTAATCATGTGATCATGCGATCGTGGGTTCGATCCCAGGGAACGCATGTGCTTCAAAGTGTATATGCACTATAAATCACTAAGGGTAGGTTTAGGGGTGGGGTGGGTGTAGCTGTTAATAAAAAAATGAGTTTTGCTAAATGGAAATAGGACAAATGAACACGCATTTTGATTGGTAACGACAGTCTTACGTCATTTCATGACGACAGATGTAACACGACACTGTCATTATTTTTACGCCAGCTAGAGGGAGCATGACTTTAAAACGTAAATATAGGTTGTAATAAGGTGCTTGAAAAACAACCTATAGGGTCATTTACATGCACACTCTTCAAAAACTGATTTTTGACATGCTAAATATATTTAGACTGAAATGTATATATATTTAAATGAAATGAAAGATACAGAAAGTACTGTAGAATGTTAGCATGCTTATAGAGGGCAACAGTTGGGTTCTAGAAGCAGAAACTCCATTCAATTTCTCCATAGGGAAAATGTTTTTAAACGATAATTTATAAACCTTTAAAAACAGACCTAATGTGAACTACGAGATTGTAAATCCATGGTATTTGCTTCTGGTGAAGCCGTCAGCCTGCATTATGTCAACATATGTTTTAAATAATCATGTTTAACAGCGGAATTCCAGGTAAAAAATAAAATAAAATACAGAAATTGTACAGAAAATTGTTGCATGATCTATGTAAGTTCACATGTCTAACTAACATGAAACTATACTTCTAACCACAGCTCGAGAGCTGTAGTTCCAAATACACAAATTTGCAATCCTGTTTGCAAATGTTCACTGCTGGTTTCAGGAAACACCGAATTGTTGAACTATGTTAGTAACAACAGATCTTGCAACTATAGCCGGCTAACAATACTTTTGGGAAACAAACCCCAGGTTAAAAGACCAACTAAGACCAGTAAACCATCTTAGGCTAGTTTAAGATGTTCCCTCTTTCAGTGTAAGTCTATGAGATTTGTTTTAGCGATATAGTGATATATTTTTAGTGAAACAATATTTTGGTCAGGCTGATCAACTGGCCAATATTTCACCACTCTCAATGTTTTGATGGTGCCTGGGAGGCTCAATGTTTACTTTTGGGGAAGATAAACCCATGAATGTCAATGCATTTTAACATAAAAATCTCACATACATCAACTTTAAAAGTGTTTTGAGGTCATAAAATAGTACTGTGCAAGAAACTGCAAGAAAATAAATCTTTATTAATTGATAATCTTCCCCATAATCATAATTTGTGTGAAAAGGAATAAAAGATATTATGTTTTACTACCACTAGTGTTCATTTCAGCTGAAAACTGCAGTGAATTGTATGCATAGATATATTATCAGAATTTTGCAAAAATGTAGGTAGAGGCTTGCATTTACAATGTTGCAAAATTAGTTTATTGGCCCCTAAAAATCCAAATCTGGTTGACCACTAGATTTTTCCACTTGTTTTATTATCCGACAAGCACTCAGAAATGTAATAACTCACTTCTCCGCGCAGTCTGAGGTATCATTTATCATTCACACACAGTGCCAGATAGATTACATGCAAATGTAATACTTAACCATAAGTAGGAGCAATACTGATGCTTGCTAAAATGGTACAACACAGAACAGCACTTTACAATCAGCCAGGATTTTATGCTACATCAGTGAATCTTTCTATGCTTTTACAAACTCTCTGCCACCTCCCTCCACATTATTTATTGTAGTTGATGAAACAGTATTGCAACATTCCAGAATCTTTCTTCATGTCCCTACTTGGTGTAAACAGTAGAATATTTCCCAAGCTGACATTTCATAAAGGAAGAGTGTTGTACAATTATCAATAAAAAACAATTGTAAAATATTCTCTGTGTCTCTTATCTTTTTTTAGATAGATGCATGTATCTCTTATCACAAGTCGAACATTGGCCAGTGAAGAACTGTCCCATATTGAGAGAAAAACCCAGTGACAGCCATGTGTGTTACTACCTTTTACAGTCCCTCGCCAGATTAAACAAGACATTTTTATAAAATATTCACATGGTGACACAGATAACTGCCACCAACCAGATATAGCATATTAAGGCAAAGAGGAACCTGATGTTTTTTTGTCGGTATGCCAACCACATTTGAAACGGTCTGATAATACTACATGTTCATTTTGGCGGAGGGGCTGTGGAGAAACAGTGCCCTCTATTCATTGGAAATCCTCCTGACAGAGCTACAAGTGACCTGAAAATAGATTTTCTGATTAAGCTTTAATGAGCTCAGAAGCTCTGGATCACTTTGAAAGTGACTCCTGGAGGGAGGAGAAGAAACGGCTCTCAGCACAAACCGTGCGAAGGCTTAGAGGTATCACACACGTGACATTGCTCTTGCTGAAAACGAACACAACGGCAGATTAATATTGTAAAGTAACATCGCTCCACCGAGGCACACTAGGCAGTGTGCTGTGGGTCACGCTCATGTTAGACAAAGATCTTCTAGCTTAAGAACAAAGGAAAATTGTGACTATAAACTGAGCTGTTGGTTTAAAGCTGAAGTCTTAAAGCTTTTCACTGTTAAAAATCATTCTCATTTCTGCTTCAGATTTGACAAAAAAAGATAACTGTGACTGTGATTATTGCAATTGCGAAATATCTCCCAAATGCAACCCAATAATCGGATTGATAGCTTAATCGGATTGAAAAGCCTTCATGTAAACATCGATCTGATTGAGAGGGTTGCATAGATCTGAAATAATCTGTTAAATTAGAAAATATTAGTAATATTAGCACTAAATGTGCAGTGCTGTGGTGCTTATGTTTATTTACGTCTTACGTTGTACATTACAAACATGGTAGCAGGTGGAAAGAACAAGTAAGAGACTGAATATTTTTTCAATTTAATCAAGGCAAAAATGCCAATTACGCTTACAATGGCTTTCTCTGTTTCTTAACGCGGTGACCGATGCACTGTGCATGTGCTGAAGTTGTAAATGTAAACGAATATTTAAACTGGATTGCAAAGTTTAGGGTACATATAAACAGTACTTTAGGAATCTGCAATCAAATTAGATTAATCCAAATCGATTAAAATCAGTGCATATAAACATATCCATATAATCTAGGCTATTTTTACTTGGACCAGAAAGCAACAACATAGCAACCACATATATAGACTAGCATATCATATATCATATATTTAGAGTCCTAGGGCCTTATTTATAAAATGTTGTGCAGAAACCGTCCTAAATTTGATCTTACGATCATTTCTCATGATTCATAGAATGAACGTACACACAGAAAATGAGCGTACGCCTCTCTTTCAGATGTGAAATCTATAAATCGCAAATGATCTTGAGCGCAGCTGAATGGTTTCAGTTCGTCGCGTTGTAAACAACACCTAATTAATGTCATTTACATATAAAGATCAACAGTCATCATCCAAATCCTTTAATTTAGAATGGCGAGCTGCAAGAATAGCTTAGATTTCCTAGAAAACCTGCAGTAATCTGACAGGAAAAGTGTGTACGTCTGCTCAGACCCTGATGTGGCGCTAAGCACTTTTCCACATCAAAGACCATTTTTCTAAATATGAGCGTTGGCGTGGATTTAAGCGAATGCACGCTCTAAGATCAAATCTGTGTGTAATCACGCTTTATAAATGAGGCCCCTAAAAACTAAAAAGGAGTTAGCATTTGTGAACTTCCACTGCCATCGTCCTGAGGTCTTTTTTTTCCCTGGTTAAATACTTGAAATAAGGTCTGTGGTTAAAAGCCCAAGATATTTTCACATTTTATTCAATGACATAAAATACATCAGTATTACCCCAACCCCACTCGTGAATTTTTGTATGTGTTCTGAGTCTTGCTAACAAGTGGTTAAATGGGACTACAAAGGTTGTCGGGGACATTAAACGTCATCATGATGAACAGGTAAACGCATCTACTCACTATTCCACCTTTACAGCCTAGTAACTCAAGCTTTCCAACTTCCAATTTTCCAACCTATTATGCCCTTTTTTCAAGATCTAATTTAAGTCCCAGGTGTCCCCAGAATGTGTCTGTGAAGTTTCAGCTCAAAATACCTCACAGATCATTATACCATGTTGTAAATAGCCATTTTTGAGTGCTAGCAAAAACATGCTGTTTTCGTGCATGTGTCTTTCAAATTCAAATGAGCTGCTGCTCCCCGCTCCCTTTCCAGCAAAGCACTTCCTTTAACAGCTCCTGCCTGCATCGGATACTGTGCCAAATACTAACAAAACATCTGCTTGGTTTTATTATTTATATTGCGATCACGCGATCATAGCTTATTTCCATGCTATTTAAAGCTTTATCAGTTTAAACTTCTAATTTATTGTTTTCTGAGAACACATATCTGAAGCACACGCACAGAAAGCTGGCTGTCAGACGGCACATCTCTGGAGTACAAAACGAACTTCTCTTTGATGTTTTATGTTTTATCAAATACACACAAGGTTATGTCTGTGAACGTAAACAGCAGGGACAGAAATTGCATGTGTATATTAGATCTGTGCTGCATTCCCGTCAAAAATGGGACTATTGTGTCGGGAGTAAATGATTGTTATTTTCACTCTTAAATTCAACAACAAACTTAAATTCAACTTAAATTCAATTCAACAATGCTGGATTACACATACTTTATCAGCAGACGTGCACCATGTGCACCAATACAGCATGCCCATTAATTGAAATGTTGTTATGTCATGAAATGGAGTTTTTAGGCAAGAATGTAGTTATTTAGTAATATAAACCTCATATATAAACATAGCGCCTATTTTACAATTGTTGTTTTGATTGTTTTGACACTTTCTTGAGCTCACGTGTGCGTCAGCGGCCGTTCAGTGCTCATGTACCCGCAGAGAACAGCTTCATCACAACCAGTCCTTCTGGAATTTGCCGAACTTCTGGAATTTTAACTCTTATGTATATAGAGTGGTTAAACATGAGATTAATTTGGGGTATATCAAATGGCAAATCTTTGGTCTTATTAATCAATTACTTGTTCCAGAGCAAAACGATTTGGGTTAAGGGGAAAATTAAGTTTCATAACCTTATATTTAGGCTATATTTAACTTAAATACTGTACTGGAGTGCTACTTTTGTACGTTTGACAGAATTTGTTTGATTGTGTTTTTTATTTGTTTGCTTGTGTTTATTGTTTGCTTGTGTTTATGTCTTTTATAATGGCTATTGTTGTTAATTTAAATATTGTTGTTCAATAAATTATTTTATATAAATAATATGCCATATTTGGTATTGAGAAAGGGTCCGTCAATAGTATCAATGAAATTTTACATTATCACACCATTAGATGGCGACAAAGACTCTCTTTATGAGTGAGTCAGGACAAGGACATTTATTTAGTGCTGTGGGAAATCCCCTTAACTTTTAAAAGGACAAAGATTGCTTTCCTCAGCAGACATTCAAACTGATTTTTTATAATGGAAATAATATTATGGACATCGACCTGAAAATAAATGCTATATATTAGATGCAGGTAATACACTCTTATAGTTGATCTCTTTCTCATAATACCACAGTAATCCACAAAATACAATAAGCTTCAATTAAGCGACTCAGCGTTCCTTCGTTACTAGTTCTCAAGTGACGTTTTAGGAATTGGTAACGGAGGCTTGGGCTCAACTGTTAAACTGTCAACTTGAGATTTGAATCCGTGGTGGAAGGAAGTAGTTTCTCACAAAAGAGGGTTTTTTTAAAGACACTCTGTTGTTGTTCTTATTTATTTACACACTACTGAACTATTGTAACTCATAGCGGTGCGATATGGCTGTATATCAGCACGCTGTGATTACCTACAGCCGAATCACAGCTGTGCTGATATCCAGCCATATCGCTCTGCTACTCGTGTGATATTGCTAATTTATTTAGCATGATTAAATGGTTAGCTGCATTGAGCATTGCATTCAGCATTGTTTCTCCCTTCTGTCCCTGGCCGGAACAGACTTGACACATTTTTGGGTCATGACCCATAATTTAAGAACTACTGGTGTAAAGCCCATCTGTTATTATCTGCCTCTGTGTGTGGTTGTCACTACCGTTAACCGGACAGTGGAAACTAGTATTGTGAGATGACAGTGGAGAATGAATGAGTTTGTGTGTGTGTGTTTGTGTGGTCTTAGCAACATGTGCTGCTAGCAAGAGGAGCAAGAGGAGTGCAATTGATAGAGGGCTCAGGGTGATGAGAACGAGAGGATGTGACAGTCATGGTCCTGGAAGCAGCTGTCAGACCTGTGGCACATCCTACAGGCAGGGGTCTGCATGTATTTGTCTCTGTGTCTGCCTGCCTGTGTATACATCAAAGTGTACATACAAGAGTGACTGAATGCACTGAATCACACAGAGGCTCAGTGTTGGAAATACACATTGTGTATAATACTCTTATAAAATAACTAATTATATTACATCATTCATTTTTATGGAAAGCAAAACGCTATTTTTGTGTTACTTTTTCTCAACAACAAACTAAATTCAAAAAGAACTGACTCAATTTAATTACTCATCACTCAATCACTTGAATTATTCTAGCAATTGGCAAACCGGCAATACAAGAAAAAGAAAAGAAAAAGAAAGCAATCATATAGTAGAGCTGCACGATTATCATTAAAAGATCGTGATCTCGATTCGAACACCCACACGATTTTATTCCTAAATGACAACAATTCAGTTCTGCTTATTAAGCCTTTGACAAGTACGATCACAGCGGACATTCGGATCTGTGTTGGCACTGCCATTGATCCAGAGAGAGCAGCTGTCATGTATGAAACAGCTTTTCAACCACACAGTATTGTTATTTCTGTGTTACAAATATTCATATTATCACAGAATATCTGGGATAAAAGTTTATAGTTTGGATATAAACACTGCAAATCAGGTAACTTAGCGCTTCAAATAACGATTATATCAATTACATTGTTACACCAGTAGGTGGCGACAAGTGATAAATAGAAATTTATTTGTCATTGAATCATTCATTCAAGAGACTCGTTCAAAAAAATGCTGATTCGTCCAGTAATGAAACAAGTGAAGTATTTATGAGTGAGTCACTGAATCATTCGCTCAACCAAGTATTTATTTATTTATTTATTTTTTAATAATTCAGAAATTAAATGCAGCAATTAACATTTGTCAGAGTTTTTGCCTCAAGTAAATTACATGTTATTTTGTTTTGTTGTCTGTTTCGAATTGTGGGAGAATTGCGATTTCTGTTCAAAACAAATTTTAAAAAATATTGTGCGGGGAGGTTGGATCACCCTAGGAACACATCACAAAATGCAAAAAACAAAACAAAACAAAACAAAAAAAAACACTCAGAACCCCATAGCAACTCTCTAGCTACCACATAGCAATATATATACTGTATATAAATAGCAATACATTAAATATCTTTCAGAACCCCTTAGCAGCCACATAGCATTGATTAAATTCCTGTCTATGGAGGAGTCGGAGAGCTCTCGGATTTCATCAAAAATATCTTAATTTGTATTCCTGAAGGTGAATGAAGGTCTTACAGGTTTGGAATGACATAATTAATGATAGAATTTTCATTTTTGGGTGAACTAACACTTAAAGTGTCTAAAGACAGTTACATTCACTTCACACTTAGTCTCTTAAAAGTATATTATTTCAGTAATAAGTACTCTTTTTTTTATAGTGTATTTCATTTTCATAAGGGATGTTACACATGAAAAAGTGCAGAATATAAAATAGTTCTTAATTTTACATCCACAATTTTTTTTTTTTCAATAAAAGTAAAAAAAAATCCATATTTCACTGTGGTCTCAGATTTTATATCACTGTATATCAGAAACTACTGGATCTTTGACTGTCTATTTAAAGAGAAGGTCGCGATCTGTTTGACAAAAAGACTCTGTATCTTTGTGTGTAAGAGTGTCTGTGCTCTTTAATCTATTCTACAGACCCTTCAGGCATATTATAATCCACTCCTGAGAATATGAAACCCTCTCAAATTCATCCTGGAAAAAAACATGCCCAAAATAAAAAAAATAAAATAAATAAAAAATAAACACCGCTATTGTGTTCCTAGGGAGACATAATATTTATACGGTTACACGGGATGCGGAGTGCCGAGAGGTGGAATTTCAATCGGAGAGAAGCAAGAAATTGGAGCCCTGAAACCAGTGTTTCATAGACCCAACTCCCTGCTACCTGTGCATGAGAACTAATTACATTCAGCCTCTGAGTGGAGAGAGGGGAAAAAATGAAAAGAGAGGCAGAGAGCACTTATCACAGAACGATAAACACGATAAAAGGTATTGGACTAGCAGCTGATTTAATGATCTCCACTAATCGCTTCCTCAGTTAGTGAGCCTACACATAATGATTCAAGCAGAGTGACATTCAGATGCTGGATGATTAAGGCAAAAATCATAACTGTTGATTATTTCCCTTGATATTGTGATTATTCATTTTGAGTAGAGATTGGTCACTAGTTGTTTAGTTTTAGATGTTTTTTTTTTATTTTTTTTTTATTTAACTTTTCTATATTTTACTTTCTTCAATGTTTGATATTTTAGAGCAGGCATACTCAAATACCGGCTTGATTCCAACCGGACCGCGAGACATAATGACAACAGTCCACACCATTTTGTTGAGTTTTATGAATTTGCTTGGTCAGTTTTGTCCCAATTACATTTAGTTCAAAATGCGTCAGCTAGACTTCTGATGGGTGCTCATAAATGGAATCATATCACTTCCGTTTTTTACGTTCTTGATACTGGTTGCCAGTTCATTATAGAGTGGATTTTATCTCATTTATTTTATTTTATCTCATTTATAAATCACTAAATAGTATGGCTCCATCTTACTGACTGAGCACCATCCAATCAGATCACTCTGGTCATCCAACCAGAGACTCTTGTTCATCCCTAAGTCGAGGCTGAAGTGTAGGGGTGACCGCTCTTTCTCTGTAGCTGCCCCAGACTTTGGAATGACTTGCCCAGTTAGACTAGCTTCATCTTTATCTGTTTTTAAGTCTAAGTTAAAAACCTTTTTGGGTAACACTTTATTTTAGGGTCTTTTAACTAGTTGCTTATTAGCATGCATATTACTAGAATATTAGCTATTTATTAGTACTTATTAAACACATATTAATGCCTTATTCTGCATGACCTTATTCTACATTCTTAATCCTACCCAATACCTAAACTTAACAAGTACCTAACTAACTATTAATAAGCTGTAAATTAGGAGTTTATTGAGGGAAAAGTCGTAGTTAATAGTTTATATGTGTTCCCTATACTAAAGTGTTACCCCTTTTTGTTTTTTATAAGGCATATAATCAGTTAAAGCACTCTTGTATCATATTTTACTATTATTTTATTGGTTCATTGTTTTAATTGGTTTACTATTGTGCTTTTTGTGTTTTTTAGTTATTTTATAAAGCACATTGGTCAACTTGGGTTGTATTTAATGGTGCTATGTAAATAAATTGCCATTGCCATTGCCATTATACCGTTTCTACAGTTTAAAGTGTGGCAGCGTGTCAAAACAACAGAGTGGTTCACACCACAATTGCTCAGGGCCGTTCATGGTAATGATCTTTCGGCACTATATCCTCTAATATATTATCTAGAGCCAAACATGCTTCATTCAAGCTCTTTCCACTCAGTGCACATTGCTTCCCTCTCCTAGTAAAGATGCTAAAGCACCACAAAGACCATCTTAAAAAAAAACATAATAATAATTTATGAAAATAATCTGCTCACCAAAACAATTTATAATGTATTTATTTGTAAATTAATGTCAAATGAATAACAAAACATTTAGTGTTTGTAGTTCACATGCTTAAAGGGTTAGTTCGCCCCAAAAATGATTCTCATTCCCATGTCGTTCCACACCCGTGAGACTTTCGTTTATCTTCGGAAGACAAATTAAGATCTTTTTGATGACAGAATGCTGTCAGATGTCCTTCCATTGACTGTCTTTGTAACAACCACTTTGACGCTTCAAAAACTGTATAAAGAGATCGGAAAACTAATCCATATGAATCGAGTGGTATAATCCAAATTTTCTGAAAAGAACTGATCACTTGTTATGATGAACAGATTTCATTTAGGCTTTTACTCGCATGTAAACACTGATCAGCGAACATAAGCAGAAGCTCAACCTAACCTGAATAACGCACAAGAACAAACCTCTTCCGGAAGCTCAAACATGCTGCGAACATTCTGGTTTGCCTGCAACTGGCAGATCTCGCCTGTTGGTGGAAGCCTAGTATAGTTCAACTCGAACACACCTATAGTCTCATGACATACATGCAAAGATTTATAAAACCACAGTCAGATATCATAAATTGCGTAACATTTCTTTTCTGCTCACATTCCTTATTAGTGTCATTGATGCCACAGCAAATGAATTTAGATAGTAAGAATTAGGTAAGTCCACAAATAAATAGGAAAATGGTTGTCATGAAAGTCAGAAAAATCAGATCACTGGGTGTTCAGCCTGCATTCTCACAGATTAATGTCTCCGACAATCAACCGGACCAGAAGGAAGCAGTTTATAATCAGCGTCTAATAGGAATTCTTCGGCTTCACGGTTTGCACTTTATGTTTTTGATTAATATCTTAACAGATTTCTGTTTTACATTTTTAAATGTGCAATGACGAATGGAATTATGTCAAGATTTTCAGTGAATAACAGCTTAAATTTCTGGTCTGTTGATTCAGAAGATTTAGAATATAGTTGTATGGAGTCTTTTGATGAACTTTTATGGTGTTTTTATGTCATGGTGTTTTTTTTATATACTTTTAGGAGCTCAGTCTCTGCAATCTACCCATTTTAAGAGAGAAATATATGTTTGATAACTAGCTTCCTGAAAAAAATAAAATGTCCACAGGGAATGTAGATGAAGATAGAGGGAGGAGAACACAGATCATTTACTCAGTCTTTGTTGTTATTAAGGTCTGTATGCTGTTTGAGTTGCCATGGTGGAAATTACTTGTGGAGCTCACTGTTCTTGCCATCATTTTATGGCTCTGACAGATTCTCTTGAACCAAACATGGAAACCAAATATGTCCTCCAAACTATGTTGAAACATCATCAATCATTACTATCCTACGTATAACCTGTAAAAAACAAATATCACAAATGATATTTCTTTAATATCACAATGAAATTACAGTAAATGGAGAGCAAGTAGAGAGTCTCTTGTTTCTCGGATGTTTCTCTTGAGAAAAAAGGTCTCTGTAATGTGTCTCCTTTAGAGTTTCAGGAGAGATGTGCTCACATTTGCCAAGATACCAAAGTCTGCAGTCAAAAGTCAACGAGTTCAATAAGAACTCAAACATTTCAACTTCCAACACCAAATCACCTGGGATTTTATGTCCACTATTGATTTATAACTCTATATCAGGGTTTCCCAAATGGGGGTTTGTGAGTTGATGAAAAGCTAATAATTAATTAAATCAAATGTAACATTAGATAAATAAATGGGGCTGCAAAATAAATCAGCATCAAACTGAAATCGTGATTATCAAATTAAAGGCTGTGATTTAATTCAAGAAGTACAGAGCTCTACAGTGCGACCATTTCAGTCCCATTTGTGATTGAAAATTACTGCGTGTGACTATGAAAAAAATATTTAAGACCACCAGTGCGACTGACCCGATCAGAGCCGGATCGACATGTGCTAGAGGGTGCAAAACAGGCCAAACAGATTTTGCAAACACGCTAGTGCGTATTTGTGTTTCCAGTCTGGAGAATGTGGAGAGAGAAAGTGTTGTTGCAGCGCTGTGCAATGTAGCCAATCACTGATGATTTCTTGAACCCAATGGCTAATCAGAGGTGTTTAAGTTACACCATTCAAAATGCTGGGGTTTGTACAGTGCTAAGCTTGTGAATCCTCTCATTATAACAAACAAAGTAAAGACATAATGTAAATAAGAGATTCATTGTGCAGTATAGACAACTTCATTAATTATAACGCAAGTTTGTGAGATTGCGATGAACTTGAGTGACAGCTTTTTTTTAATGATTATAAAGCGAGTTGCAAATGTAACATTGCTTTCATACAACAATATAATAAACATGAAGTTAATATTAAGTGACTACTTAACATCTTTAATAACAATTCCACTCTCACGCAAGACCAGACAGAGGTGTCGCCGATTCTTCCTATTGAAAAGTCAAGCAATGTGATGTCGTCGATCAATTGTGCAATGTGCACACAACAGCGACTGAATGCTACTCCAGATAGTCGTGCAGTGTGAAAAGAACAGTGATCTGACGACTTTGTGCAGTCTGGACTCGGCATATGAGTGCTGTTTTCCTGAATACCATCACAATTAAAAAATGTGACACTGATATTATACAACAGTTAAATAAACAAGTAGTTGAAATTAAGTCACATTTTAGATGCAATTTTGACTGTTTTTGTTCTTTTAGCAGTGAAAATAGTTCCAAACAAAGATCACAGCAGAACCACAGCGCACCTCACAGCAACACTCAACCGTGTTTTTGTTTCGTTACTGAATAATTCAGCATTTTGAATGAATCGGTTGAGTCAAAGATTCAATGACCCATTCATAAATGGCTGCCTCATTCTTGAATGAATCAGTCATTTGAACAAATCGTTTGATTTTTTTTTAAAAAACATTATTTAATGCATTTGTAATTTTTAGGGCTGTACAGAAATATCGATACAGCTAACTATCGCAACAGTTGTCACGATCGATATTCCAATCTATACATTTTTTTAAAATCATGTTTCAAACGAATTTAAAATTACGTTAAAATCATTTCGGTCATTCTAAAAGGGGCCACACCTCTATTCCACTCATTACAATACTATAAGTCCCGAGTGGAGGCGGGACTAATTTGCATATTCATTGATCCACATATATTAAATGAGGCAAGGGTGTAGTTACAATAGCATGATTGTAACTACACACTTGCCTAATTTAATATATGTGAATCAATGAATATGCAAATTAGTCCCGCCTCCACTCGTTCACACCAGCTAAGAGATCCACTCAACTTACTGAGGTAAACGCTGCACAAAGGTATCGCTCTTTACAACATCGGACACATAACAGTAATTAATATGATTAGTCTTGAATTAATATGATTGATCAAACAGCTAATAATGTGTTGCTAATGTTACACAAACCATGTTCCTGTTCGCAATGTCAGAGTCAGACAGCTGCTTGCTAACAATCAGTATCCTTACAAACACTTTGAACAACTCAGAACATCAGTGGAGAAAGGCATAAAGTTCATTATAACATCGTAGCACCGTAACATCGTAGGGAATCACACACATTTTCTGCCAATCTCATGTTAATCTTGAGTACCTATAGAGTAGTAGTGCATCCTTCATATCTCCAAAAAGTACTGTACCGAATCTTTCCGAAAAAAGCTGAGATCCTCAAGGCATGCCGCCTGCCGTCAGTGCCGTGGGCAGAGCTAAAGAGTCACGAGCGAGCGCAGCTTTTGCGTAGAGATCGTCTGCAAGCTGTGACATCATTATAAATAAAAAGGGAACAAAAACGTTCGTGTTGTTTACGACTGCCAACAAAACAGACATCTGATGCAACTTTACTCACCACCTGAGATCTGTAAATCCACTGTTCCCTTAATGCTGGGTTCTTTGGCAAGCTGAAAAAGGTCATCTTTCCCACACAACCAAAAACACACTCCTTTGGTGACAGGAGCTGCGTCTCATTTCGGAGGCCGCATACGTCATCAAGGATGTCATATTTAAGAAAAGTAACCGTAATAAAATTGACTGATATTCACTGTGAGGTGTAAAATACTGTAATTTCTTTCTTACTTTGCAATCTAATGGTTATTTTTCTTAAATGAGACTGCCTCGATGATGCCTTCAAAGGGTGCAGCTCCTGAATTAAGACGCAGCCATTGTTGAAAAATCTCTCGGCTTCCGTATGTCGAACGAAACGCGTTGATGGGCACACACACATCACCCAGAGCAAGAGCATGTGCACGCTTATCAGGGAAAAGTGCCTATACAAGGAATTCCACCCTTTATTACTTGATAAAGGCCATACTCGAATAACATTTGGCGAAACATGCCCACAACCAGAAGTAGTATATTTGGCACAGAAATACTCTGTCATACGTCCAGCTCGTGTTTTTTTTTTTGTTTTTTTTTTTGTTTTTTTTATTTATATAGCGCTTTTTACAATGTAGATTGTGTCAAAGCAGCTTTACATTGATAACTGGTACATTATTTTGGCTGCACAGCAGCTCTTAAGGAATAGTGTCAATGCTGGCAGATCAAAGCACTGTGGAATATCAAATGTCAATTGTCAAGTGTCCCCAACTAAGCAAGCCAAAGGCGACAGCGGCAAGGAACCCAAACTCCAACAGGTGACATCAGGTGGCAAACAGGTGTTAAAATGGAGAAAAAACCTTGGGAGAAACCAGGCTTAGTCGGGGGGCCAGTTCTCCTCTGGCAAAAAGTGCTTTGTTACGACTCAGGTTGCTATCATAAGTCAGATAGGATCGCAACATTCAAAGTATTTAATTCAGTTCCATCCAGTTGAGGATCGTATTCATCACACCGGTATGGACGGTTGTTGAGGAGATGCGCCACTGGTTGTCATGTTGATGAGGCCTTCAAAGTTTTGAAACTTTGGCCACGTTTAGCATGAGAATGCAACTCTTTAGCAGTGTAAATTACACCACATAGACATATAAACAACATAAAAAACTTGATTTTCACCATAGCCCCCCTTTTTTATGTTTTAAGAATTCAAAAAAAAAAGAAGCATACATTTAATATGATTAGGAAAAAAATGGCCTATTATAAAAGTAAAAAAAATATATATAACACTGATGAGAATATTGCTTCAGAATAAGTTATACTTACAACACAAAAATCCATTTTTTTCCCCAGACAAGCACATGACAAATCCTGAAAAGGGAACACAACAGCCTTTTTTCTCCGTTTTCACTAGTCAGGTAGCACCGATTAAAATAAATAAATAACACACCTTTCTACTGCATAGACAACCAAGTATTATTGAAAGTCTATTTCACCAGTGGTGAAGTAGCCCTTTAAGTCATTATTCAATGATAATCTTTCCTCCATTGAGCTGCGACTACATCGCTGAGTCTGGGACCGCATTTCTGCACTGAATTAATTGATTGATCATTAAAAAAAAGAACCACCTTACAAATGGGACATTGATACTTCTTACTTCTCATAAAAGACGGGTTTCAAGTTATTTGAATTTTATTGTTCCTCACAAAAATCGCAGCTTTAGAAGACTTGGGATACAGCGCACAACTCAAATCTTTTATGATACTTTTTATGGTGTTTTTATGTCATACAAGGCTTCTCAAGTTCCTTTTTATTGTAATTGTATGGGGAAAAAAGCATGGAAACACCCTTCAAATGTTTTCATTTTGAGTTCCATGGAAAAAAAAAGAACATCATGTGTCTTAAGGGTAAGTGAAATATAACCAAATTTTTAATTTTGAGTGAAAGACTCTTTTAACAGACTGTCTGATAGCTGCTACTCGACTTTGTGTCTGTCTATATATGTGTATATGTGATTACACATCTATGATAAACCGATGTGATGTATGTACTTGTGCATACTAAATAAGAGAGCTGCCTGCAGCGGCACACGAACAGAGCAGAACATTCTCTCTCAGAGATCTAGGCAGTTCCCTGGAGAGAAAAAAGGGAGGAAAAGAATAGAAAGATCAGCAGCATATGAAAAAGGGAGAGAAAGAGAGAGAGGAGAGGCATGCAGCTCCATCACGAAAGCCTCGGAGGGAAAACAGGACAGAACGAGAGACAGAAAGAGAGGGACGATCATACTCCTATTTGAAGAAGTCAAGCATCCATTATGTTTACTATGGGCCGTGTGTTATTAAACAGTAACTCACAGCATCTCATTTCCCCAGTCTGTCTACGAATGTGCTAAATCGCACGCGGCGGCCCACTTCAACAGACCCTCTGCGGCAAGAACCCTGAGATTCAGAGCTTAACTGACCGCATTTACAAACCGACAAAGCAATATGTTTGTCCTCAACACCTTTTTTTCCTGTACCAGACAGCCTTACAGTGTGGAAAACAAAGAAGAAGAAGAGATGAAATTGTGAAATAATGCTCGGAGGTCTCATTTCAGTGCAGGTCTGCTCTGGGAACAGGGCTATTTTCTGCAATGATTTCAGAAAAAGTTGAACATTTTTGCTTTGTTTATTCAATGTTTGCATTTTGTGCCAGTTTTTCGGTAACTTGTGAAGAAGTATTTTTAAAAAGTGCACTTATTAAATTTATATCACATGCAATTAGTTGAAATTTAGAATGCGTTTTTGACCCACTTATGTAGGAATTATTTCTATTGTATTTGAAATATGGTTAAAGTTTCCTGCTGACTGTATTAGAATTTATGGTAAACTAAAATATACTTAATTTCTTTTGAAACTTGTACTGTATGTATTGTATTAAATATATTTGTAATTAAATATATTAAATTTAAATGTAATACTAAATAACAATGAAAATAAATTAGAATAATTTATTTTAATTATTTAATACATTAAAAATAAAGTACTTTACATTACATGTTCTTTATATGTTAGTCAGCACATCAAAATAACTACTTCTTTAAAGCACAATAAAACTGTTTAAACTGTTTAAGTAAACCTTTTAATTTAGCATAATTATAAAGTGCAGTCACTTTAAGTACACTTAAGTGGCCTTTTATCTGCAAGTGAAGTATAATATATACTTTTAACATTTGAAGTGCACATATAATACAATTAAGCACACTTATTTTTCACAGGAGAATGCAGACATTTTATCCTTAGGTACTGCTTGTAGTATCTGACTTTTTAAAAGGCAACATTCAGTAAGAAATTTTGTTGATTTTGCTTGGTTTGTATTTTTGTTGGGTTGCACTAGGTAGCTCAACCAACAGTGAAATCACACACAACTGTATGTTCCACATAACTGTATATTAAACATCAAATTTGTTTTGAATGGCTGAATTGTATTTCACAATTATGAAAAATCATGGTCACCTCTTATATCTTGTGTCTGTGACTTGACATTTCACAATTGTGACTTAAACTTGGTCTTGATTGAAAACATGAAAACAAAATTTCATAATTACAAGAATAAATACTAAAAAGTTTAATACTGAAATTGGGCTTGGGGCAAATAATATTCTCATTTATTCTTCCATTCTTGTTCTCTCTTGAGTTCATTTTGTTTTTTTACTTGTTGGAAACTTATCTTGCATTATGAAACTAGTTTATCAACAGAGCACACCAGGTTTAGATTTGAGCAAGCAGTAAAAGTACATTTGTAATGTAAAATTGTGTACAAAAGGCAGTGGGACACAAACTAAGGGTGACCTCAGATGCTCTCTGAGAACCACCAAGAGGAGGACACAAACATTAACATGTCAAGACCCCACAGCAAGACAATGTCATGGCACCAGCCTTCCAAAAAACCACACAGACACACACACACACTGTAGTCACTAAGGAGTCCATCAAACTCAGCATGACAGGCCGTCACATTGAATGACCATATCTGTACTGCATTTTATTTTATTTATTTATTTATTTTTTAGCATTCCCCCGGATATGACACTGTTGTCACCCTCAATCTTTACGTCACCTTTGACTCTAAGGACAGTCAATGAAAAATCCCCCCAGCACTGAAAAACACATCCAAGCATCAGGTCACTAATGTTACTTGATGTAACATGTTCACAACAACAAATACTTGACCATTTCTGCTAAAACATACATACAACATACACAATAAAAAAAAAACATCAATATAAATTAGGGATGCACCGATAGGATTTTTTGGGGCCGATACCGATTTTAACAAACACTTATTGGCCGATACCGATATTTGTCACTTGCTCTCTTATTTGAAATGCTGGCATCAAAATAGATAGTATTTTGATCATGTTTTAAATCAGCAAAGTTCAATTCAATTATACTAGCAGTTTTATTGATGCATCATCAAATAATTTCTAATGAACATGGATTGGATCCATTTAACATTCAGCAGGCCTATCTAAATACAACAGAACAAAGATATATATGAAATAAACAGTGCTTTTTAGATAGGTTTAACAGTTTTCAGGTACAGAAATAAAGTAAACAAATGTAAAATAACACTTTCTCACTGTATAAATTAAATACATATTAATCCTTCTTTATTGTAAAAGACTTTATTGTGATTAATCTTCTCATTTGTTTTTGTATACATTTTAATATTTTTTGTAAGTTTAAATATGTATGAGATCTGGACTTTCTCCTTTACTAAGGCAGAACTCTTATTTTGATGGGTGTTTTACTCTACGGACTGACAAGGAGAGCACGCAGTTCTTCTGAGAAGAACTTTACTTGGGCGGGCTGCCTAGGTATATTAACGGGCGCCCAAGTATATTTGACATTTTTGCTTTTATTATTTTTATCCTCTTATACTTTTTTATCCACCCGAGATAATGAAACCGTCCGTGATCGATTAACTGGTGGAAAATCCTGCTCGTTTTGTGTGCATGAGAACTG
Organism: Elopichthys bambusa; assembly: GCA_037101425.1. Taxonomy (NCBI): domain Eukaryota; kingdom Metazoa; phylum Chordata; class Actinopteri; order Cypriniformes; family Xenocyprididae; genus Elopichthys; species Elopichthys bambusa. The sequence continues at coordinate 4,584,436 of CM074444.1, forward strand.
TTTATTCCCGCTGACATTCTCACGTGCACTGTAGAGACGCGGTAGATATTTCACAAAGGCGGCGCGTTTTACAGGCTCCCGCAACAGCGCTTCAGACTGCTTCAAAGTAGTGGTTCAATGGATCACAAAACTCATGGTTCGGATCATATCATGGTTATTAAGTCACGGATCGGATCATTTTTCGGATCAGCACAAAAAAAAAAAAAAAAAAAAATTGGGGGGTGGGGGGGGGGGTAACTTTGCATTTTTACTTAGCCCATTTTCACTATTCTGATACCACAGCAGAAACTACTAGCCTAACTAATACATTATAAAGGCAAGTGAACAGACTGTAAAAAGAACAAATACTGTACACCAATTACAAGCATAGATAAATACAACAAAGTTACAAATAAAGTATAAGGTCTAACGGTAGTATTCATTTTCGTGTACAAAAATGTAATAAATAATTGTAAAATGTTACATGACAGACAACAGCAGGTATTTACAGGTTGCTGTCACTTTAAAAGTAAGAACCCATGCATGCACACATCCGATAGATACACATCCGTATTCTCACCTCGTTTAGTTAAGACATAACCGAATGTGTTTACGAGAATAGTATTTTGACTGACATAATGTGTGTATGTATCCATCCAAGTGCGTTGAGGATGCGAAAGAGAAATCAATTTGGAGTTTGCGAGCTATCTGAAACGCGCCTCTCTCTCTGTGCGTGCGAGCCTTGTATGTATGTGCATCTGTGCGCACAGATAACAGTGTGGCGTGCGATACCTAATTAAATCTAGCGCTGGAATGGTTTTATATCTATTTAATGTGTAAACTAGCAAGACAAAACACATGCACATGATAACCTTTCACTCTATTGCGGATAATGGGACTTGGTCTGTACGGATCACAGATCAACAACGATCCGTTTAACCACTACTTCAAAGTGATTCCCAATCAATGAACAGCACATATTTATGCCAAGTGATTACTAATGAACTCAAGTTGATGAATTATGTGACAATGTCTACATTATGGCCTTTATATAAAGTTTTAGAGACGTTTGAAGGAACGCATATTTTATCTCTCTCATCTGAATTATCAGCCCACAATAGTATAGACATTTCAAAATAAGAGTCCCCATGTATTTCGAGCTTGCTTATAATTAAAAGTCATCTAAAAAATTATTATAATCTAAAAAATTAGGGCTGGACTCCTAAAAATGGGAAGCTCACCGACAGAAGGCTGCTTTAACCTCAAATGCTCATGTGCGCTTTGTGAAGAGTGCTCGCATATGCGGCTGTGTGCGACTCTGTGTAAGTGGTTAAATGTACTTGGATCACAAAATGGTTTTATGACGCAAAATTAATGTAAACAGTCAGTTATGTCTTAAGGGATTAAAAAGACAGGACATAAACATCTTAAATTTCAAAAGAGATCTGTGCATTAGTGTGAATGCAGCTTATTAGTTCCCTTTCGAAAGGGAACTCAACTCTGCGTTTACCGCTTTGGGGAACGTCACACGTGACCCGATGTCTGAAAGCCAACAACTCCAATCTCCATTGGCCGGCGACAGCCTATGACGTAATATGGCGCGACCCGGAAGTATATAAGGAGTGCCTAGAGAATCAGTCAGTTTCTTTTCGTCTTTCGGATCTGTTCTGTCTGATCGCGACTGTGTCGACTCCGGTATGGGATTCTATAATATGCCTTACAAACGTTCAAGAGAGTGTGTTCATCCGTGTCTCAGGTTTTTGACACTTGATATACACATTTCTGGCGTTTTCTGTCAGGAGAGGAGCGCGCATAGACAGTGCTTTAGGGCGCTGTCTGTGTGTTTGTCTGTTGTTACTGTGAGCATCTCCCTATCGGGACGCTCCGTTTTCGTTCGGCACTCTTCTCGGGGGAAGAGGTGTCCGCATCTGTGCCTGGTGATTCTGGCCCCGTTTGTGCTGAGGCAAAACGGCGGCTGCAATCATAGGGCTCGCAGGTGAGCTCGTTGGGAAGTTTGAGAAAGTTGTATTCTCTCTCGGCTTCCCCCGGGGCTGACGAGGATGAGTTGTTGGATGACGATGACGTCCGTGTTTGACGTCATCGCGTCCGGTAGCGGGCGCGCCTCTGGCTGCTGTGTATGTGGAACTGTTGGTGTTTTTGGGATGCGCTTTTCGGCGGGCTACAGCTGACGTGAGAGCATGTTAAGAAAGGGGCCGCGTGCGGATGGCTTGACGAGCGGTTCCTTTCTGTCCATAAAGCTGCAGCTCCCATAAACTTTCCATTCCTTCCTGATCTCCGCGTTTGAGATCGGGAGGGCATGGAAAACCCCCTAGCCGTTCAGATTTGTATCTGAGCCCAGACAGACGGGAGGAGGAAGAAGCGAGAGTGAGATGGGTGATCGATTGTAAACACCGTTGCGTCTGTAATCGATCCCCCAGCTATATAAGGGCGATTTATATCTACCCTCTCCTCTTCCTCTTTCACCTCCTATATATATATATATATATATATATATATATATATATATATATATGTGTGTGTGTGTGTGTGTATATGTATAATATGTATTATATATGTATTTATATGCATGTATATATATATTTTATATCAAAGCATTTTACATGCTTGGGTGCTTCTTTAACAGTCAGGCTGACGGCTGGGCCTTTGATAACATTTTTCTAAGGCCGCCTTCTGGCTTGATAGTGATAAGTGCTTTTAGGCTTAAAAGAACTTTTGATTTCATCCTTCTTCATGCAAGAAAATAAGGAGGAGAAATCTTCGTTCTACGAGCCGCAGGAAGGTAAGCTGGGACTATATTTTTATGTTTATAAAAAGTGTAGACCTTGTTTTTCCTGTATAGCTTTCCTGAGCATGTAGTCAGTAAAGTTAGAAGGGGTTCTTTTGGGCAAAATAACTGAATCATTAGGTTGGCTAGTTTTCACATGCAGGCCGCATTATGGCTGCTATTTTGTAGCCTCCTATGTTAGAATAGCTTCTCAGCAAATACTGTTAGTTTGGTTTGAGTTAGCCCTCGTCACTTCAGTTATTTATGTGTAGGGTGGCCTTCACCGGCTGCCTGGCACTGTTTGGCTTTGCTTTTCTCCTCATATTTTAGAGGATTTAAAGTGAAGCCCAGGCCTGTGACTAGCCTCTATTTAAGAACGTGGTGTGTGTTTATACTCCCTGTTTAGGGTTAGTGTGTTTCACTGAGTGCATCACCTGTTGGATTGCACACTCAGGTTGAGTGTAGAGATTTGTATTTTATTTTATCTTTGTTTAACTTTGTGATTGTTACCATAAGCAGCCATTGCACTTATAGCTACAGAGGTTGTTGACTTTCTGTTATTTAGCCTCCTTCTAGCTACAGCTTGTATTATAGGCGCTGTTGGTAGGATATCATGAGTTTTGCTCACTTATGCTAGTACTGCCACAGGTTTATGCTCGTGTCTGTCTGAGGTGTTAGGCCTTGTAGGCCTTCCTTAGACCATGTTAGCATTTCTTGTTGTACTTTATACTTTAAGTACATTGCCTGTTGGAATGTGCATACGTAGCTCAGGTTGCGCTAAGCTAGTTACCCATAGGTTTCTTCTGGGTCTAGACCTGGTCCCCTTTGAGCTTGGTTCCCTTAAGACCACTAGCTGATGCTATGTGTGTTTAAAAAGTAGCAGGCCCCACCAGGCCTCCTTTTTCATATCACATGTTGGCACAGTGTGTATGTTGGTCTTATGTGATTAAACCACCATCAGCCACGCCCACCTCTGTAAGAGGTTAGGCATCTCGTAGAGTTTTGTGGCGGAGTGTGTACTCCTCTTGCTTCAAGTATAAAGATGTTTCTGAGTACATGGCCTGCTGGTTGGTTTTGTCATGATGTCCACTACCTGACGGCACGTGCCGAAGTTGAAGGCCCCGCTAGGGCCTCCTTTCAGTTACATGTTGGCACAGTTCTGTGTGGTTACCATCACTGCCATCGGCCCACCTCTGTTTGAGTAGGCCTTAGGTCAGGCCTCTCTTGGAGTACTGTGGCAGAGTTACACTCCTCTTGTTAAGAGTTAAGGTGTCTTTTAGCGAGTGTTTGGCCTACTGGAAGATTTGGTCATAAAGCTATCACTGGCTGATGCCATGTGTGTATGGAGTCGTAGGCCCCACCAGGGCCTCCTTTCAGCTTGCCTTTTGGCACAGTTTTGTGTTGGTTTGGAAGGGTCATGATTTCCACTGGCTGATGCCACATGTTTACAAGTCGTAGGCTTTATAGGCCTCCTGTGTATCATGCTGGAGTGCGGCTGTGTACTCCTCTCGATTTTGAGAATAAAGGGTGCTTTTACTGAGTACTGTTTCTGAGTGGCTTGCCTGAGTTTCTGTGTTAAACTGCTCTGTTGTTCGGTTTTTTATGCATTTACTTCCTTAAGTATGGTTTCTCCTTTAGCTCTAGTTGAGCTAAGTAGCTACCTTGTTTATAACTTGGTTCTATTTTTGCTCCTAGAACTTTAGTGGCTACTAGCTGGCACCGTATGTGATGGGTAGGCCCTCCTTTGAACATGCCGGCATGTTAAATGCTGCTGGTTGGCCAGGGTGACTCTGGGTGACTGATTAACCTCCTTTGCCGTTCGGTTATTTGTCTCGCCTGGAGCTTGATAACACTGCCACGAGCTGATGCCACGTGTCCAGCTGAGGTTACCTTCCTTAGCACATTATGGCGTATGCTGCACTCCTCTCGCTTAAAGAGTAAAAAGGTTCTTTTACCGAGTGCACTGCTCGTTGGATTGTGTTGGATGGACTGTTATGTGGGCACTCACAGTTACTAAGTCATGTGGTCGTTCTTGCTCCCAGCAAGCTAGATTTCAGGGGAATACCACTTTCAGGGGAATACCCTTGAAATACCACTTTGTGATTGTGTATTCTGGTGTTATGTAGTTATATAGTTTATACAGAACTCTAGTCATGCTGTAGGCCCCTTCCCAGCCTCCATGATTATGTGCCTACAGTATGGTCTATCTGTTAGGTGAGCTTCTGCGGAAGGCCTCTTTTAGGCTCAGCTTGGGCTGTTGGCCGTAGGGAATGCTGTCACTGACAGCCTTGCATGACCCGAGGGTGAGTTGCTTATGGCAGTTCTTTCGAAACTGCCGGCCATTTGTCTAGCCATCTTTGGCAAGCATTCTCCTCGAGCATGGCGGCGTGGGTATATCGTTCCCCAAAGCAGTAAACGCTTTTGAAAGGGAACGTCTCAGGTTACGTATGTAACCATGGTTCCCTGAGAACAGGGAACGAGACTCTGCGTTGCCATTCCATGCCTCGAGCTGCCTGCTGAACAGTCCCTCAAGACGATAAGATACTGACTGATTTTCTAGGCGCCATATTACGTCATAGGCTGTCGCCAGCCAATGGAGACTGGAGTTGTTGGATAGTTGGCTTTCAGACACCGGGTCACGTTCCCCAGAGCGGTAAACGCAGAGTCTCGTTCCTTGTTCTCAGGGAACCATGGTTACACTACGTAACCTGAGACGTTCTCCCACTGTCTGTGATGTCATCAGTAATAATCAAACAGTAAAGCTGAGAAAAAGAAAAATCACTCACAGCTCTTGAATGGAAAACCTTCAGATACTCTTAAATACTGAAAGCATTTTTTTTATTACTTGTAATATGTTTTTTGTTCCTCTTTTATTTACTAGCTTTGTTTTATATTATGTTTTATATTAGTTATTATTAGCTATATTAGTTTATATATTTAAAATTCTTAACATTAATTACATTTTTTTAATGTGTAATTATTTTAAAAGGTACTTATAATTACATATGTAATTATATATATATATATATATATATATATATAAAGATTTTAAGTTTTATTAATAAGATTGATTAATAAGAAAATAAGTAGATTAAGAATTGGACCATGACTCCCAGGATCGGAATTGAAACGTGAGGTGCCTAAAGATTTCCACCCCTACTATACAATGATTTTTTGCTTGTCTTTGTTGAATAATACAGAAGATAAAGAGCTTAAAAAAATGATCACTTATTAAATCACAATCGCAATATTGATAAAAAAAAAAAAAATCTCAATTAGATTATTTTCCAAAATCATTCAGCCCTACTAAAAATGCTGGCAAACAATCATTACTACAGCTTAGAAAACTGAGGTTCATCATAGAGTATTATCATTATTTCAGCTACTTTACCCAAACCAGGGAAGTGAAAAAGCAATATATGCTTGAATCTCCTAATGATAGATTCACATCTTTGGTAAAAGAGATGAACTAATGTGAAATATAGGCAATGTGCTGCTCCACTGACTTGAAAATGCTGCAAGGGAGAGGTGGGGGTGGGTATAGGCTGCTTGACTGAGCTGTGCCGAACAAAAGCCCTATGGTATCTCCTTTACAATGGCTACGACAAAAGACTACTGTTCTCCAGGTTCAGTGAGCATTTCCTGCCCTTGCGTACTAGTTGGGTGTTTAATTTCATTGTTTCTATCACACACAACAGCCACCATTTTCCAAGACCCAACATGGCCCTTCTGTCTCGCTTGCTTTGCTCTTTGAGCTCTTCTCGACTGATGCTCTTGCAGCGATCTGTCAGGCAGGCTCAAGATCCTTCCACTCGGGCTGAAAAGGTTTAATTTAGTGGCAGCTCAGACACTGACGCTCATTTGCCTCAATGCACCTCAGCAGGCTTGAGAACAGAGTTTAATCTCTTCGACAATCTCGTTTCGCTCTCATTAACCAGCGCAAAGATGGCTCTGACAAATGTGTGAAAACCACTTCAAATGTGGGCCTACCTACTAGGAAGTGCGGGTACAGCACTGCTTTGTGCATTTTGTCATGAAATAGGTTTTTATGCAACATTTCTGCAACGATGCTTAGGTTGCTAGGTGGCTATTTACTGGCACAACTCAAAAGTCGATGATACTCTGGTCAGTTTTTTTTAATGGCTGATGGCAACACAGCTATCTAAGATCAATGACAATATAATGATATACTGTTTATCATACACCACATGACCCTAACACCTGTTCTACCTGATTTGCACTGACTGCCTATTAAGTCCATTTTAAAGCTAGATCACAGCTCGGCCAGAGCCGTTGAGCTCATAAAACCCAATTTTCCTCATAATCTCTAACCGTTTCTCCTTCATATTGCTTTAAAATTTAGTATTGTTTGTATAATTAAAATGTCTCTGAACGTTTTCTGGTCTCTGCTCTTGTGTCTCGCACTGAGGAGGTTCACATGACACTAACGTGAAAACAGACTTCATTTGCGTCAATGGAAAGCATATTTACACTGTCTGAATCGTTCCCTATCCTCCACTATGTGCCATTCACCATAAATAAACTAGTAAATGTGTGAACAAATGACAGATTTCAGCTGAGACTTCAGATTCTAGAAAGCATTTGATTGGACAGAAGATTTGATGGGAAGCTGAAATTCGTGATCCATTTTTTGAATGCACATATCTCCTGAATGCGAATTTTGTCATTGATTTGGAACACACCAACGTATTCATAACCTTAAGGCTAACATACAGGTGCTGGTCATATAATTAGAATATCATCAAAAAGTTGATTTATTTCACTAATTCCATTCAAAAAGTGAAACTTGTATATTATGTTCATTCATTACACACAGACTGATATATTTCAAATGTTTATTTATTTTAATTTTGATTATAACTGACAATTAAGGAAAATCCCAAATTCAGTATCTCATAAAATTAGAATATTACTTAAGACCAATACAAAGAAAGAATTTTAGAAATCTTGGCCAACTGAAAAGTATGAACATGAAAAGTATGAGCATGTACAGCACTCAATACTTATTTGGGGCTCCTTTTGCCTGAATTACTGCAGCAATGCGGCGTGGCATGGAGTCAATCAGTCTGTGGCACTGCTCAGGTGTTATAAGAGCCTTCAAGAGCCTTCAAGAGCCTGATAGTGGCCTTCAGCTCTTCTGCATTGTTGGGTCTGGCATATCGCATCTTCCTCTTCACAATACCCCATAGATTTTCTATGAGGTTAAGGTCAGGTGAGTTTGCTGGCCAATTAAGAACAGGGATACCATGGTCCTTAAACCAGGTACTGGTAGCTTTGGCACTGTGTGCAGGTGCCAAGTCCTGTTGGAAAATGAAATCTGCATCTCCATAAAGTTGGTCAACAGCAGGAAGCATGAAGTGTTCTAAAACTTCCTGGTATACGGCTGTGTTGACCTTGGACCTCAGAAAACACAGTGGACCAACACCAGCAGATGACATGGCACCCCAAACCATCACTGACTGTGGAAACTTTACACTGGACCTCAAGCAACATGGATTGTGTGCCTCTCCTCTCTTCTCCAGACTCTGGGACCCGGATTTCCAAAGGAAATGCAAAATTTACTTTCATCAGAGAACATAACTTTGAGTCCAGTCCTTTTTGTCTTTAGCCCAGGCGAGATGCTGTCTGTTGTTCAAGAGTGGCTTGACACAAGGAATGCGACAGCTGAAACCCATGGCTTGCATACGTCTGTGCGTAGTGGTTCTTGAAGCACTGACTCCAGCTGCAGTCCACTCTTTGTGAATCTCTCCCACATTTTTTAATGGGTTTTGTTTCACAATCCTCTCCAGGGTGCGGTTATCCCTATTGCTTGTACACTTTTTTCTACCACATCTTTTCCTTCCCTTCGCCTCTCTATTAATGTGCTTGGACACAGAGCTCTGTGAACAGCCAGCCTCTTTTGCAATGACCTTTTGTGTCTTGCCCTCCTTGTGCAAGGTGTCAATGGTTGTCTTTTGGACAACTGTCAAGTCAGCAGTCTTCCCCATGATTGTGTAGCCTACAGAACTAGACAGAGAGACCATTTAAAGGCCTTTGCAGGTGTTTTGAGTTAATTAGCTGATTAGAGTGTGGCACCAGGTGTCTTCAATATTGAACCTTTTCACAATATTCTATTTTTCTGAGATACTGAATTTGGGATTTTCCTTAGTTGTCAGTTATAATCATCAAAATTAAAAGAAATAAACATCTGAAATATATCAGTCTGTGTGTAATGAATGAATATAATGAATATAAAAGTTTCACTTTTTGAATGGAATTAGTGAAATAAATCAACTTTTTGATGATATTCTAATTATATGACCAGCACCTGTATTCATTCTAAAAGCTAAAAAAAAAACATTACATTTTGATTTGACTTTAAAGCACTGAATGACTTTGCAGCCTAACACATTGTGGTCTGTTAATCAAGATTTTCTCCAGATTTTAGATTAAGGTTCTCTAATGGTGATTTTTTTTTTTTTTTTTTTTTTGAATACTGTATTGTAAATCTTATGAGATCAGTTGGAGCTACTTGTAGCCATGTGTCCAAAAACTGGAATCTTCTAAGAATTGACATTTAAAACGCAGCTGAAAAAAATTTTCTTGCTTCTATGCTTTTATTTTTGCTCTTGCAATTTGCAGGGTTCCTGCAAATTTTTTCAAGTCAAATTTAAGGCTTTTTAAGACCTGAACAAATAATACTATACATTAGGGGTGTGCAATATTGACAACAAATGTTATCTTTCAATTCAATTCAATTAGAATAATAGCACAGTATAGGGCTGTTACCAATCAAATAAAATCATTATGAACAAAATCCTTGCAATGCAGAGGTGACACAGAAGCGGCATGAGAAGTGGCATTAATATATTTACACAGCATTTACAAATTGTCTACATAAATTTATTTCAATATTTAAATTTTAACTTTTTGATTAAAATGTACTTTTAATGTGAAACTAAACTGCCAGTAGGTGGCAGCAAGTCACTGTCTTAATGAGTGAGTCATTCATTCAACCAATTTGTTCAAACGACTGAAATTTTCATTGGCGAAATAAAGAAAAAACAAACAATATTGACAATATTGTGTCTAAAGTGTAACTCACAATGTTAACTTATTGTTCATTTAACTGTTGTATAAAATAAATATCACATTTGCATTCGTGCTGATTTGGGGAAAACGGCACTCTTGCTTGTGTGATATTGTAATACAACTACACCATATCATATGATATAATAAGACAAAAACTCGTCGGGGCAAAAATGCTAGTGTATCTTGAATTTTAAGGGCATATAATAACCACATACATCACGCAGTGAAAGCGTGAGTGACAAACTCAATGTCAGCTTGCACATCGTTAAAACAATAATTACGATATCATCATAAACGATACTTATCCAACACCCCTATGCTAATGAACTTGCAACTGTTACTGAACTGACAGTTACCCATTTTCTTCTGCTTTCTCTTCCTTTCGCATGCAGGAGATAGTACGTTACACGCTGTCGTAAATGCCGCGAGGCCTGCAAATTGTCAAGTGAACAAGCAAATCCACAAAAAATATAATATGTACGCTAATTAGATAGTTTTAAGATTCTTAATTAGATTGCATTGTGAGAGCAAAATTTCAGTGACTAGATCAATGAAGACATTTGTTCTCTTGTAAACAATTTTGTGCTCTAATAGTAATTTATTTATTGGTGATGGTGTGGCAGTTCATAAGTGGTCAAACATGTAGAGTATACATTTAAACCATTAAAACTATGTAGCAAAAGAGGTTACCTTTGTTGAATTAATTTATTTCTAGAATAATTAGTGGGGGCCTATATCTATACATCTGTATTTGTGGAACTAATGGTCACTCTTTGATTTGTTAAACACAATCCAGAATGCACTGAACACACTATTTTATTATAGAGAAAAATAACAAATGAATAAAAATATATAATCATAAGCTGACCAAAAAATAAATAAATAAATAATCTAGGTGACTATATAATTCAGCAGCAAAAAGCCTAATTCTTGAAAAAAAAAAAACTTTTATAAAATCTAAATATGTTAATAAAAAACTATTTATGAAATGAAAAAACTATTTATATTTGATTTACATTTATAAATGAATGTAAAGACTTATATGTATTTATAATAATCTAAGATTAAAAGATGTTTATTGTGCAGCTTTTTAATGAGGCAACAAGATATGATAGATACGACAGAACAAAATAGGCTATTAATAATCTTTCAGGGTGCAAAACCATGATAATATGAAACGCTTCAAACCGCTTATGCGCATCCCGGGTGCAGAATGATGTGCTTGAAGCAATATGGAGTCACAGCGCGCAGTTGCGCTGCGCATTCAAACGGCACAAAGAGAATCTACATCTATCAGTTTATTGATCATATGTTTCTTTTCACTTTTAAACTCCTGTTATTGTGCGTGACGCCAATTCATAGTCCTTGTGTTGTGCGATCTAACAGACACCCTGTAGCCAGTATGATGACATTGTTCAGAAACCGCAAAAAAGTCATTTTAAGCAAATCCACAGCCCTTTATCTACATATCAACTATTATAATGGGAATATATCATATTGGAAAGTTTTACCGTGCTGACAGTCATTACCAAACGCGACGCGCTGTTTGAGTGCTGAACAGTGAAAGATTGACAGCTGCAGCGGAGGGAAAACGAGTTTCCTTGAACTTAAATTTAACTATGTACATATTCTTCTGTCCCTCACATGCTATGGAATGGCTTCAGATGACTTTGAATATAGTACATGAAAACCTAATTGGTGCTAGTCTATTTCTTTTTCTCTGACTCCCATTTTTGCCGTAAAAAAGAGCACAATTATCAATCGGTTATTTAAATATCACGACAGGCCTATTTTGAGACTGTGGCGGGACAAATTAGTATGTGGCGGGCCGCCACAGTCTAGTTAATGTATGAGAAACACTGCTGATTTATGCTGGCAATTTCAAAAAGGCCCAATATCAGATGATTCATTGTCTAGAAAATAAATTGCTCTATCAATATTTTTGGACCTTCAATGGGATTTTCTCACACGCTTTATTGTCAGGCAAAAACAACAGGCAAAAATCAAGCAATACTACAATATTTTTTAAAGTAAATTTAAGCTGCTTGATTTAAGGTATCAGTTATGTCTGGAGTACAAAGTTTATTATTAAGGGTTTGTCCGAATCCCCAAGCTTAAATATGAACAACAGTAGTAGTGATGCTTGCCTTAGCAAACACCCTAGTAACTAAGCTGTGTGCAGAAGAGCAGAGATTAGACAGGAGGAGAAAGAATCTGCTAGATGAGACAGTCTGAGCGTGTAGGAGGGGGGAATGAAAATCATATTTTAAGCTGCACCCTGATAGGAAGTATAACAGATTACTATGCTAAACTCCAAACCCTCGGCTCATGCCATGCCAGCAGAGGTCAGTCTGTTAAGCTGCAGGAACAGCTGTGTTCAGTCTTTCAATAGTGAGAACTTGACAATGTACCAAATCTACTGCTGACCAGGCTCAAAGCTGCTTAACAGAACTGTAAATTACTAGCACAAAAGAGGTGCGGTTATTTATCCCAAAACTTTTGCCCTAAAAACGCAGTGGCTTCAGACTTAGTCACACTACACAGCTGCCCCATTTGCCTTAATTTTTGTGTAGTATATCTACTGTTTTATGGTTATTTTTGTGAAATATTTTACTTTGTCAGTATGGAACTTTTTTTTAACTTTAATGCAATTTAATTTGGTATTTTGCTATCTAATGCAATGACATTTCAAAAGCTAAATTATCATCATTTTACAACTAGAAGACTGTAAAAATGCATGGGAAAACCTGTTAATTGGTAAGGTTCCCTTACTCTGTATGATGAAAACTGTAATAGATATAATAGCATGTTTCATTTTACAGTAAAAATATTATTAAATGTACAGTTTTTGGAAGTGAAAAATTGACATTCCCAGAACCGTCAGCTCACATTTGACAGTTTTTCATTGAAATAACTTCTGAAGTTGAAGTTGTTCTTCTTAGTTTTTTTGTTTTTGTTGTTTTTTTTTCTTATCCGTTATGTACAATGGGTTTTTATGTTACATCTTATGTTGTTACATTAATGTTAACTGCATCATTTCAGGGTCATGTTTGTTATTTATAGGGGCCATGAAGGTTTTGTTATATATATATATATATATATATATATACACACACACACATATACATATATATATATATATATATTTTTTTTTTTTTTTTTTTTTTTACTGTAAATTTAAGTTAATATGTTGCTACCATTTTTCTTAAAGTTATGGCAACCACAGCTGCCCTTTTTTAAAATTCACAGAAGTTATTTATTTATTTACAGTGAATTAGTTCAAAATCTGAGTTAAAATACAACTTCCATGAAACAGCTACTTGTTGATAAAAAGTGATATTGAGGCAAATCCAGTCCAGCTTCCTCTTGTACCCATAAATGGTCATTTCCAGTTATGCACCTTCTCAGTAAAATGTCAAAGCCCACAGTCCCCCTCCTAGTCCCTTGCCACAGGAAACGGCCCATAAGCAGGGAACAAGTTGCCTTCCTGTTTTCAAAGACGACTCCTGTGGCATGCCGAGCTGTTTCCTGCTCTCGCTCGCTCGCTCTCTCTCTCTCTCTCTCTCTCTCTCCATCTCAACATCTGGCTCTCCCTCAACAGTGCAGCTGCCTCATATGGCTCAGATAAGCCATGCTATTGACCACTAAATGATTTCAGGCATATAGCTTGGCCCAGCAGGATTTGTGTGGGGAAAATCCTGATTGAGGTTTTCTGTTGTGCTGATCCAGGACCAGCTTCCCCCATGTGAATGCAGCCTGAAACCACTAGAAAAAAGTGCTGCATAGCTGATCTCAAACGAGCCACAAAGGCTGTACAAAGTGCAGTACAAAAGATGCACTTCACTAAATCTCATTAAGCAAACTTCAGTTTTAAACATAATATGCCTAAATGCAATAAATATATGTTAGGGTTGGGCGATATATCGGTATACACGATTAACTGGTAGAAATTTGTCAAACTCATTTCACTATATGTGCATGCTGTCTGAGAGATGGTTTCTGAGCATCCAAGAGACGTGCGCACATGACGGTGTCATGTGACACAAGTGCTGAACTGAATTCTTTTGCTGCCTAATTGGGCCTGAACAGTTAAATACACATACTTATGTGTCAAAATGCCCGTCTTTGTAAGTATTCTTTAAGTGATTTGTCTTAAGTGAACATAAACAGCTGAAAAAGAAAATGCATGAGTACGATATATTGCGATATTTCTTGTTTTTTAGGAAGAGGATCTAATTTTAGAAAACCTGTCATAGAGAACACACCACCATATGCACAAAACCTGAGCAAAAACTTTATTTTATTTAATCATAACAGTTGAATTTGCATTTGCATTCATATCACTTTATATTAGCTGCATGCTTTAAAGCATCTACATCTACTGTATGCAGTGCTATATAAATAAATGAGCCTTCACTGGAGTGCTGAACTGCAGAGCTGGTGCAAACATATCGCTATGATCAGATACTTTCCTGCTGCTGTTTTCTCACCGCTGTCAGTCAGTTTTGTTGTTTATTTTGTTATTGAGAGGAAAGCGCGCAGCACATATTTACATATTCTATCAAAACACCACTCTCAACAGCGCGGATGGCGTCGGAATGTTAAGTGAGCTCTCAGATTCAATGTGTTTCCCGAGTACTGAATTTTAGCAAGGCTTATTTTGCAAACAACATAACTCTTGTCAATCTCCTTAGTGGTTTCTTTATAGAGGAAGCCAAAATGAGTCCACACTTCCGCTGGTATAATTCTATCATCTTGTGAGCTGGGTTTGCTAATGCTAACGCTAGCGATGCACCCTTGAGCTTCTCCACAGTGGAGTTTACATTCTGAGATAACCGTTTAAACCGAACACAATGCCACTGACACTAATCTTAGATGTAAATAAATATATATTGATAGTGTTAACATAACATAATATTGCTATATTCACGTGTATCGATATTTTCTTATACCCCTACTTATGAGCGGTATATATGAAATCAAATGACAAACTATAAACGTATCAAAAATATATTTTTAAGGTGAAACAACAACAAAAACTTTCGCAAAAAACGATAAACTCCACTAACAAAAAAAAACAACAACAAAAAACTGACTGCTGTGCGCTATTCTCCATATATAGCATGTTCTGAACCTTAAATACGTTTTGTCAGAAAAGCCAGTATTGTCCACTGTCAAGGCATCGTGAGTTCACGTTTTACAGCAGAAACCGACAAGCGCCCTTGTTGTTTGTGTACAGAAACTGATAAGTCCGTTTTAGCGAATCAGCGCGCAGTATTCAGGTCAGATGACAAGGCTGCTAGTCACTTCAAAAAGACGCGCTAGCTGAGGGGAGTTTCGTCAAAGCTGACTAAAAGTGATCGAGGATTTATAATTTCGTCTCCTGCAAGTCCTTGTACACCATACACATCTTACATTCTGAACCCTTGGTTGTTCTTTTGTGCACGCGCGCATGTGTGTGCGTATTTGTGTGCCGATCTGTTAGTGTGTGTGTGCGTTTGTGTGCACACGTGTGTTTTAAATGCAATTACAAAGCAATTACTTGGTTTGGTTTAACTCTGAAACATGAAATGTGGCGTTATCTGCTTTTGCTAAAAAACAAACTTATATATATTATATATATATATATATATATATATATATATATATATATATAAAATCAGTGAACTTTAATTTTGTAAGTTACCTGTATTTTTTGCAGTAATCAAAATAACCCAACTGCATTTTGATTGATATTACTTGAAACGCACAATAAAAAAACATTATTTGTGAGAATTAATAAAAATGGAGTTATATGTTTTTGCAAATGAACTCATTTATTCTAGCTTCATACATTCTTTTTTTTATTAACATTTTAATGTGGGTAAACAAAAGCTGAGAAATCATGTTTTTATCAAAGACTTCATTCGAATTGTATTCAGAACAATGATCAGAACATAGATGGAGTAGACAGAGTGTATCAACAAAGCTGAACGTTAGGCAGTTTTGATTTATATGCTGTTGAATGATCGCGTTAGATTACATGTGCATAATAAAGCAATAAGCCCCAAGAAGCCGTGGTTTACAGTGAATTTATAACAGCTAAGGGGCGTTGTTAGAACCTAAAACCACCTTAGCTGTTATAAATTCACTGTAAACCACGGCTTCATGGGGCTTATTGCTTTTATAAAATGGTTACCACACAATACAAATATTAAAGCCAAAAAAATATATATATATGTATCAATGCAACTTTCAGAAAGTAAAATCATTAAAAGCCTTCCTTCCGCTGGAAAAAATAGTCTGTAACTGTGAATAGCAACAGAAGTAACATTATTACGCCATTAGATGGTGGCAAAGATTGTCTTTATGAGCAAGTCACAAAGACTTTTATATTGAAACTTATTGTAAACACGGAACAAGACGAAAATGACAAATGCTTTGACTAGCGCTGTCAGTGTAAGCAGGGCACGGGAAAAGCCATTAAATGTTAAAAGGACAAGATCGCAGCGGATATTCAAACTGATTTTTTATTATGAATATAGGACTGACCTATAGGAAAATAATCAATTTGAATGCAGGTACTCTATGCAAACTCGATATCTCTATCACAATACTTTTCTACATAATGCAGTAAGCTTCAATGAACAAAATCAATTGAGAACAAACATATGTTTACGTTGCTAAGACAGACGCAGCAACATACACACTCAGTGGCACAGCAACACTTAAAGCGGTCAGCTGTATGTTTTCAGGAATTTTACAACGGCTTCGAACGCGGCTCAACCAATCAGGATCGAGGGCTGGAACTATTCGTTTTATAAGAAATCTTTTATCCTCTCCTTCTGGTATATGCAGATCTTCTTTAAATGAAACCATTTAAAAATTCCAAATAGCTCCATAAACTGTAATCAAAACATGCAGGACAATATTAGAATTTTGGATTTCTGTTGTTTTATGATTCAGTTCCCATATTATATCCCTGAACGCTTCATTCAAATCAGTATGCAGTTAATCTCCCGTGGGAACATGGGACGGAGGGGTTAATTCTGGGCTCAGACACTATTGTTTATGTCTCTTGTTCAACAAAACATCTTTCTAGAACTAACAGGAGAAAGATGGACAAGTGTGTGTGTTTAATGGATAAAGCCTGAAAATTGAGAAATAGTACAAGCTATTTTTGGAACACACTCCTCTCCTGAGTCTCTTCTGTGCGGATCTCAGCCATAAAATCCTCTACTGAGCTTTTCTTGCATTCAGTTAAAAATGCTTACTGTCATTATGCCGAAGTTTGCAGTGGACTCAGATCACCATACAGTCTGGCTTCACTCCCAAACATATTAAACAACAGTTGACTGACTTTAGGACCGCACAGCAATTCCTTCTATGCACCACATATGGGCTAACACAACCCCAACAAAGGAGCACATTATGGGATGATTTCACAATGCGCAGAGAGAGGGAACGCAGTAGGAACTGAACTCCGCTCAACTCCCACACACTTCTGACATTCCGACTAAGGCCTGTAGACCAATATTGGCAGCCGCACGCACAAACCGAGGCTGAGGTCCCTCAGCCAAGAACATGGGAAAATAGAGGCACGCATTCAAAACAACTTCTAACCTCACCATCTATCAACAAGCGGCCATTTACTGAGCTGCACTCGGAGCGATAGTGCGTTTGGAGTGATTCAGTGGTTGTGACCTGTCATTGTTGTGGCTAGCAAATTGTTGGGTTTCTTGTGCTGTCACGCAGCCAAAACCTCTCTCTTTTGACAGCAAGTGTGAGAATTTAGCAGAGGATGGATTGGATGACACCAAAAAATATAGGGCTTTATGAGACCTAAACTCCATGTGTTTACTATTGAAGAAAAAGAGCTGTGCAAAAGTTAAAAACACATTGACAAATGTTCACATAACTCAAAAAAATTAGCATGTAGCATTGAAACTTGTCTTGCATTTAAACATATTTCTACATTTGTAAGGATGAAGTTGCAATTTAGTAGGGATGGGACGGTTCAGATTTCTCACGGTTCGGTTTGTATCACAGTTTTAGTGTCACAGTTTCGGTACAGTTCGGTATGTGCTATGTTCAGTAAAAAATAGGACAATTGTCAAATAAAGATAAAGAAAATAAAAACAAATAATCTGTAATAAAGATGAAACATTATTAAAGTTACAAAAGCTTTCAGTCAAGAGTGATTTCTTCGTCATTTGATTGACATTATAACACAGAGAGCAGGAATATTAGACTGCTGTCCCTTTAAGATATTATTCAAAGATCGAGTACACTGATACTGACACACATGCGTTGTCTGTCTCGTTTTTCTCCTAAGACAAAACCTACTATGTTTGTTAGGATACTCGCTAAGATGGGCATGTTGACATAATTTTTGTTTGAAACCGTCGGCCTGTTTTGCACGTTGTTTTCAACAAACCATATTATAGATGCGTCGTCAGATTTGGGATGAACCGTGGGTGGAGAATCGAACGGTTCGATTTTTTACAGTGAACCATCCCACCCCTACAATTTAGTATTTTTAAAATATATTAACTTTAAATGCATATCAAATATAATATATAAATGTAAATATTATATATAAATGTATTTAATATTATGTATAAATGTAATATAGAGAAGCTACGGTGGCCAACACAGGACAAAAATGTTGTCGTCTGAGACAGCAGAAAGTAGCCAGTCAAGCCTATGCGCTCTGTAGAGCAGTTTGTCACTTCCTGATCAATAACAGACATTAACTTTCCCATTACAGCGCGATATTTCCAGGGGCATTTTTACCATTATAAGAGCTTTTTTTTTTTTTTTTAAACGTATTAAATGTATGCATCATATTTCGTCAATTTCATAAATTAAAGCTGCAGTCTGTAACTTTTTTTGGTTAAAAATGATCCAAAATAAATTTTTGAGCAAGTACATATCCATCCAGTGTTCAAAAATATCTCCTTATCTTAGCCCGATTAACAACGGTAAGCTTGTAATAATGTTTTATAATAAGAGCAACCTGGTGGATTTCCGCGGGAAATTCAAGCATGCAGGAGTTCATCTTTGCGTCATTACGTCACGTCTGGAAGGAGTCCAGGTTAGCCTGCTTTATAATGTGAGGATGCTTGTAGCGGTAAATGTATCATTTCGATGCCAGATTGTAATCCAGAAAGGTCCAAATGACAGTCATCAGTGACAACTGGAGATTCACCCGTAGTCAAAAGCAAAAGACTTTGGTCTGTGGAGTGGCTACAGAAACTGAAATCTACAGGTGAAGCTAATACACACTAAATACACATAGTCACACAATGCTAATGTTGTAAACATTAACAATTTGAGAACAAAGTATAACAGTAATAACATTTTGCACGGTTTGGCGTGATCTGAGCTAAGCGATCGTTAGATTTAATCATCATTGGCATCACGATTATTGTAGGCCTAATGCTTTTTTCCTCAGTTGATCAGAACAAAAGTGGCAGAAATGTTACTTACTTGTTCAGCTGATATTCTCCAGTGAAAATTCTTATATTGGTCATACTTTCAAGACGTAGAATCTGATTCTGAAGTATCCACACCGGTGCAAACATTCATCCGCGCTGACGAGCCGTGCCGAAGCACAACGCACGTAACGATAACAATTCCGCATATGACTGCAATCGCAGGTTTCAAACAGAGATGGCGACAAAGAGGAAAAATGCCGAACTGCAGCTTTAAAATAGAAAATGTTTTTAAATGTTAAACAATAAATTCAGTAAGAACAATAACACCCAATGAGACTGTTACCAATCAAAAGAAATCATCAAAAAATCAATCTTTGCACTGCAGAAGTGGCACAGAAGCTCCATCTGAAGTCGTATTATTTAGGCACATTTACATAGACTGCTTAATGCAGCTCATTGGTAAATATAATTTTTTTTTTTAATTTAGAAATATGTAAAAAAAAAAATGGAACTTTAAAAGTTGGATATTTAAGTAAAAACAGTCTATGTAAAGTGTAAATATGTAAATAAAACCTCCAGTAGGTGGCGGTAAATCTTAATTTGTGAGTCAGTCGTTCAGTGCACAGATTCATTCAAAATCCCTGTTGCTTGGAGACGCGCAACAGTTCTGGTGTGGCTTTGTTTGAAACAATTTTCACGAAACAGAGGTAAAACAGACAGTATTGTGGCTAAAATGTTAAGTCACTTAATATCAACTTGTTTATTGGACTTCAATAAGATGAGTGCGTACCACATTATGCCAATACTCGGAGAAACAGCTGCAATAGACGGCGTTACCGGTGTTCATCAGCGACACTGGTTGTATAACTTGCCCACCGTGACCACGGCACCGCCCCCAACGTCGTTCAGATGTTTTTTAATACTAATAGTAATCATTTAGTTCAGTTAGAGAACAGACACTACAGTTAAAACGGAACGCGTCTGCTCAATTCAGTGAGCCGAACGAGAGTCAGCCCAGATCAGCAGCAGGAGTCAGATTTCACCTCACTTTGCCCATTTCGCCTCACTTTTCTGAATGACAAGACGATGGATGAAGATTTGATTGCAAAGCGAAATGTAAACGCGCATATTTAAGCGAGTTTGTCATTGTACTGTTTTGTTGTTGTGTTTTTCATTAAGAATAATAACGAACCCACCCACCATTCAAGCAACTGCCGCTACTTCAAAAGTAAAAGTATGCGCACGGGTATTCATAACAGTGTGTTTTGTTTTGTTTTTTTATTCATTTTTGGAGACATTTTTGCCCCAAGCCCCCGTTAATTTTCGACCGTGCTTATGTTAATCCAAATGTAGTATTTCCAGTTAATTTGGCTGAAACATCTGCAGCATGAGATGGTCTGGTAAGTGCGTCATACCCGTTTCACCTTTATACAATATTTGGAGTGTAGTCCTTCGCGCACGTCTTTTGCACTTGCTCTGCTGACTGAAGCAAAGTCTTTGAATGAAGGTATGAAAAGCAGCCGACTGCAGTATAAAACATAACTGTTGTTTAGTGTAGATGCATTTTGGGTTTTGTGCTTTTTATTCCAATTGTATTATAGATCACTCGCACCAGTGCGCCTAAATATTTTTTCAGTCGCACGCAGTTATTTTTAGTCACAAATGCGACTGAAATGGTCGCACTGTAGAGCCCTGACATAGTTATGTATATTATATTGCATTTCTGTCAATAGATCCTCCTTTAAAATTTACACAATGAACCTTTAAAGTAAAACTTTTAAAAAGTGTACAGCTAAAGATTCCAAGTGACAGCTAAAGATTCCAAGTAACTCCCCATCACTGTTAGCATGCATACTAAGGGTTATCTCTGCACAGCTGTGTCTTTACTGTGCCAAGCCAGACTCTGATAGTCACATGGAGAGTTCAGGGTTGCAGCAACTCTCTATATCAGTGCATGTTTGTACATGCGAGGCTGGTTGCGTGTGAGCTGTGTGTGAAGCCGCTTTCTAAAGTGGCTTCATATTGTACAGTTGAAAGAAAAACACACAGAGAGAGAGAGAGAAAGAAAGAGAGAAAAGGAAACAGAGGCAGAGTGATAGGGAGTGGGGGAAAAAGTGATCCTGCTGAAATCAATCTCCATAGTATTTCTCTAGATACTGCAGAGCATAACAGTGACTGCCCACTTTTGTAAGCAGCTTTCCCATTCATTTTGTCCATAGATACTAAAACAGTTAAATAAAGAGTTCTAAGCCATGAACACATTAAAGAGAGGTTTGATCATTGGAGAAAATTAATGGGATTTTTTTTTTTTTTCCCTGGATACTGAATGTTGCGCACTATCGACCAACAATCTGTGTGGACCAGCTTGAATGCGATTAAAATAATGACTCGGCCTCTGAGTTATAAATCTGTAAATGTCATGACAAGCATGTTAACTCTTTTTACATCAGCGTTTGCTAAAAAAAAAAACTAGCTTCATTCATTCTTTATCAACACTTGAATGTGGGCACGTTACATAAAATAAAAGGACATTTTGAACAAAAAGCTGAGAAAATTGTCTTCGGATCTTTGTCCGGATCAGATTCAGAGCACTGATCAAAACATAAGCCCCTTTCACACATTACCAGTAAATTACTGTAAAGAGATCATGTGTGAAAAGGACCTTTTCAAAATATCAGGAAGTCAGTTCTGGCAATTTACCAATCTGAGAAATTGTAGCATAACCAATGAATTACTGGTATGATGCCGTGTGTGAACAAAGAATGAATAGTACTATAGTGAACAAGTGTACGACAGTTAGCGGAAGCTAGAGATTACAGTTTATAACATTTTAAATATGGATATTTTTCTTACACAAACGCATAGCTTCGCTTCAGAAGGCCTCCTCCCCCCAAGTGTGGACTTCTTTTATAATGAATGGGTGCAATTTTTTAGACTTCAAATTTTGGGATACCATCTGATTGTATTTTTTCTGAAAGAAGAATGTCATATACACCTAGGATGGCTTTAGGGTGAGTAAATCATGGGGTAATTTTCATTTTTGGGTAAACTATCCCTTTAACCAACTAATGAACCTTATTATAAAGTATTACCATCATAACTATCCATCATATCGATAAACATACACCTTGTCCTCTGCTTCTGATGCTGGCGTTGCGCCGCTGCGAACTGAAGAACACGCTGAATAGCGCAGAAGCCGAAGCCAGCTGCCATTTTGAGTACAGATTGTGGATCTAATCTTTTTTTTTAGGTTGGCTGTGTAGAAAAAGGGACTAGTGACTGACGCCCTAGTACCGGCAACATGTGAAAAGTGTTAGTGCCACAAGAAAAAGTTAGGGTACGCTACAGCTTAAAATACCGGCACGCATAACGGCCCACTTCGAGCAATGCATATAATAGTGATAACATGGATTGCTGGAAAAACTTGTCGATGGTGGGGAAAGAGTTAATGTAAACATGCAAATTCAGGAGGAAGGGCTCATAAGACACATTCATCTCTGGATTATGGCCTGAAGGCAGTGTGCATGTCTTTTGCAACAAAGACTTTACCACTTAAAGTACTTCCTGTTTCATCAAACTGGTTAGAATACACCGCAAAAGGCCACAACCTTGATTGAAGCACAGGGACTTGTCACGAACAGACTATTAGCAGCATGTCAGGCAAAGTTCAGAATGGCTTCCTTATGACTGAGTCTGAGGTTAGAATTCATGTTGATCTCAAAATCAATCAGTCATTCCTATGCAGCACATTTTCATGCCACAATCACATGAGTTGTACTCTAACTGACGCAGTATACACTATGCATTTTTTTCCCTATACTTGTGCACTATGTACTCAGCCATGTAGAGTGTGAATTTTATGAGGTTCTTTCGTCATTCAACATCTGAGTCTGATGCCCTTCCCCCTCTGCTACGTAAGTAAAGCTGTGACAGTTGAGTTCATGAAGTGTCCAACATTCCACACTCTGTTTTGTTTTTTTGTTTTTTTTCGGTTAATAAAGTGCATCATACGGGTATTTAAAGTACACTTTTTTTATTTGGAAGTTTCAGTCTGAACACACTACTCACACTATTTATACTACAAAACAGCACAGAGTAGTACATAAGTATGCAAATTGGGACACACCTATGGTTTAATATAAAAAATAATAATAATAATAATAATAGTGTGCATTTCAAATAATCTCATTGCTTTGGTTTGAGTAGATGCTGGCTTTTTTGCCATGTTAACTTTTAAGATGAAAGCCTGGGGATATTGATTTAATTAGTAATCATTTCTAAATTTCCTGATCACTTAATTTCACTTTCTATCCTTCTTCTGCAATACCCCTTCTGAATCTTCTGCAATATCCCTTTTAACAAAAGTAATTTCCGGATAACACTTGAAGGTGACTTAGTTTCACATGTTACATGTACTTACTATAGCAACAACAGTAAATTATGCATAATTACTAACCCTAAACCAACCTAAACCCTAAACTTAACCCTATAGTAAGCACATGTATTTAATAAATATTACTAAGTTTGATACACGCTCCGAACCACTGATTCGCAAACAAAAGATTTGTAAAGCTTTGAAGCTTCATGAAGCAGTGTTTTGAAATCGCCCATCACTAGATATTGTTGAAAAAAGTCGTTATTTGTTTTTGGGGTTTTTTGGCGCACAAAAAGTATTCTCATCGCTTCATAATATTAAGGTTGAACCACTGTAGTCACATGAACTGTTTTAAATATGTCTTTAGTAGCTTTCTGCACATTGAAAGTGTTAATTGTCTTGCTGGCAATAGAGGCCCTTACTGAACCATCAGATTTTATGAAATATATTTGTGTTCTGAAGATGATCGAAGGTCTTATGGGTGTGGAACGGCTGAGGGTGAGTAATTATTGATAGAATTTTCATTTTTGGGTGAACTAACCCTTTAAAATGAGTAGAAAGAAGGGGATTTACAATCTTCATCATAATTGCAACTAGAGCATAAAATATTTACAAATCCTGCTAACAAATTCCACTCAAATAGCAGAAAATTAAATTTTCATGAAGTCTAAATTACTTTATGTGACCTTAAATGACCCAAACTGGGTGGTTGAATACTTGTGAACTCTTTATAAATGCTGTGAGATCATGAAAACCTAGTAATGACTTTTCAATGGCAAACCATTACTTGAGTACACAATTTTCTTTGCTAAATTGTTAATAAACAGGTAGATATCTATTGTATTTTCATATAAATATAGGTATGCATGTATGCAATGTACATATACATTTTGTATGTTTCTTAAACATTCTTTTATGAACAAACCAAGGTTATAATCATTAACGAAAACGAACGACAAAACGAAAACTAGGTGGGAAAAAACATTGTCGTTAACTGAAATAAAAATAAAAATGAGGCATTACAAAAAAAACGATAACTAACAAAAATTGTAATGTGTGTTTGGCAAAACTAACTAAAGTTTGCGAAAGATTGGTATCTCGTGAACACCTTTACACAATCACACATTAAAAAGTGGTATAAAAATATTTCTAATTCTGAATATAATTTTGTCAGTGTGTTAATATCGACCTGAGAAGCGATTGCTACTTTAGAAAGTTAACTAGTCGCAAGTTTGAGGTAAAATGCACTTGGGTTGTCGATGTCAAAACACTATATAAGCTGTGATTCAAATATTAAATAATGTTATGTCATTTGTTTACTCTTACACTGAATGTTTGCTGCTTCAATCCAGATGAGTAGGCTATTGTATAGCGTAAATTTAGTATAGGGTGTGAAAACTGTACAGCTGTGGTATTTGTATAGGGTGTGAATTCTGTATAGAAGATGTGTAGATTTTTGGTACGGCGTGTGGATTTTGTAAGAGGTAAAGGAATTTCAATGGGGTGTGAATTTTGTATAGGGTGTTAAATGTGTATATTTTGTGAAGGTGTGAATCATATTTAATATAATACAGTTCTGTGTAACTAATTATTAACGAAGGAATTATTTCATTATATCACCCTCTCTCCCTCCCAAACAAGAAATTCCGACATTCCATGGCATCATGGCGGTACCGAAAGTTGGAAGAAAGCGTCCTATTTGGGATTACTTTGAATATGACTGTGTGTCAGATAAAAGCAAGTGCCTTGCAGTGGAAGGTGGTAAAATATGTGGACAATTTATGAATGGGGAAATTTTGAATGAATATTTTCTAAAATTGTATGATGTTTTTGTTGAGTTATTATTACACAATACTTTTTCTGACCTTTTTGAATCTTGCCCCTGACAAATAACCCAAATTACAAAAAACTAATAAAAACTAAACTAAAACTAAGCATTTTTTAAAAAATAAAATAAAAACTAAACTAGCAAACCCACTTTAAAAACTAATTAAAACTAAACTGAATTTGAAAACAAAAAGTCAAAACGAAATAAAAATAAAAACTAATGAAAAATGCAAAACTATTATAACCTTGGAACAAACATGTTTGCAAATTCTCTGAAGACAGAACTAGAATTGCTAGAACTCTAGCAAAATACCATCAAGGTGACCAAGTCCAATATTTAGACACAAATTTATAGTGAAACTCTCAATTATCAATAAAAAGAACATTTTCCACGAAAAAACTTTACAATGAAAAAATATATTTACCAATGAAATCCACACAAGTAAAAAAAAAATAAAACGATGAAATCCTAACAAGTAGGAAATATAAGTAAAAAACACCATGGAAACCATATAAAATTATTTAACTGTGTTAAATGTGATGGTAAACATTATAAATATAATAAAATCAACTATATATATATATACAGTATAACATTCATGATAGAGGCGGGTTGAGTTTTGAGGTTTGACTGGCAGTTGATGGACTTACAAGGTTTAGTCACAAGCTCTTTTTAACTTTTTTTTCATAAGTTAAATTTTTGCAAAACAGACAGAAGTAAAGGGTGACCAATAGTAATGTAAAAAACTAAAAGTTTATTTTGTCATCATTTGCTATATCCAGCAAAGTAAATGATCAAATTGAAACACAAAACTGTATTTTCTGCAAGTTTTTTTTTCAAGGCAAATTTAGGTGTCTTTCAAAATAAAAAAAGGACACTTGGACACTCAAAAAGGACATCAAATAACCAAATGATAAGGAGTCCATATAATTTATAAATTTACGCACACCAAAGCAACCATGGGAAAAAAAAAAAAAAAACTAAACCAGAAATTCAACTTTCCAGAAAACTTTCCAGAATTCAGTACAGTATGAGTACAGTGCAACAACGAAGAGTTTGCTCGCACTCTTCAGAAACAATAACAGAATATGACGTGTTTTAAAGCTAAACAGACACTGAAATGGATAATTCACTGAAAACTGGCTGCGAGTCACTGTTCTCTCTGCCATCTCTGATGTGATAAGCGTGGTCTTCTAAGATCATGTAACTGCATAACATAAATAATGGCGCAAATTAATTTATTTGCGTTAAATTATTTTAACATGTTAAGGAATTTGGAATAATCACATACGATAACATTGACAGCCCTAATATATATATATATACACACACATACATACACACACACAAAATCATTATTGTGTCAATTTAGTGTGCTTGTGTGACTAATTATAAATGCAATTAAATGCAAATGAACAATAATCAAACCCCCTACATAAATTCCATAATAAGGGATTTTCATCTGAGCAATACATTTCATAAATGCTGAGTACCATGGAAAATGCTTAATTTTTCACTTCATATATGAAATGCTATATAAAATGATGTCATAAAAGATATTATTATAAATAACTTCACTTTATAGTAAAATCAATTTCCCTTCCAGGCTCATGTATACAGAAATGATCCAATCGTATGCAGAGAGTGTGAGAGAGAAAGAGAGCGAGAGACATACAGACAGAGTAAAGGAACCTTCAGCAATTTTATAAAAATATTTGATCGTGCCCTTGAATGCTTGCCATGCATGAACATGCTGTTGGTATATGGCACAAGCTTCTCTTTGTTGCCGGATGTGGGAAAAACATCCAATAGATGCTAAAATAAGAACAGGAAGGAAGCAGGGGGTGGGGTGGCAACGGCAAGCTACGGGGGAGGACGAGAGAGTGGGAGTGAGAGAGGAATGTTCCCTTTTCACTCGATTCTCTCTTTTGGAGACACACACACACACACACTGTCAGTACAATAGCTATGAGCAGAATGTAACATTGCAGTTATTTACCATGCGAATAGCGGATACAGGAGTTTGAAACTTTAACAAGCTTTATGATTCATTTAGCTGCCGCTGAGCTTCACGGAGAACGTGTGCAGACTCCCAGACTCTTTGTACGGCCTCCTCAGACATTTAAGAGGCCTGACAGATACTAGATAGAACAAGTTCTTCTTTTTGATGAGTCAACAAGTCAAACTGACACGGTGCTCCAGCCAAAGGGGCCCTGGGCAGAACACACTCGTTTATCACGGTGTACACACACTTCTGCTGCTGATCTCAGAACAGCACGAACAGAGACTCGAACACAATGTACCTGGACAGGTTATAAATACAGAGTGATCAGTGCTGGATGGGAAAGTATGGAGCAAGACTACAGCCTTACAAAAATTTTATGTAGTGGTACCATGGTTAAGTCATATAACACTAAGGTATTTATAAGGAACTTTGAGGAACCCCATTGTACTTTTTTGTTAGTATTTTAAAAAGTACACACATATCCTTTACAAAAACAGTGCTATTGTATTAAAAATATATAATTTCATGCTGTTTTGGACACGCTTCGAAAAAATTTTTTCGAGGAGATGGTAATACCGTGATAACAGAATTTTAGAAACATGGCACATCTCAACATATATTAGTTTTACCATGTTCTGTCATCATTGTACCATGGTACCATAATAGTACTTTTGTGTAAGGGTGGTAATAGTGAATCTGCAAACAAATCTTTTCGTACCAGTTCTTTTTCGTGAACTGGATGAACACATCTGAAGTGGTTTAGAACAGGGGTCTCAAACTCAAATTGGGTGGGGGCCGTTGCTGTGATTGACACCTCATAGGAGGGCCATTCTAACGTTCAAGCACAAGCAAAATTTCTGAAAATGTACTTTCCTTTGCATTATTTCTCATTTACTTCAAATTGTATTACTAAAATATGTTTGCCATACTTAACAAAAAAACGTAAACAGCCATGTCTCTATCATTGTTACATACAGTTTTAGTTTTTAACAGTTAGTGCAAATATTTTTCCTTACTTTATTTTAGCTTAAATAACACTGTACGGAACAAATGCAATCCCTGAATACATTTGTACACTATTCTATTTCTATTCATTTCTGCTGAGCCACATTTGTCCAAGATGCTGTTTAAGCATCTGTAATGTTTATTGGTAGCATCGGACGCACTTCGGTGCTTTAAATCGACGCTCGCGACTTGCGCGAGTGCTTTTACTGTAATTTAGGCAAGCGCGCTCATAATAGAAGTGACGTGGCCGCGACGCAGATGTGGTGCAGCACGCTCGATTTTCCAGGCGCGCCTATGAGATCTAAACATGTATAGAGTATTTCTTGAGTAGAGCAAATTCTGTATTTATTCAGAGATCCAATTCTTCATTTACCTTTGCATTGCAAACAACAGAAATGGTGCAAACTGCATGCAGGACTTCATTCATGATAGAGGTAGGTCGAGTTTTGAGGTTTGACTGACAGTGGATGGACTTAGTCACAAGCTCTTTTGCTTTTCATAAGTTACATGTTCGCAAAACAGACAGACAGACGTAAAGGGTGACCAATAGTAATGATTTAAAAAAAAAAAAAAAAGAGACAAAATATGGAAATACAAGGTTTCTTCCCGCCAGCAATGATATGATCCTATGATGCTGGTTTTTGCCAACTCATTCAGTTTATAAATGCCTAGTTCTGTCATAATACTCTAGAGGGTGCAGGCTGATGGGTCCTTAACACAAGCTGATGATATTCACAGCATTAACTACTTGCCACAAGCTGATTGGTTTGTGTCGCATCTGCAGCCAATGAGCTGCTGCTCAACATTTAAATGGATGGTTAGCATTCACTATAGCAATTTGCAGTGCGCAGAGTATGTTTAAAACCCTCCACCTTCCCCAGTTCCACCTGTATAGATCTGCTATGGGTAATTGATACATGCTATTTTTGCAGCAGCAGTATTCTTTTGCTGTTGCATGTCCTCGTCAAGTCTTAGGAGGAGGGGGCAAAGAAAGCAACATTTTCCAATATACTGAATTTAGACTGCAGTACCCATTTCAACCGCTAACTGTCAAAAGCCTAGTCTCCATGCAGATTTTGCGATGTTTTGTTATCGAAAAAGCAAATATGTGCAAAAATATTTGCGAAATTTGCTGTCTCTAGGCTGTTTCCACCCACTTGGCCTTTTACTGATAAAATGGTGTGCGTGATGACATCATTCCTAACATGTGTTGAATAAAAATGTATTGTTGCATAAGTTCTGTTATATTTCTAAAAAAAAAAAAAACTGCCCCTGAGTCATTTCCATACATAATTTTGCGTATATCGCACAATTGTATCTTTCGTATCCCAAATATTTGTAATTGAAATTCACCAGTACTGCTTATTTTCACATATAATTATTAAATAGGAAATATAAGAAGACGACGGCGAAGTTGAGCAGCTCGTCCGTCAGGACTTTACTGCCTTTATTTGACAAAGTGCAGGTTTGGAAACAGAGCAGCTCATTTATCCTGTATTCATAAAATGACTGCAGTGAAATATTCAGTGTTTATATATTGCAACAATCTTTAATGCCTTGAACATGCAGTCAAGCCAGTTTTCGCGGTTTGACGCAGCCAGGAACACATTCAAAGCAAAAGATCATTCAAATCAAGAGTTATTTTTTCTATGGTTTCAGAGTTCAATAACATCAAACCGATCAAAAACATAAAATCGCTGTTGATTTTTTTTTTTTTTTTTCTTCAGAGACAGATGCAGCTGTGACCTAAAACATTTTATTTGTGTATTTAACCTTTTTTGTAATAGTCTGCATTAGAAAAATTGAGGCTTAGTCACATAACATTTCTAAAATTCTATTAGAGCTTTTGGAGTCAAACACTTTATTTTTCTGATTTATTTGAGATAAAAATTCTATACTAATAAATTGGACTTATAAAATTATTTCATTTACAAGTGTCATGTTTGTGATTTTCATTTGTCATGTAGCCTAGAACCGCTTCTAATCATTTATTTATTCAGATACAGAAGTAACATTTCTGTATTTTATCTTACCTTTCTTTTTGTCAGCGTTGAAAACTCCAACAGTCTTCCTTATTTTTGCGTTAAAGCCCTTTTCCTTGACAAAAAGTATTTCCAAACCAATTTTTGTGATATTTAAAGTATCAACATAGAATTTATGCGGTAAATTTAAACGGAAAAAGATTGTGTCGACATTTAAGAATTTTTATCGACAAATGGCATTTCCATCAGCTATATCGCTAAACATTTTGAAGCGCTAATCCTTTCTTCACAAAAAAATTAAAATAAATCCTTTGATGGAAACCTGGCTAATATTACATACTGCACCTTTAATGGTTACAACAGTTCTTGAGTCACCATTACACTGAACTGAGAAAACAATTTGGACTCAAAGAACCAGTTTGGAAATGTCTGCAAAGATCCGATAAGCTGCTGATACAAATATGCATCGACTGAGAAGTTGACTTGAATGAAGGGGCGAAATGAAAGTTTTATTTTTTTTATGGTTTCTCATGGTTCATGGTCGATTAAGACTAGTTTATTCACTTTACAGTACATGCTTCATTTTCATCAAATGATACATATAACATCACAACTGAAGGATGTTTCAGAGATTCAGTGTCACCCTTTAGTGTCATTTTTAGGTGCTTTAATAATAGCATTGTGTATACGTGATGTCATTGTGTGATTATGTAAAAGAACTGGTGAACCATTTTTTTTTTTGAAGAGATTAATTGAAACAAACTGTCTAAAACAACTGGGGAAAAGTATCATACTTAACCTTACTAATACCATCGTATACTCTGAAGAACCTTATATTGCCATTTAAAAACCATTATTTATGAATATGGTAATCACCAGTACTATGGTATACATCATTTGAGATCAACACTGAACTACTTTTATCTGTATAATGGGAGGTTGTGGCATTACAGACAAGGAGTGTTTGCTTCAGTCTGTAGAGGTGGAGACGTGCAATGAAAAAGACAGCAGCCAGGTGCTTTCCTCAGCTGACCTCCAGTGAGGGGCTGTAGTAAAACAGCAGAGGGTCTGTGTCTGTGAGAGGGAGGCTGAGGGCACCAGGCGCCAGGGATCAGCTCTGGCAGGAGCCAAGACTGTCACCTCACAACACAAACACACAGCCATCCAGGTGCAAGTCCTGAGCCTGCACACTCTCCAGCTCTATTTCTTAAAATATTTTACTGTAATATAGTAAAAATAATAATAATAATGTATTACAGTAAAAAGAATATAATGAGAAAATGTATTAAGAAAGAAAGAAATGGCATATGTGCTTAATTGCCATGAAAATATGGTCACACGTTTTTCTTTATGCAACTCTTATGCAAACTTTATGAAAAAAATGAAAATTAATTTAATATAATTTATGCTTATTTAAACAAAAAACAATGTTCTACAGCAATTTTACTGTATAATAGTAAAACATGTATTAAAGTAAAAAGAAAATAATGAGAATATTCATTAAGAATAAATAAATAAATTGATTGATTGGTGAGCTTAATTGCCATGAAAATGTGGTCATAACTTTTGCTTTCTGCAAATCTAATGCCACATTTTATGATTTTTTTTTAATTTAAATTAATTTGCCTTTGTGCTTATTTAAATAAAAATAATATTTGGTAACGCTTTAGTATAGGGAACGTATTCACTATTAATTACGACTTTTCCCTCAATAAACTCCTAATTTACTGCTTATTAATAGTTAGTAAGGTAGTTGTTAAGTTCAGGTATTGGGTAGGATTAAGAATGCAGAATAAGGCAATATGTCCTTATTAATTATTAATAAACAGACAATATTCTAGTAATATGCATGCTAATAAGCAACTAGTTAAAAGACCCTAAAATGAAGTTATACCTAATATTTTTCTACAGAAACTCCCCTGTATTATAGTAAAACAATGTATTAAAGTAATAATAAAATAATGTGAATAGATAGATAGATAGATAGACAGACAGATAAATAGATAGATAGATAGATAGATAGATGATATATAATAGATAGATAGATAAATATAGATAGATAGACAGACAGACAGATAGATAGATAGATAGATAGATAGATAGATAAGGGGTGAACGGTTCTCTGTAAAAAAAATTGAACCGTACCGTTCTGCACACTCGGTTCGGCACGCACTTGCACCGCGGTTCATCTCATATCTGACGACGCATACGCATCTATAATATGGTTTGTAGAAAATAAATAAAACAGACAAACAGAGTTATGTATGTTTCTGTCGATGGCTTCCCCTAAACTTTGTTCAATGCGAGTGTCGTATGCTTTATCTGACCAGTCATTTACGCCGTCATTACCCGAGTGTAGATAGCGCGCGTCTTAATTGAACTTATACACTCGAGAAAGAAAGAATGTGTTCAGTATTAGTGTACTGATTACTGTATTATGTCTTAAAGAGACAGCAGCCCTTGCATTCCTGCTGTCTGAATGTGCTTTTAATGTTAATCAAACAACAAAAGACAAGGAAATAACTCATTGCTCATGACTGAATAGTAACTTAATAATTAATAATGATTGATCTTTATTTAATTTATACAGTGAAGATTACATGCAATGTTATTTTACATTTTATTAGCTACTTTATTCAATTTCTGTACCTTAAAAGTGGATACATGAAAAACCTGAAAATCTGTATTTATTTGTATCTTTGCTTTACTGAATTTATTTGTGGTGTTTGATTATTTGTTCTTATTTTCTTTATTTTTTTTTGACATATCGAATTGTACCGAAACCGTGAGCCTAAAACCGTAATACAAACCGAACCGTGAGTTATCTGAACCATTGCACCCCTAATAGATAGATAGATAGATAATGGGGATATAACTTTTTATGGAAATCATATGAAAAAAATATATATATATTGTATTTTTTTTTCTTCTTCTTTCTGTGAGATTCATCACAGTATTTCATTTCCCAAACCCTAACTTTTTTTTTTTTTTTTTCTCATTTTAAAATATTAGGACATTCTTTTTGGCTCTGTGGCAAGCGGTGGTTAAATGTGCTCTGATGAATGTGGTTTCAAGGAAGGAAATAGGTTGTGCAACTCCAATGACTTTTACAGTTATGCAGTCATCTGATCCTTTGAAATCAGTTCAAATATCAGACTTGGACAATGAATCATGGCCAATGAATTCAATTACTGTATATGATTCTGCATCAGTATTTTAATCTGCAATGCTAATTAGTTGAATTATGCAATAACATATGAGATATAAGTGAGAATATATATATATATATATATATATATTTTTTTTTTTTTTTTTTCTGAAGCAAATGTGAGTGGTGCTTATCTATTCAAATATATAGGTGGTTGCCAGAATATTGCTACATGGAATTCGGTGTGGTTTATAATGTGTTGCAATGCATTTGCTAGGGTTTTCTGGTCCAATTCCTAGAAAATTATTCACATTTATACCCGCCAGACAGCAACAGGATGGGTTACATGAGAAAGCTTCTACTTTAGGGTTAGTAGTTTACTCAAATCCCAAACCCTAATCATGTGCAATAGAAGTAGTGATAGTAAACACCACTAATGAAACCATACAGAGCTCACAAACTTTGCATACATGTCATGTTAGAGCTGAGCTGAGCTGTATGTCAAATAGATAGAAAGTTACATGGTTCACAACAAATTTTTCTAAACATGGCAAGTTTGGAAAGCCACACGTTGGTTTGACTCCATGTGATCACAATTTTCTTGTAATAACTCTGAAATGAATTCTATAATTCCTTCCCACAATGTATCAAGAGGATATCAGCAGAGATGAGTGCCAAAGCAGTGTCAAAAATGCAACATTGAGCATTCTTTAGTCAGCATGTCATTCTCAAGAGACTGAGAAAATGCTGTCAGTGCCACATTTCATATTTTATGCTTCTGTGAATATAAGACACAATCTGTAGATGCTTAAAGAAAAAAATATTTGGCCCAAAATATGAGCTTAGACAGGATCAACAAAGTGAGATATTTAAAAGTAACAAAATAACTAGATGCAACAAACAGAACAAATAAACAAATCTTGAGAAATCATAAAGGTATTTGGCAACAGTCAACTGTTAAAAACTTAAATTAACAAAAATTAGCGTTGCATCTTTGTCAAAAGGTTATTCTCAGGTTACAGTGCATAAACTTCAGAAAAAACAACCTTGAAGTTACCACTCTGGGCAGGTCTGCATATTTTTGAAAATTACATCATGCAATTGCAGAAGGACCTTTCAAGATATGATTTATGGTGCTTTTTTGTCCTTTTGGAGCTTGAGAGCCACTGCTTCCCATCCAATTTCATTGCTTGGACATTTTGCTAAACATCTTTTGTGTTCCATGGAAGAAAGAACAACATTAAGGTGAGTACATTTTTTAAAGTCTCCCTGCAGTCAATAATTTTATCTCTTAACACTCATCTTTTATAATCAAAATTACAGATTTAAACAATTTCTTAATGCCTTAAAATAGCTTAAATGTAACTAATATGCAAATTAGTCTCCGCCTCCACTCACTCTCACCAAGTCGGACTACCTGATTCACTTGGTCAATTAGTAAACGTGGAAATATTGGTTTAATTAAGCCATATATGTCTGAACCAGAAACTGATTCAGAGCGAATTATACAGGGTCATCTATGTGTCAGAATGGTAATGCGTTTTATGCAGTGGTGGACAAAGTACACAAATCAAGTACTTGTCTAAAAGCACTCTATTAAAATATTACTGCAGTAAAAGTGTCAAGTACTCCTTTTCAATTTTACTCCAGAAACAGTACAAAAGTACTTGATTTGTAATGTACTTATTTTAATGCACAGTAAAATCCTCCCAGTCCTGCACATTAATTGGCTTTCTAGCATCTTCTGCATATTTGTAACCTTCCCCATCAGTGACTATGATTTTGAGATCCATCTTTTCACACTGAGGACAACTGAGAGACTCATAAACAACTATTAGGTGAAGATGAAAACATTCACTGATGCTCAAGATGGCATCATGATGCACTGAGAGCCGTGGGTTTAGGCATGGATACCAGTTTTAAGCGGTTTGAAAACGTCACGGTTTCAAAACCACTATATTTTTCCATGATACCGATCCTGCGGTATGAACTGTTTTTTATGACGCGTCAAAGACACAAAGTGCAAGAATCCTCCAGGCTGTGTGCAGCATAGTGAGTAACATGACCTCTCCCCCTCCATTGGTGCGAGCAGTCAGTCAGTCACCTGTGTGTGTGTGTGTGTGTGTGTGTGTGTGTGTGTGTATGTGTGTGTAGGATGGCAGAAAGAGGTGAACCCCTGAAACTTTTTCCCCTATCGAACAAGATGAAGTGAGGTGGCTGGTAATGTCTGATGATTGAAATCGCAAAATGGCCTTAACAATTACTTAATAAACTGCAAAATGTTACGTTGTTTAATACCTTTATTTCATTCACAGATTGCTTCTGTTCTGACAGAGCTGCGCGAGTTTGCAGCGCCATTTGCGGGAATCGGGACACTATTAGCACGATCGTCAGGGTTCAAAGCGCCAAATGCGAGTAAAAATCAGCGCTAAAACGCTTCTTCACCAGTTGCCCGGTAACTTTTTATTAATTTTGACAATGCATGGATGTGAGAATGTGATGTGTTTTAGTGCGATCATCAAATCGCAACGGATGTGATCTAATTATAGAAATATATAGTCTGACGCGCTTTCAGCTTCAATTCACAGAAAATGCTGCTCATTTGCATTTAGGAATGTAACATGCACCAAATATCTGTACTGAGAGTGTAGTTTATAGATATGTTGTCAAAGAGAAACATCTTCGTAGATCTCCCTGTGGTTTTCCAGCAAAATAAAAGCACAAGTTTGAAAGCAAGAAATAAAGACATCATGAATATTAATATTGTAATCTGACTGTTGTTCTGTAATATAAAAATAGCAAATGATTATATCATATAATAACTCTATTAATACTTTTTAATAGAGTAATTATAACTATTAATAACTTCTTTAGCTGATCACATGCTTAACTCACTTAGATTTAATTATTTTCTGTTAAAAATAATTTTATAATAAAAATAATAATTTTTAAAATATTAAAAATTATTGTTGAGCTGCAGGTTTAGGCTCACTTAAATGACTGAATTTATTTTATTTAATATATAGTTGTTAATTTAATTAAGAAAAATTAAATGATTTACTTTAATTTTTTAACCTAAAATAAATGTTTACTACTTTTCCAAATATTCTATGTTGCTTAGAAATAAATATATTGTGTTTAAAGGTGAACTGTGTTTTTTTACCTAGATATTTTAGAGCTGTAATAAGCAATACTGTGATACCGTGAAACCGTGATATTTTGCTTAAGGTTATCATACCGTCAAAATATCATACCGACCCATGCCTACGTGGGTTGTACATTTTCTTATTTTGTTTAAATATCTTTTTTTTTTTTTTTTCTATTTAACACTGCCCTTTAGAAGCTACATGAAATATTTACATGTTTCCCTGAAGAAAAGATTAGTACAGTTTACCTTGATCATGATGAGAGATTTTTCATTTTTAAGTGAACTAACCCTTTAAGACAGAGACATTATAAATCAGAAACACTATGAAAACTTAAAGGGATAGGCTAGTTCACCCAAATATGAAAATTCATATACAGTCAAGGCTGAAACAAATCAAGATTTTTGAACTATCTTGTGCAAGCAACAGATGCAGTAGCTACAATATACATAATATTTGGAATAAGGTTTTTTCGCCACCCACTCTCTGCTGAAGTTGTACTTTGACTATGACCCTGGAGGCAGAGAGGGGGAGAAAGAGAAGCATAAGGGAGGGACAAGAGCGTGGAGGGAAAGGAGAAATAGAGAGGGCTTGTACTCCTTTTCAGGGCTGTGAGCGAGGAGCCTGGGAACGTGCAGCAGTTTGGCCAGGCTGATAGAAATATCCTGAGTTGAAATGTAAACAGGCCTGATCTCTGATCTACTCAGAGAGCCTCTGATGTGACCCGGCATTCCACCCGGGGTTTCAACACTGACATCAGGAGCCCACTTTCTCATTTCCTGGTCTGGACGGTGACCCCTTAGAAAAGTGGGGTGTGTTTAAAATTTTTACAAATCAAATCACACTTCTATGCCCGAGACATCTATTGTAGAGGTCGACCGATTGATCGGTTTTGCAGATTAACTGCACTTTTTTGAGTTTCAAACAGGTGATTTCCATGCACTGCCATTATAAAGCTTAGGAGCATCAGGGTGATTATTAATATAACTCTTTTCATCTGAAAGAAGAAAGTCATATACATCTAGGATGGCTTGAGGGTGATTAAATCATGGGGTAATTTTCATTTTAAACTGAACGAATCCTTTAAAGCTAGTGACGTGAGAAAGCAAACTGATATGTTCATGCAGGTGACAGTAACATTAACAAATCAGAAACACATTCGATTTCAGTTCTTTTTTACCGTCACTGTAATACATATTTTGTTATTTTCATTAGATATTCATCTAGCAAATAAAGTGTGAGAAAATAGATACAATATACATGTGTCTAATTTAAATGATATGGCCTTGTGTATATATTTAAAGATGACCATCTTTAAGCATGACTGTTTGGATTTATATGAAATGGTAACACTTTACAATAAGAGTCCATTAGTAACATTAACTAAGGTTAATAAAATTATTATTCATTGTTAATTTCAACATTTACTAAAACATCTTTTTTAAATTGTAACATTTAATTAATGCACTATGAACTAACATGAATTATTAAGGTATAAGTAATATAGTAATATTTATATTTAAAAAGTACAGTACAGTTTTTTTATTTTTTTTTTTTATTAAAGTTCAGCACTATTTTATGTTTGTTTTAATTCAGTACCCATTTTAAAAATCAGTTTTTAAAGATCAATTGGTTATCAGTAGTGTGGTCCAACCTAGTTATCATTATAAGTAAAATCCAATATCGCTTCACTTATAATTTGTCTCAAACACTCTCAGTACATAAGCCTTTATTTTTACACTAACCCATATAGGGTTAATCATATTTTAGTTTAATTGATGACCATCCTCTCTCTGGCTGGCCCCTGGAATTAAAAAGGTCCATTAAAAATGCACTATGCCTTTAAGAAATACCCCGTTCACACATTAGCTGAGGGTCCACTGTGGTTTTTAACTGCTCTATACTTCAATTAAAGCATCTTCACAATGCATTACATTTTGACATTACAAAACAATTCACACTGAAATGTGCCACACAAACTGTTCAGATCAGATTGAAATGATCAGGGATTTGCAGAATATGCAGAGCTGTAGGTGCTACACACAGGAAGGAACAGTATAATGTTTGACAATCTTTCTCACATTTAATCATCAGTTTCTTCTGTTGTTAGTAATAATAGCATTGATCTTTATCCTTATTTCTTCTAGACAGTTTCTGACCACCCAAAAGGCATACTGATGAGTAAATGTGGACAGTCAAGAGATGATTTGTACTCGTTACATCAGAAGAAGAATGGCATCTACGCTAATATTAGTCTTTCTGTTTATCCCGAGGTTTACCGTAGTCTACCGGATCCGGGCCGCATCCAGGTGAGACCAATGACCTGCGCCTTGACACGACCACAACGCAGCCCTGAAGTATCAGCAGAGATTGAGTCAACTAGATCATCCACTGTGAAGGCCTCATCAACATGACAACCAGTGGCGCATCTCCTCAACAACCGTCCATACCGGTGTGATGAATACGATCCTCAGCTGAATTAAATACTTTGAATGTTGCGATCCTATCTGACTTATGATAGCAACCTGAGTCGTAACAAAGCACTTTTTGCCAGAGGAGAACTGGCCCCCTGACTAAGCCTGGTTTCTCCCAAGGTTTTTTTCTCCATTTTAACACCTGTTTGCCACCTGATGTCACCTGTTGGAGTTTGGGTTCCTTGCCGCTGTCGCCTTTGGCTTGCTTAGTTGGGGACACTTGACAATTGATATTTGATATTGAACAGTGCTTTGATCTACCTGCATTGACACTATTCTTTAAGAGCTGCTGTGCAGCCAAAATAATGTACCAGTTATCACTGTAAAGCTGCTTTGACACAATCTACATTGTAAAAAGCGCTATATAAATAAAGGTGACATGATTTAGCCGTGGAATGTTTTTGCAGTTGGTTTTCAATAAATGGTCTTTTTAGAATGGGCAGGGGGGTTAGAGTTTTTAGGCATGTACAAATACAAGTATTGATATTGTGTATTTGTGTACACTCATTTCCACCTATTTTTACAATTATAGTACCTTTTTCGTCATATAGTGTACTTGCATTGATTAATTTAATAACCCAGATAAATGTAATCTTTAGCTGATCGCAAAAATAATATTTGTCTTATAATGTACATTTTTATATTTATTTATTTTAGACAATATAATATAGAATTTCAATACTGGTAATTTATCAGTTCACCGCAATAACATTAATAATAATAATTATGAGCTTATTGGTATTGGTCAGAATTTTATTGCCAGCGCATCCCTAATTATTATGTTAACACTATGTTTTGTGATCTTTTATTTTAAAAAATTGCAAGCAATTTGCTTTGTTGTGTGTGAAAAAACTGTTAAATTTAATAAAGTATGTCTGTGAAACACAAATGTATCTCAGGGTGAACTAGCCTTTCACTGTTTATCAGTTTTTAATTAATGGCAGATGCTAATGGTTGGCGTACAGGAAAACCTTAATAATGTGGTTAATCTAATGGTGTACAGTGTACAGTGAAATTATGTAATGATGGAAAGTGAAAGGGTAACAGATGTCACAGGGGAGTGTGGTTATTTGAGTCATATTGGTCATTTATGCAACTCCCACATACTGTATATGGGACTGAACATTCACAAAGCCATAAATTGTGGGTTGGGGGTTTTGTGGGTTATTGTTTTTGCAGCAAAGAGTCACAGATTTTATCATCCACTCAGGGCCCTTGCATACACACCTGAGGATGCAGTTTCCCACAAGGGTTGAATTTCAGGTGAGTTCAACAGAGCAGAAGACTTGTCGAAAGATATAGTGAACCACCCCCTCTAACGCTTCACCTCTTTTTTCTGCTCTGTTCTATTTAGTCAGGCAAGAAAAACCTGACAGACATCGGCGTGCACACTGGCATCAACATGCTGTCTGAAAGATACAATAATGTGCATAACATATAACGCACATGAGTATAAATTTGTTTGCTGAAATTAAATCGGAATAATCAGGGAACTGAGTGAAATACTTCACACTACATGCTAAAGAGAATACATGTCAAATCAATTGAAAAACTTTGCTGAGTTAGTAAATATCATTCAACGTGTTGGTTCCTGATGGAAACAGGAAGTTGCAAGATATATTTTGACTGACATTTTTTGTATGCACAAACTACACATTCTGATTCTGACATTTCTAGAATCTATATTAATATCTATATTCAATCAATATCAACTAGAATCAATATTTTCAATAATGATGATAATCTTTTTTAATCTTTTTCAATAATCTTTTTGTTTCATTATTTTGGCAATAGATGAACTGTTAAATGAGTGATCTTGAGATGAGACCCTGTAGTCGTCCAATCTGACACTTATGTGCTGAAGTAGGATTTAGGAACTGTTGTAGTTTGATCACTATCTTCTCAGTTGTTTAAAAGATTAAGGAAATTGTCAAAGTTTGTTAAAATGTTGTTTAATTTTCCAATAAAAGATGATACATTTTTACATGATTTGTTACTTTCCTTACCCCTTTGCAGATTTTTTTACATGATTTGCATGATATTTTTTTTTTGAGCAATGTCAATGTGCAACCTTCAAAAGTATTCTATATTCACATCTTTGCGCTTCCCAACGACAAAGACAAACATGTAGAGATGCACCGATCGATCGGCCAGGGATCGGAATCGGCCGATTTTCCATCATGATCGGCCCGGATCGGTGATCAGCCGATCAGTCTCACTTCTTACCGATTCTGAGCCGTTTTGTTTCCTCCTCTCTCTCACTCGTCTCATTCGCTCCGGTTAAATAGTGCTTGTATTGCGCATGATTTTAGTCATTCCAGCAGGTGTTACGCTCACACCAAAAAGCACGTGCACCACTGATCTATATAAGTGGAGCGCACAAGCCACGCTCAGTCTGAAGTACCAACAGAGTCACAAGTACCAAAATGAGTGGCTTACTGCGCTTAAACGGTCAAATACATACAAAATTATGTCAAAATGCCCGTCTTGGTGATTTTTCAGATAAACACAGTCAGTTTTGGATCATTATAGTTGAGAAAGAGAACGCATGTTGTATAACAGTATTGGGTCCGTTCATAAACTCTTAAAGGGACAGCAGTCCAATATTCCAGCTGCTGTCTGTCATGTTATTTAAAGAACAAAAAACGAAGAAAATCACTTTCTGCTCTTGACTGAATACGTTTTATAACTTTGATGGTAATAATAAATCTGTATTTAATAATAAAGACTACAGAAATTAAGGTAAACATGTAAAATAACATTTTATTACTTTAATTTCTGTAGTATTTCTTACCTGAATAAAAACCTACTTAACCTGAAAAACTTAGTTTCATAGCTCTCTTTATTCTATTGCATTTATTTGTGCTGTTGTTTGCAATTTGTTTTTATTTGTTTTTATTTTATTACTGACTTTTTAACTTTTTTTTTTTATGAGAATAAAACTCTGCGTTGAAGAAAAATAGATTTTTGTATTATAGTTCTTAGAAAGAAAATCGGGATCTGCAAAAATCGGTATCGGCAGATCACTAACAAATAAATCGGAATCGGCCAAGAAAATTGCAATCGGTGCATCTCTACAAACATGCAGTTGAAAGAGTTGGAGACAACAATCAAGCACACCTTCCAGATCCAGGACAGATATACTGTACCACAGAATTAATAGAGCCCGTTAAAAGATGACTGATACTTTACGTAAGCCACACACTACATTGTGACATACACATGCTTCTCGGGGCATGTATGGCACTTTTTAGTTTCGCCATTTCCCTTGGTTAACTATAACAGACTAAAACTCAGAATTTGGGTAACAGAGACTGATACTAGATGCTGAGGGGGCGATTTCTGCCCGCAGCCATTATGTAGTGCAAATGGAGGTAGGGATGTATATGCCAAATGGTTTCAGCACTCTTCAAAGCCCCAGTCATGTCTCAGACTGTGAATAAAACATGAGGTATACACAAGGCGCACCTCACAAAGAAACCTCTAGGAGAGCCAGCGCAGATGAGAAGGGAATGCTTTTGATTTAAGCAGCATGAGCAATCCTACTTGAGTTTCCTAAAGTTCTCTTCTGTTTATGCCTCAGCCTTCCACTTGTACATTTTTTTCTTGTTTTATAGGTCACACTTAATGCTTATAATGCATTTGTTGCTGCACATAGCTCAGATTAAAATGATCAACAAGCCCTCTATCCTTCAAAATCCTCAGACTTAGCTTTAGACGACACACCCACAAATCACCCACAGTCTGTTTGCTGGCTGTCGGATGCATATTGCACACAAAAATGACAAGAGCTGACTGTAAAATAAGCAGTTTCAATCTGACAGGCCTAACATAATGTCCAAAAGGCAGAATGCACCAGTCCACCAGGAAACAATGTCATTTTTATGGAGTATCAGTTTGATAATATGATTGCTAATGAGAATTGTCCCATTGGTTTGGTCTAAGATTGCTAAGTTAGTGGTATCAAATGTTTAAAAGTAAAAGGGTTTCACAAAAATGCTCCAAACTATAGTTGGTGACTTCATATGTCCTGCAAAAATGTCAGAATAAACTGCAGACTGGACCACGCTTTATGCTGACAGTCAAAAACCTGACTCTCTCCTTGACTTTTTAACCAATTGCTTAGGCTTTCTGCCAAAACGTGAGTGTGCTCATGTAGGACTAATTAATTTTCATGTCAACATGAATATCAACCATGGGGACAAACTGCCCAGGGACCCATTCATATTCCCCAAGTAAGACACAGACAGTTTTGCTAGGCTTAAAGTGGCCTCCAAGGAGCTGGAGTGATTGTTCCACATGCAGGTGGAGAGAAACTAAGCCAGACCCACCTTCAGCTTCCATTCCTAAAACACTATAGCCAAGAAACACCAGGAAACACTTTGACATTTCCTTTTTCCACCTATTATTTGTAATGCCTCCCTGTCATGCTTAATTATGTCCAATTATGTTGCTACATCCTTAAAAATTAGATTGAAGGTTTTCTTTTTTACTTTTTTACAGTTCATGTGAGTACAGTGGTTCTACCTTAATATTATAAAGCGACGAGAATACTTTTTGTGTGCCAAAAAAAAAAAAGACGACTTTTCAACAATATCTTGTGACGGCCGCTTTCAAAACACTGCTTCGAAGCTTTTGTTCCGAATCAGTGGTTATTTAGTTTTTTTGGTGCACAAAAAGTATTCTTGTCACTTTATAAAATTATGGTAGAAGCACTGTACTCACATAAACTGTTTTAAATATGTCTTTAGTACCTTTCTGGATCTTGAGAGGTTCAGTGACATTCATGGCAATGAAGGCCTCACTGAGCCATTTGATTTCATCAAAAATATCTTAATTTGTGTTCTGAAGAACGAAGGTCTTACGGGTGTAGAACGGCATGAGGGTGAGTAATACATAACATTATGTTCATTTTTGGGTGAACTAACCCTTTAATAGTCAAAGTTAAACAACATTGACTTTAATTGTATAGACAAAAAATACTGAAACATGTTTTGAAATATCTTTTGTGTTCCATAAAAGGAAAGAAACAAACAGGTTTGGAACGACATGAAGAAAAGTAAATATAGACAGAATTTATTATACTATACTTATTATGGAAATAATATTACTTAAAATAAAACTTAAAGGGTTAGTTCACCCAAAAATGAAAATTGTCATTTATTGCTCACACTCATGCCGTTCCACATCTGAAAGACCTTCGTTTATCTTCGGAACACAAATTAAGATATTTTTGATGAAGCCTGAGAGGTTTCTGTCTTTCCATAGCGATCCAATACAACAGAAAGGTAGGAAAAGGACCTCATTAAAGTACTCCATGTGACTCCAGTGGCTTAAACTACATTTTATAAAGCGACGTAAGTGCTTTGTTTGGGAAAAAAACCCAAACATAATTTACCACTTTACTTACAAAAATATTGATCTGCAACACGTTCATGAGAGCTTCACAACGCGTGCGTGTTGTGTTCAGACTGGCATGT
The DNA here is from genome assembly GCA_037101425.1 of Elopichthys bambusa. Lineage (NCBI taxonomy): Eukaryota > Metazoa > Chordata > Actinopteri > Cypriniformes > Xenocyprididae > Elopichthys > Elopichthys bambusa. Next base: position 4,629,154 of record CM074444.1, read on the forward strand.
CAACTCAGCGCACATGTTAGATTGTTCATGCGTTTTGCGTTCACACGTGATCTGGCATTGTTGCGTGAACACACTTTGATTAATAATATTTTATTTTTTGCACAAACAAAGCACTCATTCACAGTTGCTGCATAAAATTGAGTTTAAGCCACTAGCTTAAATGTACTTTTAAGATTTAAAGTACACTACAGGTGCATATACAATTCAATTGAATATGGAAGTGAAGTGAAGCTGGGAAGTGAAGCATGAACAGTGCATTATTAAAGAATATCATTGAAGATTGTTCAATTGATATAAACTGGGTTAATTAAAAGCGATCTCTATGGAAACTAAACGGAACAACCATAATATCCCACTTTCTCTTCCATGAGAGGATATTCCACAATCCCCCTCTGTTCCCAAGTTGGTCATAACTCTGACATTAGGAAAAAACAAATTCATCTTTAAGCCCATAACACTTAATTACTGGGCAGTCCTCTGACAATCGTGTTTTCAAGGCCTGTTTGACTTTGAGTAAACAAAACCAGGACATGTATTGAATGACTCTAACCATTTATATGTAGGCTGCACGCTTCAAATGGCTTTATGGGAAAGCCATCATTCAAGAAGGTGCTTAATAGAGCAATTTATCAAACATTTGATAATAGAGCACCACAATGCATGGCATGGAACAAAACACGAGGCCATTCAGGCTGTGTTTACGGGATTTCATCATCCAGCAATTTCTGCTTGTGTCTTTGTTAACCCTTTTTGACATGTCTCTCTTTAAGAGCCAATAAAAACTGAAACCAAGTAGGTAGCACAATCATTCTTTTTGCATACAAAATCAGAGACTTTACACATTCAGATCATGCCTCCAACATGCTCCTGTTGCATTGTTTTCACCCTCTAATGAGTCTGCACATATTGAGTTTACAACAAAAACAGCGCACAGGCACTAACTAAAAACAAATATGTAGCTTTCACGTGGCGTTTTTGCTCATAACTTAATGAAAAATGATCATAGACCACCATTTACAGCAGATTCTTACAATTAAAATGAGCCCAAAAACAACATAATCCGTTGCGTGACTCACGAGATATTACTCACGGAGTGATGTAACATATTTGGCTAAAAACATGTCTCTCATCTTTGCAATGTGATATCCAATGTTTCCAGAACCGTCCATGCTTGTTTTCCAATGTGAAATAACACAAAATTTATATCATTTCAAAGCTTAGAAACTCAGCATTTTAATGGATATAACAGTCCTGAGTAGTCCCTATGAACCCGCGTGTACCGCCCGCCGGCGCCACCTAGCAATGAAAAAATTAATAATCATATTTTTCAAAACTCCTGTCTTGAGCAACACAACATAGGTGTCATTTGAAAGCTTAGAGTCTGAATTTTTACAATGCATGTAGCCAATTCAATTACCTCCTAAGTAGTGCTGAGTTATTTGCTGATAAATAGAAGAAAATGTTTTCAGAATTTAACCAAATACAAATATATAGATACCAAGTGGCAGTTTTACTCATAACTTAATGAGTAAAATAATGAACTTAATGATCTGTTGAACACAGACCGTAGAAAATAAAAGTCTCATTAAAATTAGTCTAAAATCATCATAATCCCTTGCATCGATCACGAGATATTCCTCATGAAAGAACGATTTTAAAAATGCCCATTAGGGGGGTGTTAAAGGCTAAACAAAAAGGCTACATTGGTTCCAAATGCTGTAACTTTTGATTACTTTATGCTATCACCACAAAATTCAGCTCACATGTAGGAGAGCTTCGTCAAAAAAGAATTTTCCTCCTATCCTATTTCCTTCCTGAATTGTTGCATGTTAAATAAGAAAGATATGTAAAATTATAATAAAAATTATATATATATATATATATATTAGCAAGAGAATGTCCAATTGTAATGTAATTTATATTTTCTAAAAATTTAGAAAGTGTTCTATCAAAGGATACCTACCTTTTGACTCTCCTTGCTAAAGTTCTGGAGTCTTACTTTTGTGTATGTCACTCAAAAAAAACAAAAAACAAATCTAAACAACTCTAAAAATGCCTTTAGGTCTTAAAGGGTTAAGTTTACTGGATAGATATTGGTGTACACTTTCAAAATCTGCAAAGCTCTTGAGAGGAAAATCTGATGCCTCACTTTATGATTATGCATTTTGCAAGAATACTCCAACAACTAGTCCAAAACAATGTCTAGATAAACAAGACAAATTCTAGAACACAAAGTATATAAATCATCTTGATAAAGAAACATGTCAATTCTACAAAATGTGTTTCAGAATTACACAATTGGTAAAGCGCTCATCTGTGTCTACAAGTAGAGATACTGTATAGATGCATCAACCTCAAGTGGTGTCAAACAGTGAAGTCCCAGGAGGCCAATATAAGGGTAGGGAACAAAGAACCAGAATTGACCTGTTGACTGCAAGTACTTCCGTCTGTTACAAAAGCTGAGGCTACAGTACGAACCATATGGTTTTTATTTCTGTACTAAGTGATATTTTTCCTAAATGATCAATAATTGTGGGAAAAAAAAAAAAAAATGCACTCATTTGTACACGGAGGTGCCATAAAGTATTTGAAAACTTTAGCAACTATTACTATTAAGTGGCATCTGCAAATAAATATATCTTTTCTGAGTCATTTCAAACCATGTAAACTTCTTTTTGTTAAGAAAGTGTGTGTACACTCACTGGCCACTTTATTACGTAAAGGGGCGGACTTAACCAATAAGCGAGGTAAGCAGCTGCTTAGGGCCCCGGGGAATTAGGGGGCCCCCGACAAATACCAAAAAGCCTATATAAATCATATATTACTTATTAGTTTTTTATCATATATTGTATGGCCTGTCTATAACCATTAAGATTTTAATGTTATTATTATATTTGCTCGTAGACGTAGAAATAAAGCATGCAAGAGTGAGAATTTGCAAGCAGAAGGCAAGGTTTAGAAATTAGACAATGAAACGCAGCTACCCCAGCGGAGCTGAAAAAAGGATAAAGATTTATAAAAAGAATGTGGCTAAACTCCCAAAACTTTTTCCCCCCACAAACTCCCACAGTCAGTGCTGCTCCCACAGAAGCTGCAGCAGCCCCTCTCCCTCGTCCGCGAGACACGGGATGAGTTTACTCACGGCCCCGGGAAATTATGACAATGTGCCGGTGAGTGTAGCCTGCGAACATGAACAGCACACAGATGCGAATAGCACAGAGTTTTAATGAGTGACGATCCCGCTTCCTGGCCGAAACACCTGTCAGATAATGAGCACTGTGAGCTTATTAAGAGTCCCAGTGAACAATGATGGCCGACGATTCACAGCAATTACTTAATTAATATGAAAAATAGTAAAAAAAAAGATTAGCTGATGACAGTGCTGTGAGTGTCAAATTTTGTCGCATTAATATTAGAGTGTAATCACAAATATGGTTAATTTAACTGTAAATAGTTTGTTTGTGAATTTAGGTTTTTTATTTGTGAACTCAACTGTATTTAATTTTGTATTGAGAAAATAAAAGTTCCAGGTTACAGATATTTTTAACATGCAGTATATTTACAAATGTAGAAAAAAAAAAAAAAAAAAACCAGTAGAAAAAAATAGATATAGAAAAAGAGTGTTTTGAGTTCAAAGTTTGACTGTTGGGGCCCCATACCTGGATTCGTTTATGGCCCCCAAATCACTGTGTCTGCCCCTGATTACGTACACCTTTTCAACTGCTTGTTAACCAACCCTCTACAATGCAAAGAAATCACTCGCATATGCGACTAAATTTTCTTGCTAGGCAAATAAATAATGTCTGTCATTAGCCATTGGCTAATACATTTTTAGATTTCACTCGTGCAGCATATTTGACTCGCCATTATGGCCAAAGTATACTTCGGCCATCCGCACACCGTCCGCATGACATAATTTTCGTAATCAGGAGGGTCCGTGGATGTCCGCACACCCTGTCTGCGTGCAGCCAAATTTTTGAGCCCGAGCGGACTGTGCGTGTACAACAGCGCATGTGTGAGTGACTTGAGTGCTTGAAAGCAAAATCAGTCTTTTCATGCTCACGGCCAAAGGGAGTATACTCTAAAATGCTTGAGCACTTAATTGTGCGTGAGACGGAGCGGAACGCGGAAAATGGAGTATACCTGGGCCTTTAAACACTAGTGTGAAGGTGCCGACTCGACACGCCGTGGCTTAGCTGAGAGCGCTCAGTGTTTCTCTCATACGCGCAAAGAGAGGGAGAGCGAGAGTCTTGCCACGTAGAATTGATGCGCTATATGTAAATGATACTCTTTGTTGTATTTTGCTGTCAAAATAATGGAGTTCAGCCATTACAAACAAGCAGAAGACTGCCAGTTTCTTCGGTAGTGGGCGGAACTAATGCGCAAACGGCAATATCATTTTAATATCAATATTCAGTGATATATCAATATCAGTTTTGATTTCAGCAAATCAGTTTGAGCGAATGCGGACAATGTGATTAATATTCATTAACCCAGCAGCTCATCAGACCTTAGCGTGTTTTATATTGTTATTAGTAATATAATTAGTAGTAGTAGTAGTAGTAGTAGTATCATATCAGTATTATTGTTTTTTTTTTTTTTTTTTTACAGAAACACTGACCAACAATGTCTCAAGAGCCACCATCAGTCCTAAGTTCTATAAATATGCATTCAAATATGCATTTATACATGGTTACAGCACGTTTTAGTTCTAATTACTTATATTCTATGAGTAAACTAAAAAAAAAATTTGAACATGGCATGGTTGTTGGTGCCAGACGGGCTGATCTCAGTATTTCAGAAACTGATGATCTACTGGGATTTTCATGTACAACTACAATATCTCTAGTGTTTACATTGAATGATCCAAAAAAGAGAAAATATCCAATGAGCGGCAGTTTCTGTTGGCGAAAATGCCTTAGGTCAGAGAAGAATGGCCAGACTGGTTTGAGCTGATAGAACTCAAATAAGCACTAGTCTCAACCGAGGTCTGCAGAAGAGCATTTCTGAACACACAAAACGTACATTGCGTACAAAACGTACAGCACATTTTGGATGTCTCCCTCATTTAACACACCCGATTTAATTTATCAGCTTATTAGTAGAGATTGCAAGACTTGAATTGGGTGTGTTTAATGAGGGAGATGTACAAAATGTGCAGTGGTGGGGGGTCCCCAGGACAGATTTGAAAAGCAACTTTGGGATGTGGTGGAACAGGAGATTCGCATCATGATTGTTCAGCCGACAAATCTGCAGCAACTGTGTGATGCTATCATGTCAATATGGAGCAAAATCTCTGGAGAATGTTTCCAGCACCTTGTTGAATCCATACTACGAAGAATTAAGGCCATCCTGAAGGCAAAAGCAGCTCTAACCCGGTACTAGCAAGGTGTACCTAATAAATTGGCCGGTAAGTATTCTATCTTTCTTTGTATTAAATTCCATGTGGTCTGATATTGTAATGCAATTGCATTCAAACATTGTCCAATGTGACTTACGAATGAAAAAAATTCTTGGAGGAACTGTATGGAAATGTGTATTGTTAAAAAAATAAAAAACATAAAGGTCTTTTATATTTTTAAAAGACCTTTAAAAGAATCATGTGCCTGCCTGCAGGGCCCTTTTTAATTAAACAGACACCCCCATCTCTCCCTCACACACCCACAGTAATCACATCATATCAGTGTGTTGATGTCATTCTCTGGGGAATTGGTCTGACACATGTCCCTATGTGTATTAGACAGATTATAAGATTTATGATGTGGGCGTAGTTAATACAACCCATAAAACTTACTGCAATCTGCGAAGAAATTTTGGATTCTGCCTCCGATGAGCTATGGCCTTTATGTTCACCATTCACTCTGCTGTATTCAGGAGGTTGCTGGGAGGCAGATCTACTGCCCTTGGTCTTCCTGTTCCCGGGGCCCTGATGGACGATGTTTAAGAGCTGCAGTGTGCTCTCGTGTTCCCGGTCCGAATTTTCCGCCTGACCACGCTCATAGCGGTCCTGGCAGGTGGAGTGATGTCGCCGGCAAAGCTCTATTCTGGCACGCAAACGCTCCACTATGGCGCTGTGGAGCTGAGGAACGGCTGATCCTCTTGAAGTGGCAATTGGTGTGATTGATCCTCCCATCCCGACACCCAAAATGGGTGCAAAACCACTTGGGGTGGCCTGGGTCGGAGCTGCCTCTCCCATGACCTTTAGTTCCCCTCTTCTTTAACCCTTTAATGGTCAAAACAAAAAATAACAAAATTATTCATTTTTAATTAAGTAATAAAACTTTTGTGCAATATATTTCAACTAAACTAGCTTTTTTATGTTTATGTGGAATAAATCATATATGCACAAAAATTTACCCAGGCATTCACATTCTGCAAAAAAATACTTTAAAATACAGTTTCACAGACAAGGCTTAAGCTAGTCCTAAACTAAAATGCATGTTTCAGCTGTTTTATCTAAAAAACAATTTGTACTGACATCTTAAAATATGTCAGTGCCATTGTTTTGTCTTGTTTTTTTTTCTTCTAAAAGCTACTTAAATGTCTTAATTGAACTAAGGACTAATCCTGGCTTAAGCTAAACCCTGTCTATGAAACCGGGCCTATACGTGTCTAAAGGAAAAAAAAAAAAAAAAAAAAAAAAGAAATATATATATATATATATATTACGAATTGTCGATATTGTGAATTTATATACTTGCATTTGTCATTATATCATTAATATTTTACCAAGATCAAGCTCGTTTTTGACCCACGAATGTCGCGTTTTTCCCGCCATAAGAACGGCCGCACCTGAGGCAGTTAGTGCATCGCATTACGTTTTCATCAACTTACATGTTATAAAATGTACTGTAGCTATGTGGTTGTGGTTGATTTTTTTTTTCTGTCATTTGGACAAAATCTCATGTTACAAAAGATATAGTGTTACACACAGGCTATTAAGACCACTGGTTGTAACTCGAAGGGAACTCCTAGACTAAGACACTTTTCTCCGCTCCTCAAATACATAAAACATTAGCCTTTATATATAGTGTTTCTTGAATAGAGAAAATGCTGTACTTATTCAAACGACCAGTCATTTATTTACCCTTGAATAGCAAACAAGCAGAGACGATGCAAACTGTGCGTGTAGCACTTCTTTCACTGTAGAGAGGAGGGTGGTGTTATGACGTTTGACCAACAGCCAATGGACATACGAGGTTTAGTCACAAGCTGTTTTTAAAACCCACAAGCAGATGTAAAGGGTGACCAATAGTTATGATATATTAGAAAATAAAAATAAAATGACGAAATATGGAGATATGAGGTTTCTGCCCAACAGCCCGACTACATTTTATTTTTTTATTAATTTATAAAGTAATTGTCTTACAGTTTTATGATTAGACTAGTGAAATAATAATAATAATATTAATAATTAAAAATATATATTATTATATATATATTAATAATTAAAAATATATATTATTTCTCCTCATTGCAATTGTAACTTCAGGAGCAATAACAAATCCATCCCTGAAAATGATAGCAATCCAATAACACACGTTTAAAAAAAAAAAAAAAAATAGGCTTAATAACATTAATGTAACATATTGTGCTTAATTAAGTTTCACCAAAGTTCCAGAGAGAAAACGTTATAGTGCAACGTTGTTTAAACTGTTATTTATATTTAAACATTACCCTCGTAAAAGTAAAAAAATAAACTAAAAGTTGTTACAAAGGAAGTTTGGTGAATTTTTCAAGAAAAGCTGGCTTTGTCGTGTTAATTTGTTACACGGTTGATATAACGTTTGCGCTAAATATCGTTCTTTTTACCTTACGTAAACGTTTCGACGTTACTAGAGCCAAATTACATGTTTATGAAACGTTTTAGAAAACACATTTGTTTGTTATATACAAACTCAATGGAAGTACACGAAATGACTAACGTTTGAATTTCTTATTGATGTTACACAGACCTCCTAACAAAATGCACATGAAATTAAAATTTGATTTACTTATTTAGTATATCGCATAAAATTAAAACACTATGCATTATTACTTTCCAGTGCACGGGGGTGTCTTGCAGCTTGCCAGTTTGCCAAAATCGCAGCGTGCGCTCATTCAACTCCATGCAAGGTGTAACAAATCCGCAATGTGCTATCAGAAGGCTTTATACAGTTCTGCACCATGAAATAAACGCAATCACGCTAATGCATGCGGCTAGTCGGTCATACCCCAAAGCACATATGGCTATAACCAAGGGTCCCTGTCAGCTGACAAATAATACTCGCAATTATAATCCATTTACTTGAAGGTAGAAATCCGCAAACTTCGAGAGAGTTCAGGCAGTGTACAGGCACTTTCCATCATTGTCATCATTGACGCGGTTTACGGTTCCTTAAGGTGATTCCCAAACAAACTAAATAAAACTCCAGCTGCAGGGCGACTGGACTGGCGTTATCCGCGCAGTGGATTGTCAGCAGTCCGAGCGCGTATGAGGTTAGTCCGGAGAGGCTGGCTTACCGCAGGCTGACTACAGACTCTCATTGTAAAAGCAGATCCCTCAAGCTGTAAAGAAATCCTGCGATTGGTGAGCTGTCATTTTGCAGGCTCTAGTGGTCCAAGCAGTGAACTACATGAAAGCAACTAGCCTGGATCACTGGGGGGGTTTGAATGCGAGCAACAGACTCAACCAATATGAGTGGAGGAGGTTGTTATTTTTTATTTGGTTATGTCCTTACATTTAAGGATTCTTAAATAGCTTATTAAGGAGAACGGCTAGACATCACTACCCAGCAAACATGCTTCTGGTTCTTCTGCTCCTTTCACCATACCGATCTCTTGCATTATGGAGCCATGATTTAACAGGAGTTTCCATTTAGGATGCTGCGTCCTGGCTGCTTCTTGTGCCGGCATCTAAAGTGAGATTTTTTTTTTTTTTTAATGTTAACATAAAAACCCCTTTCCCAAGGGTTAGGACATTTCCACCTCAGGGGAACAAAGAATATTTTGAGAACCTCTAAATTCACTTTGACTGGAGAAGATTTAGCACAGATAAGAGGGTGCTAATTAATGTCGTTTTTATTTTATTTTTTACATATTTTAAAATTGATTATTAATCTATCTGTGTACACTCACATATTGAGAAAGAGAGAATGAGAATAAATGTGTGCTTTTGTGTGTTGTAAAGTCAAATGTGTATATGTGCGTGCATGTGTGGGGAATATGGGTGAAAAGAAATCTGATTGGCTCCTTTAGTTTCGTTTAATTGGCGCTTTTTCCACACATGAAAAATGACATGGCTCAAAAGGAGTAAACGCTCTCTAAAACAGCTAAATTAGATTGAAACATCTGCAAAAAGACCTAAAACTACTGAGTATGGATGGAGAAATGAAGCCTCTTATATTTAAAGCTTTTCTCTAAATGTTTCTGGAAAAGTTTCAAAGCTTTAAGAGTGTTGAAAACAGTGCCATCTTGAGGCAGGTAAAGTTTACAGCAGCCATAAACCTGAGTGCGCAGTTTTATCCATTAATCATCCACTTAATATTTTGTCCATTAAGTCCAAAATAAGCAGTCTTTATTTGAGATGAGGGGGTGTTAAGTACTCAGGCAGTTAAGTACTCAGGTGAGTAGCAAAGGTGAGTCTGTAAAGTCATGAGACGAGACCAGACAAAGTGGTAACACAGGGGTTTTTGAATGGTGTCTTGATGAGGGCTGGGTTAAAAACAACTCAAGTTTGGTCGAAAATGGACAAACCCAGTGGTTGGGTTAAATGTTTGCCCAACGTGCTGGGCAGTTTTATTTAACCCAAACTATTGTTTAAAAATTACTATATGGCTGGCTTGGTTTGTCCATTTTCAACCCAACTTGGGTTGTTTTTAACTCAGCATTTTTTAGAGTGAACTATCCCTTTAATGTCTTTATTAAGAATTCACTGATGAATTTAACTTGCAGCATGAATATGTCATTTTTATTCAAATAAATGCAAATACTGAGAATGTGTCTGACAGTCAACAATGTACTTCCACAGCAAAAGATGCAGTGACCTGTGCCTGAGCGGCTCTTCTTTGGGTTTATTTAGCTGTGGTTGACACAATCAAAAAGGAGAAAAAGAAAGATAACTAAATATTAGTCAAATATTGCATAAATCTATACCTATTAAAATGTATTCATTTTTCATCAGTGATTATTGACTCAGTGTTTATGTCCAAACCTGATCAATCTCACTTGCTTGTGACTTTCTATTCAGTAAACCAAAAGAGCTTGATTAGCTTGTTCGAGCGTGTTGGACCAGGGTTGGTGCTAAAGTCTGCAGGACAGTGGTCCTCAAGGGCCAGAGCTGAGATCTCCTGCAGTATATTCTGAACATGACAGTTCATAGATCCAGAATGACTGCTAGATCGATCACTAACAACAGTGGTATCCAGTCCTGGTCATGGAGGACAAACGTCCTGCAGAGTGTAGCTTCAATCTGCTCACACACCCAAATTTGGTGTCGTGAGCAACAGTTAAGATGGCATTCCAGGGACCAGTTTACGATAGGGCCCCTCTTTAACTGCCAGTGTGAAAGATGTGCCACACTCTGATTGGATCCTTGGTAAATTAAGATGCTAAGACAACTGCCAGACACCTCTTCCAGGGCAGGAAGGGGGACCTTCTGCTCCCATCACCATCAAGGAGAGGACTTCTCATTGGACGACAACCAGGACAGAAATAAAGAGAGGCCACAGAGATCACTGTACCTTATTCTATGCAAATGAGTTCCACACTAGGCCCACGTAGAAGGCGACGTTCTCAGGACCTTGCGCAACGTTCTCTAAAAGTTCTCTGAAGATGACGAAAATTCCGAACCTCTTTGACCGTCTCTAAACATTCTGGGAACATTACCAGGTGACAGGTTATCCCCGCTAGAAATTTTACGTTGCCAGAACATTCTCAGGTGTTAAGGTGTTAAGGATGTTGCCTAGTAACATTCCCAGTATGTTCAGAGACGGTCATGATGTGGAGTTCTTTTAAGGGCTGGGGGACGTTATTTGGCGGACCTTCAGGGAACATTCAGAACGTTCTCCAAACGTTTATGGAACCATGTTTTATTTGTGATGTTCCCAGAATGTCCCTGCTCAAATTGAAAACTAGAGCTAAATTGGCTAACAAAAGTGGTTGTTCAAACAAAAACTATTTTTTCTTAAATGTCTTACAAAAAAAAAGAAAGCTCTTTACAGGTATTTTCTGGATTATTATAATAAAACCTTTTCTTTAAAAAACAAATCTTTTACAGTAAATCATGAGTTGACAACAGCACATGCATGAGCTACTATAATTACTATATCACTGCATCAGCAACTACACAGTTAAATAAAGCAACATGCAGCATAAGATTAATGTTTTTGGCTCATCACTGACTGAAGCACAGGCTCTACTCTCCAGCACAATGGTGACCTCACAAAACTCAGATAACAGAAACAGAACATTAAACACTAACAGATCTCTCTAGATCTCAGCATCTTCACTTAGTACAAACAACTCTGACTTTATTTCTTTCATACAAATCTTCTTAATGAGATGTTCATTTTGTTGTAGCCCATAACATTGCATAAAATCCAGTCCAATTCTTGTGCAGAAATTATTCAGACTGGGTCATCTAGACTCACACAGACATTAAGATTCAGCGTATGAACCTCAACAATGGTGACACATTTTTCAGATAAACAGATTAACTCTGAGCATCACAAAACAAGCTACTAAAGTCACAAAAAAAGATTTTTGTTTATTGTCACCATTGTTGAGGTTTATACGCAGATTCATGATGTCTGTGTGAGTCTGAAAGTCACTGCGCATATCTCTGTCTGCATAAAGAATTAAAAAAAAGAGATAAAACAAAATAAGAAAAAAACCTAACAGTTAATTAATGCAAGACTAACAGTATACACACTTAGAGTTCAGATTCTGGAAAGAATCTAGAAATCACCATTATTAAAGAACCAAATTCATCTGCCCAGATATTTTTCTTGCATCTTTTGTTATAATAAGTGTGTTTTAGAAAGACAACTAAAATAGCCAGAAAAAATCTGATGTTAAAATACCACGAATCAAGAGCCCATCTAAAGCAAACGCTCACCTCAATAATGGTGACTTCAAACTTTATTATTTTCTATAAAACCACATAGAAGGCGACGTTCTCGTGACCTTGCGCTACGTTCCCTAAAATTTCTCTAAAGGTAATGAAAATTCTGAACCTTTACAGAACATAAAACATCCTCTTTTCGTAATGAAAGTGCTGCAGTTCAAGGTTCCTTATATGACTTTAGGAGGACGTTCCATTTTGGTTATTTTATGGTCGCATAAGAACGTTACAAAGAGGATATCTGGGACATTAACAGAACGTTCCCACACGGTCCTCTGTTGGTCATTTAATAAAGTTCCCGATATGAGTTTAGGGGGACGTTCTGTTTTGGTTATTTTATGGTCGTGCGAGAACGTTACAAAGAGGACATTTGGGAAGTTAACAAAACGTCCTGTAGTAATAGTCCCCTAAACATTCCCTGAACTTCCTGAATGTTCCCTGAAGGTCCACCAAATCTTAAAAAACCACATCGTGACCGTCTCTGAACGTTCTGGGAACGTTACCAGGTGACAAGTTAGATGTTGATGTTTTATAGAAAATAATAAAGTTTGAAGTCACCGTTATGAAGGTAAGCGTTTGCTTTAGATGGGCTCTTGATTCTTGATGCTTTAACTTTATATTTTCTTTGGCTGAGAACAAAAATTACAAGAGAAGTTTTGGTTAAATGTTTTTGGTTATTTAATTAATGATGATTTAGTTATCATGGGATGTTTTGATTTTTTTTGTATCTAAGCTCTGAGTGGGTTAATTGTTAGTTTTTTTTTGTTTTTTTTTTGAAAAACCAGTCAGTGTCTGGTGTGACCACCATTTGCTTCATGCAGTGCCACACATCTCCTTTGCTTAGAGTTGATCAGGTTGTTGATTGTGGCCCGTGGAATGTTGGTTCACTTCCTTTCAATGGCTGTGCAAAGTTGTTGGATATTGGCAGAAACTGGAACACGCTGTAGTATATGCTGATCCAGAACATCCCAAACATGCTCAATGGGTGACATGTCCGGTGAGTATGCTGGCCATGCAAGAGCTGGGAGGTTTTCAGCTTCCAGGAATTGTGTACAAATCCTTGCAACATGGCGCCATGCATTATCATGCTGCAACATGAGGTGATGATCGTGGATGAATAGCACAACAATGGGCCTCAGGATCTCGTCACGGTATCTCTGTGCATTCAAAATGCCATCAATAAAATGCACTTGTGTTTGTTGTCCATAACATACGCCTGCTTATACCAGAACCCCACCGCCACCATGGGCCACTCAATCCACAACGTTGACATCAGCAAACCGCTCTCCCACACAACGCCATACACGCTGTCTGCCATTGTTGTGGCAAATTCGATGTCTCTGTGTCCCTTCAGTTCTGGTCTCAAAGAAAAACTCTCAGAGTTGCAGTTCCAGGTCCCAGGAGTTTAACTTTATTGACAAGCAAAAAAGTGACAGTTTTTATACATTTTTCTTATCTCTTAAAACACACCAAAGTAGTATCATTGGCTGGTAATATCCACCCTTACAGTTTTCCCATATTCTCACTTATAGGGGCTCTCCTCCCTTTCTTTCCCATGTACTCCCCAACAGTTCCAGTACAGTCATTTTACCAATAAAAGTGCAGGTGTTGCTTATGTAAGAGATATTTTTTTTAGTAAGGGTGACCGACTGACCGACTGCCAACTACTGTACGTCTTTTAACTTAATCTCTCATGGGCCTTTTGTCAATTGATGGTCAACCCTTTGGGGTCCCCAATGTTCTCCGAAGGCTCTCAGTGTGTCTTCAGTCTGGTTAATGAGCTTCTGTTAATCACAATAAATGTAATTCATATATATATATATATATATATATATATATATAGTGGGTATGGAAAGTATTCAGACCCCCTTAAATTTTTCACTCTTTGTTATATTGCAGCCATTTGCTAAAATCTTTTAAGTTCATTTTTTTCCTCATTAATGTACACACAGCACCCCATATTGACAGAAAAACACAGAATTGTTGACATTTTTGCAGATTTATTAAAAAAGAAAAACTGAAATATCACATGGTCCTAAGTATTCAGACCCTTTGCTGTGACACTCATATATTTAACTCAGGTGCTGTCCATTTCTTCTGATCATCCTTGAGATGGTTCTATACCTTCATTTGAGTCCAGCTGTGTTTGATTATACTGATTGGACTTGATTAGGAAAGCCACACACCTGTCTATATAAGACCTTACAGCTCACAGTGCATGTCAGAGCAAATGAGAATCATGAGGTCAAAGGAACTGCCTGAAGAGCTCAGAGACAGAATTGTGGCAAGGCACAGATCTGGCCATGGTTACAAAAAAAATTCTGCTGCACTTAAGGTTCCTAAGAGCACAGTGGCCTCCATAATCCTTAAATGGAAGACGTTTGGGACGACCAGAACCCTTCCTAGAGCTGGCCTTCTGGCCAAACTGAGCTATCGAGCCTTGAGCTACTGAGCCTTGGTGAGAGAGGTAAGGAAGAACCCAAAGATCACTGTGGCTGAGCTCCAGAGATGCAGTTGGGAGATGGGAGAAAGTTGTAGAAAGTCAACCATCACTGCAGCCCTCCACCAGTCGGGGCTTTATGGCAGAATGGCCCGACGGAAGCCTCTCCTCAGTGCAAGACACATGAAAGCCCGCATGGAGTTTGCTAAAAAACACCTGAAGGACTCCAAGATGCTGAGAAATAAGATTCTCTGGTCTGATGAGACCAAGATGGCCTTAATTCTAAGCGGTATGTGTGGAGAAAACCAGGCACTGCTCATCACCTGTCCAATACAGTCCCAACAGTGAAGCATGGTGGTGGCAGCATCGTGCTGTGGGGGTGTTTTTCAGCTGCAGGGACAGGACGACTGGTTGCAATCGAGGGAAAGATCAATGCGGCCAAGTACAGGGATATCCTGGATGAAAACCTTCTCCAGAGTGCTCAGGACCTCAGACTGGGCCGAAGGTTTACCTTCCAACAAGACAATGACCCTAAGCACACAGCTAAAATAACGAAGGAGTGGCTTCACAACAACTCCGTGACTGTTCTTGAATGGCCCAGCCAGAGCCCTGACTTAAACCCAATTGAGCATCTCTGGAGACACCTAAAAATGGCTGTCCACCAACGTTTACCATCCAACCTGACAGAACTGGAGAGGATCTGCAAGGAGGAATGGCAGAGGATCCCCAAATCCAGGTGTGAAAAACTTGTTGCATCTTTCCCAAAAAGACTCATGGCTGTATTAGATCAAAAGGGTGCTTCTACTAAATACTGAGCAAAGGGTCTGAATACTTAGGACCATGTGATATTTCAGTTTTTCTTTTTTAATAAATCTGCAAAAATGTCAACAATTCTGTGTTTTTCTGTCAATATGGGGTGCTGTGTGTACATTAATGAGGGGAAAAAATGAACTTAAATGGTTTTAGCAAATGGCTGCAATATAAAGAGTGAAAAATTTAAGGGGGTCTGAATACTTTCCGTACCCACTGTATATATATATATATATATTTTTTTTTTTTTCCCCCATAAATTATACACTCAAATTCTGATTTTACTTCATCTCAATCCTTAAATTAATTTGGTACTCCCCTTGGTTGACCATTCAAATCCATGTGCACACCTTTTCTGACATTGTTTTGGACACAAATGTTGCATTTGGCTAAAAAGTAAATATATATATATATATATATATATATAATTTATCAAAAAAAAAATCAAATCATCTGTCAGTGACTTTGATTTTCACTCAGCTCTGTCTTAAAAGGCAAGTTGAAAACCATCAGACAACATCATCAGTGATCTAATTATGCATTTGCCCTTAGTTAGTTAATTCAATAACCCCTCACTAAGCTAAGTCCAGTCCCAGTTTTAGTTAATTGTTGAGTCAAGCAAACACTCAACCTCCCCTCCTTTTTTCTTTCTTTCTGATCTTTAATTCTTACGACTGGACTGATGTCTGTTGAAAGAAAGCAGATAGAGAGTGTTAGCTTAACAGAATACAGAGAACTGCTTTTGGATCAGTGAATAATCAAAATACAATTATTATGGCCAATCAATCAAATTTAAAGCGGTCTCTGTAGTGATCATTGAAAATGTATCACCTCACCTGTGCCCACTTAGGAAAGGATGAAGTCGTCCTGCTTGTATCAGCGATCAGTCGAACTGGTCGGGCTGCTGTTTGAGTGTTTCCCTCCTCATCCGATGTGTTTGTTCTGTCAGTCTGTAATGGCATTCAAGGGCCTGGTGTCATGGTGTGTTTGACAGTGGATTGATAGTGGTTTGACTCTAGATGCTGTTGTCTCTCTGCCTCTCCTCAGTCTGACTTTTGATCAAGCCGCGAAAGAGGCAGTTTGCATAATGACAGCATGTTTTCTTGGTCGTTTCTGCATTGACTCGGTCTTTGTTCATACTATCCCCTCAGAAGTTTTCAACTTCCTCTTTCAGGGGGATGAGGGCCCATCAACCAATGCCTCTTCTCCTCTCTGCAGCCATGTCCTTATCTTTCTTGCTCTCACTTGTTGCACAGTCCAGTTGCTTTCAGTTAGTAGGTCAAGGCAGCCATCCCAGAAGTCATCTGGGGTCATCTGGAAACTGAACACTCAGAGAACCGCATTAATCAAATTTATCCTTTATAAATACTACAAAGTCTCATCTGGTTGATAACAGCAGTTTCCCCATGCTATTTTAACAAAGCAAGTTCTTCTTTGTAGAAAAGAACAAGTATTTTTCTTCTTTGCAGAAATACAGAAAAATAGCAGCTTTTCAGTCTGCCTGGGCGTTGTTTTCAGTCCCATATATACTATAGTATTTTAATCACTCATTATATTGATCCCTGCTCTCTCAAACCTTTTAGGGTTAAATCAATGAGTCGTTTTGTTGTAAAACCTGTATAACATGTCTGTTAAAAATGTCTGTTTAGCTTGATCGGACATTGTATGTCTGAGCTACAACAGCTTCCTGTTTCATGGCAAAACATCAGACTTTGTCAGTCCGTCATGGACACGCCCTTCAGCAAAAACTCAAGATCTTTGCAATTTGTCATTGCTATGGACTAACAACATATGATGTTGATTTGGTTAAGTCTCTACAAGGAGTTAATCACAGTGTAAAATGTAACTTCCTGTTACCCACAGGTGGTGCTTTGACTGTAACTGAATACTGGCATGTAGATGTCTTCAGGCCAGGACTTCTGCCCCGCCCCCAGCAACCTGCACGAAAAGAGTACATGTGCATTCTATGTGGGCAGCCCAGAAAAAAAGAGTTTGGACACACCAGGGTGGGCAGCTGTGCCACAGCAGAGGGAAATACACTAGAAGAGTGGCTGCGTGAGAAGAGGAATGAGGGAAATCCTTCACTGTAAATCGTTTTATTTGTAAATATTGTACAAATTATGTACAGTATGTACAGTAAAGACATTTGCTTCTTTCTATTAAGAATTTTATTTTATTCTATTAACATTTATTTGTCTTTAATAAAGATTGTGTAAATAGTCCAGAATTATTGTTCTTTATTTCAAAAGGTTTATCTGACTACATAAAGGACATATAAAGTGTCCTAAATAATTATTTATTTTAGAACACTTTATGACTGTTCTTTATTTGAGAATGTTTATTTGCCCTCATAAAGATCATGCAAACTGTCCTAAATATTTATTCCTTATTTTAGAACATTTAATGACTGTTCTTTTGTTTGAGAACATTTATTTGCCCTCATAAATATCACATTAATAGATCAGAACCTTATTTCAGGTTTATCTGCCTTGATTAAGGCCATGCTAATTGTCTTTATTGTACAACACTTAGTTGTCCTTATAATGGTCATTAAACAGTCATAAAAGTCATAAAAGATAATTTTAGAATGTTTATCTGATTTCACAAAGGCCATGTTAATAGTCCCAAATGACTATTTTCATGAAGCTCATGTTAATTACCCATTTATTTTATTTGTGTAGCTTTTACTCATTTTACTCATTATTCATTAGCATTCTAATGTTCCTATTTTTTTTTTAAATAAATACATTTATATACATTTTTTAAATAAACTTGATTATAAAGGTATGAACTAAGTTGAATTTATTTAATAGCAATTCTACCCCTAAATACATCTCACAGTCAAATACAATCTGATTTTTTTTGTTTATTTATTAAATAGTTCTCACTAGAAACAAAATATAAAAAGTATAAAAATATGTATAATTGTGAACAAATTACTAAACACAAATATATAAATAAAACAGCAGAAACAGTACAACAAATTTACAAAAAAATAATAGTTAAAAAATATTTAAAAATAATAGTTCACATGAGAAAAAATAAATAAAGGATAAAAATAAAATGCAAACAAAATACTAAATGCAAATATTAAGACAGAAAAAAATTAACAGCAGAAACAGTACAACAAAGTTAAAGATAATAAAATATTTATTAAATAGTTCACATTAGAAAAAAATAAAATTTATATAAATGTAAATAAAATACTAAATACAAATATTAAAATAAAACAGAAAAAAAATTAAAAGCAGAAACAGTATGACGAAATTAACAAAAATAAAAGATAAAGATAAAGATTAATTAAATATTAAACCATAAACACCTTCATTCCACAGGAGTCAGGGCCCGTTGCTCTGCCAACCAAAGTTCCACAGTTTTGCCTTCATAAATGCTGCAGAAGGCTTTTCCAGCATACCGTGTGTCCATACTTCTTTGTCTTTAGCTGATGGCACAGGCTGCAGGTAAATATCTTGCGTTCTTTTACCTTCTTCTCTGAAAGGCCTTCAGCAATGGCCTCTTTTTTCTTTTTCCTCCTCCAAGCTGTTGTCCGAGCAGCAGCTATCCTCCTCTGTTCAAACAGGCACTCGGAGACAGACTTTCCCGCCGCTAGAAATGTTACGTTCCCAGAACATTCTCAGAACGTCCCCACTGGTGTTAAAGATGTTGCCTAGTAACATTCCCAGTACATTCAGAGACAGTCACAACGTGGAGTTCTTTCAAGGTTTGGGGGACCTTATTTGGCGGACCTTCAGAAAACATTCAGAACATTCTCTGAACATTTAGGAATTGACTAACAAATATGGCTATTCAAACAAAAATGAGTTTTTCTTACTTAAAAAAAAAAAAAAGTTCTTTATAGATATTTACTTAATTATTATTATAAAACCTTTTCTGCAAAATGCTAATTTCTTGTAGTAAGTCATTAGCTGTCAAGAACACATGCGTGAACTAATGTAGCTACTGTAACACTGCAGTAACAACTACACCACTATGGCTTTTAAATAAAACAACATGCAGTATAACATCAACATTTTTGGCTCATCACTGACTGAAGCACAGGCTCTACTCTCCAGCACAATGGTGACCTCACAAAACTAAGACAACAGAAACAGAACATTAAACACTAACAGATCTCTCTAGATCTCAGCATCATTTATTACAAACTAGTCAGACTTTATTTCTTTCATTCAAAACTTCTTAATGAGATGTTGATGTTTTATTGAAAATAATAAAGTTTAAAGTCACCGTTATGGAGGTAAGCGCTTGCTTTAGTTGTGATCCTGACCCTTGAAGTTTAAACTTTTGTATTTACTTGTTATTGCTGTGCTTTTAAAGCACTTTTGATCCTGTTATAATCAAATAGAAATGTTGTGGTTTTGTTTTGTTTGGATAGGCTAATATGTAGTTAATGACTGGGGAACAAAATTTCTACAAAGTAATTCTCATACTGAACACAGACCAAATACTTATGATAGGGTTTTATTCTTTTTAAGGAAAGTTAAACTTTTGCATATTCTTATTGGGAAAATAAATCAGGTAATTGTTCAAGGTGTGTTATGCCTAGGATACCGAGGATTTTGGTCTTCTAAATATGTTAGAGAGGTATGGTCCCTGGTATGAGAATGGATGGTTGATTTGTATAGGTTTCCAACTGAACTAGATATTCTGTATGGTGAGTTGAATAGAGTGGATTCTGATGAATGGATTAGATGGTCGGTAGTTATTAATGTCTTCAAAGACGGATATGGAAGGCATGAAATATTTATTGCTTTAAAGGATATGACATACCAGCGGAAACAGTGGTCTCTTCAAGCTTTGCCTTAATTAGACTGTGGTAAGAGAGAAGAAAACTCTTTCCTTTAAGGAAATACTTCAGAAATGGAAATGTCTGACTAATTCTACGATTTTAACCCTTTGGGATGATATGGGGGAGTGAATTGTGAAGGCTATGTCCCCTATTGTTTGTTTTCTATGATATTGTCTATGTCATAATTTTGTATTGTATGAAGGATAAAATTAAATCATTTTAATTTATAATAAAAAGGTTACAGAGCATGATGAATTGATTCAAAATACGTGATTACATTCCGTATTTACTAAGACTTGTAATGAATCCTTTCTGATCTGCAGTAAAATGAGAGAAAAAAAAATTATTATGAGAACCTTAACAAATGAATTGTGTAGCTTTTTGTTAATGATTTCCTCATACAGGGGTCTTGTTCACCGATCTCTTGTTCACCGATCTCTGAAAGTCATATTATTTTTATGTTGTAGTCCTACAATAACGTATAAAATGCCATCATGCTTTGATATTTTGAACGTTTTTATCATTAAGCAAAAATTATTCAGAACAAGATCAGGTTGACTCACAGAGATAATATTATATTACACACTTATTATTACTATCTCTTATTAGGTTGTATAATTTCTAGTTATGGCCTCCTCCTGAGGGGGTTGTTGGCCATATGCCCATTTCCCCTTTGGTATTATGTAGGTGCTATGGTGAGGTTAACAGCTAAGGTTATAGGCTGTTATTAGCCTTCCTAGTGCTGTTTTTCCCAGGTGGTAGGCCCTTGTCTTTAAGTAGATAAGTTATGCAGTGTTGCTAGGCCCCACTTTCTAGAACCTTGTCATGCCTTATTATGTTTTCCCATGAGCCCCTTGAATTATTTTTCAAGTTTGAGCTACGGCGCTACTGTGTTAGCCTCCGTTCTCAAGGGTTCAGCACAGATCTACGAATCTGTCTGGGGAAAGCATTTATCCTGTTTTGGATGGCATGTATTACAAAGCATTTATTTTTGCTTTGGGTTCTAAGCCTTGGCCCTACATACATAAATATGTGAGCTTACTTTAGTGCTGCCACAGGTTAACACCTGTTTCTATGATAGCAGGCTGTGATTAGCCTCCTTCTAAGTACAGCTTGTATCTCGGGTGCTGTTGGTATATGATTGCGAGTTTGCTCACGTATCTTACCACTGCCTCAGGCTTATGCTCATGTTGTTTGAGGTGGTAGGCCTCCCTAAGACCATGTTAGCGTATTTATTGTACCATGTAATTGTTGGTACATTGCCTGTTGGAATGTGTAGGCCTAGCTCAGGTTGTAGAGTTCCCTTTCAAAAGGGAACGTCTCAGGTTACGTATGTAACCATGGTTCCCTGATAACAAGGAATGAGACTGGGCTGCCTGCTGAACAGTCCCTCAAGACGAGTAGGTTCTGACTGTTTCTCCAGGCGCTCTTTTATACTTCCGGGTTCACACTATGATGACATCATAGGCTGTCGCCGGCCAATAAGGATTGGAGTAATGTGATTCTTTGGCACCTCAGATTTGACCCCTGGACTGAGCTCATTGTTCTCTTTATGGGGGAAAACTGTGTTTACTAATGGCATCTACTGAAGGAAGCGGGTGGACAAACTTGTCGAGGGCACCAGAGTACAAGCTTTAAAAGTGTTTCAACCTCTACAGTAAAAACACACAAAAAACAAAGAGAAGCAGAAGAGGATGCATCAAGTACTGTGAAGCAGGGTTGATTAAACCCGCAACAATATGGAGCGCTTCACGGATTTACGTGTCATCCTTTCGCTAAGCTGAAACCTATCTTCGGGGGATGTGTTACAATTTGTCTCACCACGTCCCGCCTCCGCTCCCCTCGCCCCATTGGCCGGCTGAGGAATTGTTTCAGAAGCGCTCGTTGCTCCCATTGGCCGAGGCCTCACTGCTGGCGCCTCCGTTGACTCGGACGTCATTCGCTGTCAGAATCCCCTGGAACAACACTAACTTGCTGTTTTTCTCCACCGATTTCACACAGAATTTTTATACACAAATGTAAATCAACATATTTCTCACGTTTTATTTGTATCTTTTTTTAAAACAGGCATATAATAAGCATTTATGTAATGTGTAATACATGCAGAAGAGGCGAGAGAAAAGAGAAGGAAAAAATGGGGTAATACTGAGACGTTCGTAAAGTTATGATGACATTTAACCTCTAAATCATACATTTTGATATAAAAAGTACAGTTTCATTCATGATTTTCATTGACACCCAATAAATGTATTGTTTTTGTTTATTTTAACTATGCATAATGCATACAGAAGAGGCAGGAGAAAAAAATGGGGTAATACTGAGACATTTAACCCACCTAAAACATAGATTTCGGTATAAAAACTACAGTTTCATTCATGATTTTTATCGACGCCAGTAAATTCACTTTTTATTTATTTTAAATATATGTAATGCATGCAGAATTTTTCTGATGCGTTCGTTTGATCCTTTATTCAATTTATGTCACTTTTAATAATCAACAACGATGACAAGAAAACGAAATTCGTTTAAAAAAAATAAAACATTACTAAAAAGAAGGAAAAAACCTACAAAACCTACAAAAGTATTTTGTTTGTGTATGCCATGAATTACCCTCAATAATGTATTTTCCATAAATATATATATGGGGTTTTCAGTGCATTATTTGTCATTCTTTACTGTTGCAGAATGGAAAGCAAGCCCAACCTTCGTTTTGAGGCTAGAGAGCTGGTGCTGAGGCCGTCTAAGCTGGTAGCCACTGTGGAGAAAGTCCACCTTTCACAAGTGGCTAAAGGGGTGCCCTTTGTACCAAAGGAGCCTGAGGCTGTGCTAGGGGAGGCCAAGGTCAGGGTTATCCATGGCGGAGGGGATCCCTTTGATGACCTGCTGCTGGCAAGTCAGAGTGCCATCCAGTTTGGTCAATACAGAAGGAAAACCTTCAAGTGGATGCTGGAGAATGACCTTGGTTACTCCCTCATGGTCCTGTCTGGACATCAGCGGGAGCGCGTAGGCTGGCAGATTGGACATAGGTGCCCTCATGGCTAACAAAGATGCCTTTCTCAAGTATGCCTGCACATTCGAGAAGGTCGCGGAAGCCATCGAAGTGCACAGGCAGAGAGAGGGTACGTTACCTGGCTGTGAGGGTGACTGTCTGGTGGGCTTTGGGGTCAACAGGAAGAGCACCTTCAAGAAACTCTATGAGGCCAAGGACAGGAAAAGGAAAAGGTAATATATGCTTCTGCTCGTTTGTTAATTGTATTGCTGTTTTGTGTGTATTTTACTCTTATGTATATTATTTTGTTTCTTATGCAGCTATGTGGAGTTCATCAGGAACAAGGACACCAGTGGAGGCAGCAAGATGGATGCGCTGAAGAAATACATCTTGCAAAGGGACCAGAAGAAAATTAGGGCTAAAGAGATTTATTTATTTTTTTAATATTTATTTATTTATTTATTAATTTATGTAACCAAAAATGCTTATAAACTGAAAATAATGAAATCATTAGTACTAAAATTGTGTTCTTCACAGTACTTCCACCACTACCTTTAATAGCGATCCGCTCACCTCGCTTTGAGCAAAGAGCCGCTCAAAGGCTGGTGTCAGCGGCTTCTAAGGTACAGTTTTCACACCAGAAGTATGTATATATATATTTATATATATAAATTAATATTTTTAATATTATTATTATTATCATTAGGTTACTCATTTGTTATTATTCATATATAACATATTTTTGTGTGTATAGGTTGTTCTCCCTGAGGTCTGGAAGCGTTCCCTTCCAAAGGAACAACACAAGTGGATCGGCCGCTCCCTCTTCCGAAACCAGGGTGGAAGGGCAGTGCTGATGGATAACCTGCAGATGTGGTGGTACCCTCCCCAGCCACGTCTGCAGTATCATCAGCCTCCAGCATCGCTGGACGTGTTCTTCACCTGGCCGCTGTGTTTGTGGATGCCCTACAGAATGTGGTCCTACAAGCTGATCTGCAACTCGTCAAACTGCAGACGATCTGGTCAGTGACTGACAGCTTGGGGGCTCTACAAGACAGTGAGGCGGTGCTGAACTTTCACGGCTGGTATTTTCTGGCAACAGAATACCTGGAGTGTCAGCGCTGCCATAAGAAGCTGGCCGCGTGGTCCTACGACATCCTGGACCAGCTGAAGCCGGCTCACCGCAGGATGTTCCCAGCTATCCTCACTTACCAGTAAGTCATGAGAAAATTGTTCTTATTATAGGCAAAAATACATAGGCAGGTGCAGTTAACTACTAAAATGTTACACCATTAACTAGGCTATAATGGTAATAATGCATCTTAAATTACTTTAAAATAACATTTACTTTTAAAAATGAATTACACGTAATTTGTACACGAAACAAGCCTTATCTTTCTTTTGAAGTTTTTTCACACGACACTGTGTCTGCCAGTCAAGGTTCTCTTCCGAATGTGTAAACGACCCCCCATTGAACTTAGCTTGACCTAGCACTGACGACCCAAAGCGCTCTGTAGTGCAAGGTTCTGCAGTGGCCCTACCACCTTGGTGAAAGCTCGCTGCTACCCGAGGCGTACATAGGCCTCGGGCGGACCAGCCAGCTTGTGCTTGCTAGGGCAGCCCATATACTAAAATTGGATCGATACAGAGAAGATTAGCATGGCCCCTGCGAAAAAGACCCGGGCCAATCTTCTCTGTTGGCCCCCCTGCAGCCACATGCGTACCTGTGCCCCACCCACTCACCTGAGTATAAGTGTTGAGACCCCACAGTGATAACTGTTTGACAGTTTGAGTGGAGAAAGCAGTATTTGCAGTATTTTCATTGTAAAATGGCAAAAAAGCAGAGATGGCCTCCTGTCCTTTCCAAGAGGGACCAGGAACGGAGGCAGAAGCTTCGGAAGAAGTTATCCTTACATATGGATTACACAACGCTACGTGTCTGCAAGGCAGAAGCCTCCAAACAAGAACGGAGGAAGATGAAGTTCCAGAAACCACGTTGTCCTCCAGTTATTTCTGCGGAGGAACGTGAGAAGAGGAGAAGGTTTCGTGAGAGCCTGGAAGAAGATGGTTCTGAAACCACCCCATCCAAGCAGTGGCCTCTAAAAATGAAAACAGCCAAAGTGTCAGGTAAGATTTGTATGAAGTATGAATGAATGTAAAAGAATGATACGAATGATTTATATGAAAGTCAACAAATGTCTAAAGTAACTATTTTTGTGTCTTTTACAGTTCCTCCATGTGCATCCTTGGCCGTGCTCCCTGCTCCACCAGCTGTGACTGATGTGGCCCTTAAAAGAGTGCCAAGAGCCACAGCCTGGAGAAGGAGGAAGAGGGCTAAAGAAGATATGAAGGCCCTGAAGCAAGGCAGAGCCACGCCACGGAGAAGGGATCCAAAGGGGTATCCCTGCAGGCTCTGTGGAAAGCCCAAGAGGCTCGAGTTTGGGCACAGCTTCTACAGAGGGAAACATTTCTGTGCCACGGCTGCGGGAAGGTCTTTCTCCGACTGGCTGTCTGAGCAGAAGAGGTTAGCTGCTGCTGACAATGTCAAGGATGTTCCTCGGACCACTGCTTGGAGGAGGAGGAAGAGAGAAGAGGCCATTGCTGAAGGTCTTTCAGAGAAGCAGGTAAAAGAACGCAAGATGTTTACCTGCAGCCTGTGCCAGCAGCCAAAGACCAAAGAGTACGGACACTCACGGTACGCTGGAAAAGCCTTCTGCAGCACGTATGAAGGCAAAACTGTGGAACTTTGGTTGGCAGAGCAACGGGCCCTTGCTCCTGTGGAAGGAAGGACTTAATTAATCTTTTATTACCTTTGCTAATTTTGTTATACTGTTTCTACTCTTAATTTCTGTTTTATTGTAATATTTATATTTAGTATTTTATTTACATTTATATACTGTTTCTAATTTTCTTCAAATATTTAATCTTTTATCTTTGCTAATTGTGTCATAGTTTACATTTTTTCTATTTATTTTTAATATTTGTATTTAGTATTTTGTTTACATTTATATATTTAAAAAATGTCTGTGAACTATTTGATAAATGTTTTATCTCTGTTAATTGTTATACAGTTTTTATATATATATATATTTTTATTGTTTTATTTTAATACTTGTGTTTAGTATTTTATTTACATTTATATAATGTTTCTAATTTTATTTTATTCTATAAAGAACTTGTTATACTGTTTCTTATATTTTTCAATTTTAATATTTGGGTTTAGTACTTTGTTTACATTTACATATATTTTATAATTTTTTCTAATGTAAACTATTTAATAAATATTTTATCTTCAATTTTGTTGTACTGTTTCTGCTGCTAATTTTTCTGTTTTAATATTTGTATTTAGCATTTTGTTTACATTTATTTAATAAATCTTTTATTTTCTTTGATAATTTTGTTGTACTGTTTCTGTTGGTATTTTTGTTTTATTTATATATCTGTGTTTAGTTATTTTTTTCACAATTACATTTTTTTAATACTTTTTATATTTTGTTTCTAGTGTGAACTATTTAATAAATAAACATAAAAGACTGTGACTGTGAGATGTATAGAATTGCTATTGTAATAGAATTGCTATTCAATAAATTCAACCAAGTTCATACCTTTATAATGACATTTATTTTAAAAAAAAAATGTATAGAATTTAAAAAAAATAGGAATGCTAGATTTAATTATTCTTTAGAATGCTAATGAATATTAAAAAAAAAAAAAAAAGCTACACAAATAAAGACAATAAGTAAGACGATTAACATGACCTTCATGAAAATGTCCTTTATATAGGCAGATAAGCCTTCTGAAATAAAGAACAATTATAGTGGACTATTTATACAATCTTTATTAAATACGAACAAAATGTTAATAGAATAAAAATATTTTTAATAGAAAGAACCAAAGGATATGTACAATATTTACAAATAAAACTATTTACAGTGAAGGATTTCCCTCATTCCTCTTCTCCTGCAGCCACTCTTCTAGTGTCTTTCCCTCTGCCGTGGCACAGAAGTAGAAGCTGCCCACCCTGGTGTGCCCAAATTCTTTTTTTCTGGGCTGCCCACATCGAGTGCACGTGTACTCTTTTCGTGCAGGTTGCTGGGGACGGGGCAGCCCTTGCTCTTGAGCTAAAAACTCTGCTGCCTTCCTCTTCCTCCACAGAGTTGTTCTGCTCATGGATGTTCCTGCTGGAGCAGAGAGGGATGCCGGCAGTGGAGCAGGAGCAGTGAGGGATGCCGGCAGTGGAGCAGGAGCAGTGAGGGACGCCGGCAGTGGAGCAGGAGCAGTGAGGGATGCCGGCAGTGGAGCAGGAGCAGTGAGGGACGCCGGCAGTGGAGCAGAGAGGGCAGCCGGCCGTGGAGCAGAGAGGGCAGCCGGCAGTGAAGCAGAGAGGGCAGCCGGCCGTGGGGCAGAGACGGACGCTGCCGCTGGAGCAGAGACGGACGCTGCCGCTGGAGCAGAGACGGACGCTGCCGCTGGAGCAGAGACGGACGCTGCCGCTGGAGCAGAGACGGACGCTGCCGCTGGAGCAGAGAGGGCAGCCGGCAGTGAAGCAGAGACGGACGCTGCTGCTGGAGCAGAGAGGGCAGCCGGCCGTGGAGCAGAGAGGGACACTGCCGCTGGAGCAGAGAGGGACGCTGGCAGTGAAGCAGAGAGGGCAGCCGGCCGTGGAGCAGAGACAGACGCTGCCGCTGGAGCAGAGACGGATGCTGCTGCTGGAGCAGAGAGGGCAGCCGGCCGTGGAGCAGAGAGGGACGCTGCCGCTGGAGCAGAGAGAGACGGTGCTGATGCAGGGGGAGGAGGTCGCTGCCCACGTCGCATAGCCTGACCTGACAGATCAGGGTTTTCAACATAAGGGAAAGGCTGAAGTGCTGACCCAGCTGCAGAGGACATCGACGTCATCTGCCTGGCTACAGGAAGCGGGGTGTGAGACACCATGCTGATCTGAGGTAAGGGCACACTCAGAGCCAGCACATCTGCCTCCAGCTTCTTCCTGTAGTTGTTGTACCTGTTTGAAATGACAATTAACAGGATGAACATAATCTGAAAAATGCAAAATTAATTTTATAGGTGGCTTTCAAAGAAAATACTTACCAGACAGAAAGCGTCCGCTGATTGACCTCAAACAGCTGAATTCTTGCCCGTCCCCTCAGTGTTGGGCAGTTCCCCACCAGCCTCCGTATGGCCTGGTAGTCATGAAGAATGGCAGCCCAGCGGTTCATTGAAACACCCCACTTCACCTTCCGCGCTGGATGAATGGAGCAGAGCTCCAGACATACTGCCTCTACAATCCTACTAATATTCGGCCACTGTGCAGGACCCGAGCCCTGCCCCAGCACACACCTGTAAAATAAAATAGGGGATTTTAAAGCATAAAACGCAGTCAATTATATTTTTACAGCTCAAAGTGTGCAAATGTTTAACTTACCGCTTCAGGCTCTCTTTTCCATGGCAGGTGGAGGTTTTGGAGTGGGTGGCCTTGAACCTGCCTTGCAAAAGTCTCTCCTTGTGTCTCGGCGGATAGGAAACACCCTGTCTGTCACTGTCCGGCAGTCTGTCCCACAGCCGAACAATGTCAGCGGCTTCCCTGTCCGAGATACAAGGCTTTTCCCTCAGCTCGACAAGATATCTGGCCAGGTCCACCACTCTGTCAAATCCTGGAGTCCCGTCTGGTCCTCTGCACACCTAACAAGAAAGACGATCAGTTAGTATGGATGAAAAAGTCCTCCATGTGATGGCATGGCAAAGGATGCTTGCATGCATACATACATCTTCCTGGGGCTCAGGTGGCAGGTCCTGGGAGGACTGAGAGGGTGACGGTGAATCCCGAGACAGGCGCATAGCTTCCTTGGTTGATATTAAAGAAAGAGGTGAGATGGTGTGGTCCTGCTCCTCTGCCTCATCCCCAAATCCCTCATCTTCTACATCTTCCAAGTCCGCTGGGATTCCGTCTGGTATATCTGGGTCCCGCCCAAAGTTCTCTCTGAACTCCCAGGACTGCTGCGAGCACAGGTACTCCACCCCGATGAGCTCGCCTGACAAAAGAAAATTAAATAGAAAACAAGGTTGTAAAACAGAAGTCTGTGCATTACAAAAACAACAAAGCATGGCACTATAGACACATACCTGTGTACTGTCCTGGCTTGGAGTGGTCTTGCACAAGACTACAGCCAAGAAGACGCTGGCTGAGCTCATTGAGGCTGTGCTGGAGTGAGCCACTGTAGCAGCGCAGCGACAAGGGAGCATCATGTGTGATGGCAGCAGCAGCTCGGTCTTCGTTCCACCGCTCCAAACCCTCAAGCAGATAAGCCTGGAAATTTTCCAGGTTAGCGCTTGTTCCTGATTAAAAAAAAGGAAACATTAACACTAATTTATAATTTTTATCACAAAAACACACTTAGTGGTGGATGTGGGTAATCTTACCGGGTATGAAGCGGTTGAGGTGGTTATGGAAGGACTCCAGGGAAGTGGACCCCCGAGCGCAGCGGTAGACAGGAAGTGTGAGCCCTTCCTTTGTAACACTTCCTGTCTGGGTGTACAGCTGCACTCCCGGAGGGTCCTGGATGCAGAGAAGATGGCGCCTTTGAGTGTCCCAGATGACGTCCATCCTCTCCTGGTCCACCAAGGGGATGCCCATGGTTTCCCTGGCGTCCTTGAAGGCCTCCAGCATCTGTCCAATCAGCTGCTCGGTCTCCTCCACGCCACGTGTGCAGCGGCGGCAGTGCTGTGCCAGCTGTCTGGAGGTGAGCCTGCCGGTCAGCTGCTCATCAGTGAGGCCTCTGATGCCCTGCTGTTGCTCCAGCTCCCTCCTCTTCGCCTCCCTCAGCAGGGCCACATCTCCCTCGTCCCAGACAAAGATGCAGGCAGAGAGCTTTGCCATGAACAGACCGTAGAGTGGGTGGCTGTCAGTGTGCAAACCTGCAGCGAAGCGCCGCATGAAATGCCACACATCAAGACGAACCACCAGATCACTCCAGCCGCTGAACATGGCAGCTGCTCTAGATGCTCCCACAGAAGAGCAGCAGTCTCGGTCCACGTACAGGAGCGTGGGGGGAGTGACTCCAGCCGCCTCGTACCTCTTCACCAGGCCCGTGGTCATGGGCAGCAGTCCCTGACCCTCATGTGAGGTGAGCACAGACATGAGGACCTGTCCGTGCTCGTTGCCCACATTGGTGACCCAGGCTGCGGTCCCGGCTGCAGCTCCCGCCAGTTTTTTGGCCACCTGTTGTTGGAAAACAAAACACTTCAGTGAGCTCCAAACATGCCTTACATGTACAAAGGATCAAATCTATTTGACAGTTGTACTTAAAATAATCTGTGATTAAGTTACCTTTTTTGTAGAGTCCATTTTCAGAATGGACCCAAAGACAGAGGTGACCCTGGCTTTTAGCTCACTATACCGGGACCGGACATCCTCCGCGTGGACAGAGAGGAGCCACTTGGCAGTTGGTACAGGTGGCATCGGAGGTGGAGGCGTGATAGGCCGTGTGGTGGTGCCCTGGAACCGGTCGCACACAGACAGGTACTGCAGGGTCCTCTCCATCCAGTCCTCACTATGCTGTTCACAAAGTTTGTGATATAGCATTGTGGTGCTGTTGCCGAGAGATCGCTCCCTCATCAACTTTGCCACATGCATATCACAAGAGAACCTGTTAAAATAAACAGACAAACCAAGGCAAAGTTGATTAAAGTTCATTTAAAGTGTTACTTTTTTTCTAGCGCAAATGTGTGATGTTCCAACACACAAACACTGGGCTCAATGGGGGGTCGTTAACTTCTGGATAGGTGACCGCTGCAGTGTCTTAAGGTGTTGGAATGCTATTGTTCTGAGTCTGGCACCTTTGAAGGGTCAAGCTAAGTTCAATAGGGTGTCGTTCACACATTCGGAAGAGAACCTTGACTGGCAGACACAGTGTCTTGTGAAAAAACTTCAAAAGAAAGATAAGGCTTGTTTCGTGTACAAATTACGTGCAATTCATTTTTAAAAGTAAATGTTATTTTAAAGTAATTTAAGTTGCATTATTACCATTATAGCCTAGTTAATGGTGTAACATTTTAGTAGTTAATTGCACCTGCCTATGTATTTTTGCCTATAATAAGAACAATTTTCTCATGACTTACCGGTAAGTGAGGATAGCTGGGAACATCCTGCGGTGAGCCGGATCCAGCTGGTCCAGGATGTCGTAGGACCACGCGGCCAGCTTCTTATGGCAGCACTGACACTCCAGGTATTCTGTTGCCAGAAAATACCAGCCATGTAAGTTCAGCACCCGCCTCACTGTCTTGTAGAGCCCACAAGCTGTCAGTCGCTGACCAGACCGTCTGCAGTTTGGCGAGCTGCAGGTCAGCTTGTAGGACCACATCCTGTAGGGCATCCACAAACACAGCGGCCAGGTGAAGAACGCGTCCGGTGATGCTGGAGGCTGATGATACTGCAGACGTGGCTGGGGAGGGTACCACCACATCTGCAGGTTATCAATCAGCACTGCCCTTCCACCCTGGTTTCGGAAGAGGGAGTGGCCGATCCACTCGTGTTGTTCCTTTGGAAGGGAGCGCTTCCAGGCCTCAGGGAGAACAACCTATACACACAAAAATATGTTATATATGAATAATAACAAATGGGTAACCTAATAATAATAATATTAAATTTTATATATATATATATATATACACATACACACACACACTTCTGGTGTGAAAACTGTACCTCAGAAGCTGCTGACACCAGCCTTTGAGCGGCTCTTTGCTCCAAGCGAGGTGAGCGGATCGGCGTTGAAGGTGGTACTGTGAAGAACAATTTTAGTACTAATGATTTAATCATTTTCAGTTTATAGACATTTACGGTTACGTAATGTTTGTGATTTGCGATCAGATATGATCAGGTGAGCATGATTTCCCTCCACACACACACACACAAAAGAAAAGAAAACTCACCCTGTGTCTCCACCTCCATGGCTGAAGCCAGAAGATCTTCATCTGTTGGCTCTGAGTGCAGAAAATTGACAATGTTATTTATAATTACATTAGAACGTGCATAGAATTATGCCAGATGTAGATCTAAAAACTCACCGTGTGCTGTGGCTGGCTGGGAATGGGAGCTTTGGGTGGGAGGAGGAGAAGCCAGACGTGAAGGGTGCGGGACAGGCTGGGATGCAGAGGATGACTTTTTTCTCTCTCTAATTTTCTTCTGGTCCCTCTGCAAGATGTATTTCTTCAGCGCATCCATCTTGCTGCCACCACTGGTGTCCTTGTTTCTGATGAACTCCACATAGCTGCATAAGAAACATAATATACATAAAATAGTAGTAAAATACACACAAAACAGCAATACAATTAACAAACAAGCAGAAGCATATATTACCTTTTCCTCTCCCTGTCCTTGGCCTCATAGAGCTCCTTGAAGGTGCTCTTCCTGTGGACCCCAAAGCCCACCAGACAGTCACCATCACAGCCAGGTAATGTTCCCTCTCTCTGCCTGCGCACTTTGATGGCTTCTGCGACCTTCTCGAATGTGCAGGCATACTTGAGAAAGGCATCTTTGTTAGCCATGAGGGCACCTCTGTCCAATCTGCCAGCCTCGCGCTCCCGCTGATGCCCAGACAGGACCATGAGGGAATAACCAAGGTCATTCTCCAGCATCCACTTGAAGGTTTTCCCTCTGTACTGACCAAACTGGATGGCACTCTGACTTGCCAGCAGCAGGTCATCAAAGGGATCCCCTCCGCCATGGATAACCCTGACCTTGGCCTCCCCCAGCACAGCCTCAGGGTCCTTTGGTACAAAGGGCACCCCTTTAGCCACCTGTGAAAGGTGGACTTTCTCCACAGCGGCTGCCTGCTTAGACGACCTCAGCACCAGCTCTCCAGCCTCAAAACGAAGGTCGGGCTTGCTTTCCATTCTGCAACAGTAAAGAATGACAAACAATAAAATAAATATTTATGGAAAATACATTATTATACATTATTGAGGGTAATTCATGGCATACGCAAACAAAACACTTATGAAAAAGGTACATTATTAAGGGTTTTGTAGGTTTTTTTCCCTTCTTTTTAGCATTATTGTTTTTTAATAAAATTGTTGTTATTGTTTTTCATTTTTAATCATTGTTGTTGAATATTAAAACTGACATAAACTGAAAAAGGGGTCAAACGAACGCATCAGAAAAATTCTGCATGCATTACATATATTTAAAATAAATAAAAAGTGAATTTACTGGCGTCTTCTGCACGCATTATGCATAGTTAAAATAAACAAAAACAATATATTTATTGGGTGTCGATGAAAATCATGAATAAAACTGTAGTTTTTATACCGAAATGTACGTTTTAGGCGGGTTAAATGTCTCAGTATTACCGCTTTTTTTTCCCGCATCTTCTGCACGCATTACGCATAGTTAAAATAAACAAAAACAATATATTTATTGGGTGTCGATGAAAATCATGAATAAAACTGTAGTTTTTATACCGAAATCTACGTTTTAGGCGGGTTAAATGTCTCAGTATTACCGCTTTTTATTCCCCGCATCTTCTGCACGCATTATGCATAGTTAAAATAAACAAAAACAATATATTTATTGGGTGTCGATGAAAATCATGAATAAAACTGTAGTTTTTATACCGAAATCTACGTTTTAGGCGGGTTAAATGTCTCAGTATTACCGCTTTTTTTCCCCGCATCTTCTGCACGCATTACGCATAGTTAAAATAAACAAAAACAATATATTTATTGGGTGTCGATGAAAATCATGAATAAAACTGTAGTTTTTATACCGAAATGTATGACTTAGAGGTTAAACGTCATCATAACTTTACGAACGACTCGGTATTACCCACTTTTTTCTTCTCCTCTTTTCTCCTGCATGCATTACACATTAGATAAGTGCTTATTATATGCCTATTTAAAAAAACAAAACAAAAAAAAAAACAAATAAAACGTGAGAAATAAGTTGACTTACGTGATCCGCAAAAACTGCAGGGTAGCGAAAGTGCAGAATTCGTGTATAAAAATTCCGATCAAAATTGCAGAATAAATTGCGGAAGTGCGTTTTTAAAAAAACGTTTGTGTTTTGCCGTGTTTTGTGTAGTTTAAACTGACGAAATCGGCGGAGAAAAAAGCCGAGTCGAAGGAGGCACGAGGTGCGAGGCCTCGGCCAATGGGAGCAACGAGCGCTTCTGAAACAATTCGCGAGAGCCAATGGGGACAAGTCGTCCGTCGGCCAATCCCGGCGCGGGGCCTGAAACAATTCCTCCGGCCGGCCAATGGGGCGAGGGGAGCGGGGGCGGGACATGGTGAAACAAATTGCAACACATCCCCCGAAGATCGGTTTCAGCTTAGCGAAAAAGACCCGGGCCAATCTTCTCTGTTGGCCCCCCTGCAGCCACATGCGTACCTGTGCCCCACCCACTCACCTGAGTATAAGTGTTGAGACCCCACAGTGATAACTGTTTGACAGTTTGAGTGGAGAAAGCAGTATTTGCAGTATTTTCATTGTAAAATGGCAAAAAAGCAGAGATGGCCTCCTGTCCTTTCCAAGAGGGACCAGGAACGGAGGCAGAAGCTTCGGAAGAAGCTATCCTTACATATGGATGACACAACGCTACGTGTCTGCAAGGCAGAAGCCTCCAAACAAGAACGGAGGAAGATGAAGTTCCAGAAACCACATTGGCCTCCAGTTATTTCTGCGGAGGAACGTGAGAACGTGCTGACAATGTCAGGGATGTTCCTCGGACCACTGCTTGGAGGAGGAGGAAGAGAGAAGAGGCCATTGCTGAAGGTCTTTCAGAGAAGCAGGTAAAAGAACGCAAGATGTTTACCTGCAGCCTGTGCCAGCAGCCAAAGACCAAAGAGTACGGACACTCACGGTACGCTGGAAAAGCCTTCTGCAGCACGTATGAAGGCAAAACTGTGGAACTTTGGTTGGCAGAGCAACGGGCCCTTGCTCCTGTGGAAGGAAGGACTTAATTCATCTTTTATGACCTTTGCTAATTTTGTTATACTGTTTCTACTCTTAATTTCTGTTTTATTGTAATATTTATATTTAGTATTTTATTTACATTTATATACTGTTTCTAATTTTCAAATATTTAATCTTTTATCTTTGCTAATTGTGTCATAGTTTACATTTCTTCTATTTATTTTAATATTTGTATTTAGTATTTTGTTTAAATATTTAAAAAATGTCTGAACTATCTGATAAATCTTTTATCTTTGTTAATTTTGTTATACTGTTTTTATATGTATATATATTTTTATTGTTTTATTTTAATACTTGTGTTTAGTATTTTATTTACATTTATATACTGTTTCTAATTTTATTTTATTCTATAAAGAACTTGTTATACTGTTTCTTATATTTTTCTGTTTTAATATTTGGGTTTAGTACTTTGTTTACATTTACATATATTTTATAATTTTTTCTAATGTAAACTATTTAATAAATCTTTTATCTTCAGTTTTGTTGTACTGTTTCTGCTGCTAATTTTTCTGTTTTAATATTTGTATTTAGCATTTTGTTTACATTTATTTAATAAATCTTTTATTTTCTTTGTTAATTTTGTTGTACTGTTTCTGTTGGTATTTTTGTTTTATTTATATATCTGTGTTTAGTTATTTTTTTTCACAATTACATATTTTTTATACTTTTTATATTTTGTTTCTAGTGTGAACTATTTAATAAATAAACAAAAAAGACTGTGAGATGTATAGAATTGCTATTGTAATAGAATTGCTATTCAATAAATTCAACCAAGTTCATATAATGAAATTTATTTTAAAAAATGTATAGAATTTGAAAAAAAAATAGGAATGCTAGATTTAATTTCTCTTTAGAATGCTAATGAATATTTTTTTAAAAAGCTACACGAATAAAGACAATAAGTAAGACGATTAAAAATTGTTCCGATCAAAAATTCCGATCAGAATTGCAGAATAAATTGCGGAAGTGCGTTTTTGCCGTGTTTTTGTGGGTGTAAACTGACGAAATCCGTGACAGCGAATGACGTCAGAGTCGACGGAGGCACGAGGTGCGAGGCCTCGGCCAATGGGAGCAACGAGCGCTTCTGAAACAATTCGCGAGAGCCAATGGGGACAAGTCGTCCGTCGGCCAATCCCGGCGCGGGGCCTGAAACAATTCCTCCGGCCGGCCAATGGGGCGAGGGGAGCGGGGGCGGGACATGGTGAAACAAATTGCAACACATCCCCCGAAGATCGGTTTCAGCTTAGCGAAAGGATGACACGCAAATCCGTGAAGCGCTCCATATTGTTGCGGTTTTGATCAACCCTGCCTCACGGTACTTGATGCATCCT